>CM053507.1:113074864-113105578 GCA_028627145.1 Eidolon dupreanum
AACAAATGGAACTGGTACAATTGTTAGCTGTCTGGAAAAAAGATAGACTCATATATTTTACATCA
This sequence comes from Eidolon dupreanum, assembly GCA_028627145.1. Lineage (NCBI taxonomy): Eukaryota > Metazoa > Chordata > Mammalia > Chiroptera > Pteropodidae > Eidolon > Eidolon dupreanum. Next base: position 113,074,930 of record CM053507.1, read on the forward strand.
AAATAGATTCAAGTGGATCAAATATTAAAGTATATTTTAGTTGGATTGTTTGTGTTTTGCTATTAAGTTATATGAGTTCTTTATACTTTTTGAATATTAACTCCTTAACAGAAATATAATTTGCAAACATTTTCTCCCACTCTGTAGGTTGCCTTTTCAATTTGTTGATTTTTCTTTTGATATGGTGAAGATTTTTAGTTTGATATAGTCCTGTTTATTAATTTTTGCTTTTGTTGCTTATGCTTTTGGCATCATATCCAAAAAATCATTGCCGAGACCAATGTCAAGGAGCTTTTTTCCTATGTTTTCTTCTGAGAGCTTTACAATTTCAGTTCTTATGTTTAAGTCTTTAATCTATTTCAAGTTAATTTTTTGAGAAGATAGGGGTTCAATTTTATTCTTCTGTATGTGGTTATCCAGTTTTCCCAACACCATTTATTGAAGAGATTATTCTTTTCCCATTGAGTGTCCTTGGCTCCTTGTCAAATACCCATTGACTATATATGTGAGGATTTAGTTCTGGGCTCTTTATTTTGTTCCATTGGTCCATGTGTCTATTTTTATGCCAGTACCATACTGTTTTGATTACTATAGCTTTGTAATCTAGTTTGGAATCAGGAAGTGTGATGCCTCCAGCTTTGTTCTTCTTTCTCAGGATTGCTTTGGCTATTTGGGGGTCTTTGTGATCCCCTGCAAATTTTAAGATTTTTTTTTCTATTTCTGTGGAAAACACTGTTGGAATTTTGTTAGGTATTACATTGAGTCTGTAGATAGTTTTAGACAGTATGGACATTTTAGCAATATTCTTCTGATCCATGAACATAAAATATCTTTCCGTTTGTATCTTCAAATTTCTTTCATTAAAATTTTGTAGTTTTAACCATACAGATCTTTAACCTCCTTGGTCAAATTTATTCCTAAGTATTTTATTATTTTCTTTATTTGTTTTAAATGTTTCATTGTTAGTGTATAGAATCGTAACTGATTTTTGTATGTTAATTTTGTACCCTGAAACTTTCCTTTTTATTATTAGTTCTAACAGTTTTTTGATGACACTTTTTGGATTTTCCAAATATCACCTGCAAGCAAAGACAATTTTACTTCTTCCATCTAATTTGGATGACTTTATAAGTGTTAGTATTAAAATGGATCACATGATTTGGTTTTAAGCTTCTTGGCAGCCAAGGCACAAAGTGAAACATGGATTGTATGTAAAATATAAAAGATGCAAACATATTTTCTTAGGAGAGATGATGCTTTTGCCAGTACTAAATTCTAAAGTTATTTTTCACTTAGAGTTTATATAAGGAAAATAGGGGCATATAATAGACTAATTCTTTAATAAAAATTCTATAGTAAATGCAGAAAATTGATTCTTGCTGTTTCTTATAATGATTGTCAAGAAAAGCCCAGAGCAAAATATTAAAAGTACAGCCCAGTGAAGAGGATTCTACAAGAGGTTTAGCTCCTGTGATGCAAGTAGGAAAAGCCAAGACTATAAGGTTTCACCATTAGTTGTTGGTAGAGGGAGCCTTTTCTGTAGGGTATAGGGCAGAAACTATTTTTAAGAGTTAAGGTGTAACTAGGAAGCAAGGAAATGGAGACATCAGACACTGAAACTGTATTCAAGGAAGGTGGGGAAGGTATGATAAACACTTTATAGTAAATATACGTTTCCGGTTATTTTTTCCTTCTTGGCATATAAAGGAACGTTTCTTACCTCTTTAGAGTTATAAGGGGGTTATTTCTTCTCCTTTTGCAGAGAATAGAAAAGGCCCGTGTCAAGAAGAAAGAGGCATAAGATTAAAGTAGCCTGCTTTGCTGTATCCTTGCAAGGCAGACAGTTGCTCTGAAAATTCACTTTGATCTGTAGTGGACTTTGCCTGAGTAAGAAAAAATAAACCAAACTTTTGTTGTGTTATATTCAGAGCTCTGTGTTATGGCAGCATAACCTAGCCTATCCTAACTAGTACAAGAAGGATGTGGCAAGAGGATTGAGAGGGGCAGCAGGGTGAAGAGAGGAAATTTTTAAGTATGACAAAAGGCTGAACATATTTATAGGCTGAGCAGAATAATCCAGAAGAGGTGGAAGAGTTGGAGCTACAGGAAAGAGAGGACCTGCCTGGTCATTGAGCTTTAACATATGACAACAAGTATATGATTTCCAGCTGGAGAGGAAGGTTTCTAGGTTCCTGTCAATGATGGTAATATAGGAGGCTCTTGAGCTCACCTCCCCCTATGCATACACTGATTCTAAAGCTACACACAAACCAATTCCTTCTGAAAGAAATCCAAAAACTTCTAAGCCGCTCCTACACATTGGTGAATGAGAAAATACCTATACTGAAACAGGTAGGAAAGACTGAGACACACTCTTGCCATAAAGTCCAAAGAGAAAGAATGTTTACCATGTGACAAAAAGAGAGATACTCCTTCCTTGAGCACAAAGGGAAGGAAAAGAAGAGAAATGAGAAGGAGTTGGAAGGGAGGAGGGATAATGGTCTTTGTCTGAGTGTCTTGATTTCCTCACGAAGCATAGAAACGAGGATCCCTGGCGAAAGGTGAGAAGAGGTTCTGTGAGAGGTGGGAAGAAGTGCTGTGACAGGATTTGAGACCAGGGGGCAAGGCTTAGGGAACTCCTGAGAAGCGAATCATTGAGTGATGAGGGAGTGAGGGAGCCTGCTACAACAGCTTAGCATGAATTTGTAGAAAACCTGCTTTTAAAAAGCTGTGACCTTTCATGGGAAATCTCTGCCTCCTCATAGTGGGGAAAAGATAGTTCTAATTAGCCTTCTTTTAGGAAAGGCAGGCTCTCCATCACTGAAGCTATTGAAGCAGAGCTTGTACAACCGATTGATAGGGATATTGTGAAGGAGATCCCTGAATAGATGGACTAAATAACCTTTAAGTTATCTTCCAACCTTGAGATTTTATGATACTATAATTCTATATATTGTAAGAAACTTAACAAAATCAAATTACTTCTAGCCTATGCAAATTATAGTGACCTGCTTTTCATCTTCCCCAAGGGAGTGGAATTAAAAGTACTGTGCACTCAGAATAGATTATGCCATTCTTGCACTCTCATTCCAGGTCAGTTCTCCTAAGTATCAGGTAATTATGATGGAACAGATGTACCACTGTGCTGACTGATAAGTTAGCACAGTATTCATCTCTCTTGAGCAGGCATGATAGAATGACTGCAAAAGGGGTATGATGATATGTATTCTTTTTGTTTGGAATTTTCTGTTCTTAAACTCAGCGTTTCCCCTGCTGATGCAGGGTTATCAACACTTTGTTCTCTTCAGAGAATTTTATTTAGTTCTTATGTCTTGGAAGCAGCTTTGCAAAGGAGGCTTAGGTAAGAGAGGAGATCCCCTATATTGTTCTAGCTCCAAAATGTACCACAAATCTTGAACTGATGACATGACCCCCATTTGACTTCTGAGTGCCCCACATATGCTGGAATAATATAGAGAAAACAAAATCTCTTTCAATATTATGATGCTTATTTCCTCTTGGGATAAAGCTATATATTCTCAGCCTGAGTCAAAGGGTAATCTTTGAACAAAGCTCATTATGTAAGTCACAAAACCACTGAACATTTTGCAATTCTATTCTAGTTTTATTGATGTCCTCCCAACACTTCCATTACCATAACAAGCCATTTGATGACCAGCAGTGGATGGTTTTTCAGGAGACATAGGAGGCATCAACTTGTCACCATGACCTCCAGTCCCAGTCTGGAGATGATTTCCCAGGAAGTCTCCTTCTATCTTCCAGTCAGCTTGTAGCATCTTATGACATAAGTCATCTGCCCAAAGCACCAAAATATTTCCATATGGAGTGGGACTTTACACCGTTCTGTTGCATAAGAAATTTTTGATGTTCGGCATCAGTAGGTTAAGAGAATATGAACATTATATAAGTCCTATACTTCACAGAAGAAGTAGTGGAAAAATATTTTAAGGTCAAAAGGAGTGCATATCATCTCTTTGTTTATAGGTAATAAACTGATGTTGATAAATAGCTTCATTGTGCCTAATGATAAAGAACAAAAGGGCAGAAATACTCGTCAACACTCCAGTCATTACTGTTTATGTGGGGAGTCAGAAAGAGCTCTTCACTTCTAGTTGACGTCACCCCACCAATGTAACCTAAAGTATGTTGGTTAAACTTCCAACCTCGTATTTCATCTAAATATACTGAGAAACTATTTACTGCCACTATCCTTGGCTGTTTCCAAAATGGATATTAAATGATTTTGATAAAAAAAAATCCATACTCCATATGATTCTTTAAGCAGAAGAGAAGGAGAACCATGTTGCAAAATGGAAAGAGAAAAGGTTGGTATCAGAATCCTAGCCTGAGTAGAAATACTACAACAGCAATAGAAATTTAGCCCTTGAAGTCTTCGACTATCTGTCAGATTCTCCACCAGCCTGAAATACCATGATTCTTATAAGGAATAAGTTTGCCGTTACCAAACAAGTACTGTGATACGTGGATGGTAAACAGTGATGATATGAATCACTTGAAAGCTCAAGGAGAAGGTGGACTGTAGGAAAATGTTGAATAAACATAAGTTCTTCTGCCACTAGTACCTAAATAAAATATCACAGAAATCCTTATAAATGAATAGCCAAGTGTGCAAGCAAGAAAGAAAAATCACCAGGCACCAGAAATGAAGAGGTAACTAAAAGCTATAGCAGAAAGTGGATGAACTGCTGCTGCCAATTTCTGGAAAGGAAGTGAAGTAGTTGCGAGGAGTGACTGGTGCAGAGGTAGGTGTGGTGGGCATGATGTCGGCAGTTTCAGTAACCTAAGGGCTTGGGCTTTCTTGTCCACATGGGGGCAAAATATGAGATCTGGTCTGTATTAAGGCAGGGAGTTAGAATGACTGGCATTCTTGGAGGCTCACAATCCCAGGGAAAGTATAGATTAAGAAAAAATCTGTCCACTGGCTTGACAAGATAACAAGAGAGGATATCTGTCTCTGCTTAGGCCCAGATTAAAAATTCTCTCCTGAGAAATCAAAGCTCAGGGCTGTGTCTCACATAGACTTCAGTTTCAATTTATACTATGCAGAAGTCTGGAAAACTCCTGTGCCAAAAGCCTTAATAAAAAATGAGTCTCAGGCTGATGATAATTTTGATTTGCCTGGATAAATAAATATAGTAAAACTCTGAAGGGACTATTCCATAGTCTAAGGTGACAAGGATTTCACAAAACACACAAGCCACATCAAAGATGAGGAAAATATCTACCATGCACAAGGGTCTGAAGATATAATGAATGGAATAGCTAGAGTTCCAGGAGATTGGGATAATAGATAGATAAAGAATGCAAGTGTGTCTAAAATTAATTTTAAAACTTGTACCTGTATAAAATGATATGTGGACAAGATTATTTGTGGCAGTATTATTTGTAATTCCAAAAAACTGAAAACAACCCATGTCGTTCTTTAGAGGACTGGTTAAACTGTGGTGCATCTACCCAAAGGTTACTGTGCAAAGGTAAGGGAAAAAATGAAGTTTTCTATGTATCGATATGAAAAGAAATCCAGGATAAATTGCTAACTGAATAAAGCCAGGAAAAAGTAGATAATTAGCTACCTTTTATCCAAGAAAGAGGAAGATAATAAGAACTTATATCCTTATATTTGAGTATTTGCATTGACATAGGAAGAATACACAAAAAATTAACAACTATTGTTGACCATGGGGATTAGAGTATTGGTGTGTAGAAGAGGCATGAGTGGGATTGAATCATATTTTTAATTATTTTGATTTTTAAACCATATGAATGTATTAATCATTAAAATCACTAAGCATAGAGATGATTTGGATAATAGAATTAACAAACTTCATCAAATGGGATATATGTGAACCATGTATCCAATATTAAGAGACTCCATTTAAAATATACTCTTAAAATATGTATGAAACATTTACAAAAACTCAACTCGTTTTAGGTCATAAAATCTCCAAAAAATTCTCTACGCTTTAATATCTATAGTCCTCATTCTCTTACTACAATATAATAAAACTAAGAATTAATATGTAATCAATACATTGATTTTATTTGGTTATTTAAGAATCGAGTTCTAAATAATCCATGGATCAAAGAATAAATAATATTAAAATTATAAAAATATTTAAAAGTGAATAATAATTAATACTTTACATATTAAATATGTGGGATATACCTAAAATGATTCTTAGAGGAAAATGTAAAAATAAAATGTGGTAGGTTGTATAGATCAACGGAATAGAATTGAGAATCCAAAATAGACACTCATATTTACTGTTAATTGATTTTCAGTCAGGGTGCCAAAACAATTCAGTGGAGAAAAAAATAGTCTTTGATGAATGGTGCTGGAACAACTGAATACCCCTACATAAAAGAACAAATTTGTACCTCTACCTCACACTACACACAAAAAATTAACTCAGAATGGATCAAAGACCTAATGTGAAAACTAACACTATCAATCTCTTAGAAAAAATATAGGTGTAATTATTCATAACCTTGGATTAAGCAATGGTTTCTTAGATATGACATCGACGAGCAACAAAATAAAAATATTGGAGATTAACACACTTAAGTTGTGCTTCAAAGCATACTATTAAGAAAACAAAAAGACAACCTACAGAATGGGACAAAATTTTTGCAAATCATATTCTGATAAAGAACCTATACCTAGAACATATAAAGAACTCTTAAAACTCAATAATAGAGAAACAACCCAATTTAAAAAATGGGCAAGGAACTAGAATCGACATTTCTCCAAAGAAGATATACACATGAAATGGTACATAATGAAGGCTCATCATTGACTACCAGGGAAATATAAATCAACATTACAATATGATAAACTTTACACTCACTAGGATGGCTGTAATTAAAAAGACAGAAAATAGCAATGTTAATGACAATGTGGAGAAGTTTAAAGAATCAATGACATTTTGGGGTGAGAATTACAGAAAGAAAAGGTGCTATTTAGCCAGGGCCCTGAAAGAGTTGTATGTTGGAAGAAGGATTAGAATTGTGTGGCAGCCAGAGGTAAAACTATGAGCCATGCTTGGAAGGAAAGGGGGACACGTCTTGGCCTAACCTGTGGAGCTACCCCTAACAGTGGGATTGCCTGAGGACGGGCCCGCCTCCCTTGCGAGGTCATGAGTTCCACCTCTTGCAGGTGTTCAGAGTGTGGGCAATTCTTCTTGGTATCATTGAGGAGAGAATGGGTGATGGAGGGATGGGATGGGCAGATTTCCATCCCATGTGTGATTCCCATGGCCCCTTGTAGCTTCTGGTCAGGAGCTACATTTTTTGGTGCAGACTCGGGTGCTGTAAAGGTTCAGAGAAAGAAGCCAGCACAGTCTGGACTGGTCAAAGGGGCCTTCCTTAGGCCCCTGAAGTTAAACTTAAAAATACCAAGTACAGCAACTATGCCCCAGGCAGCCTCCCCTGGAGCACTCAGCAGCACGGTGAAGAAATTACAGTCCATAAAACTGCGCTGTGATTCTAGTGACTCGATATGAGATACCATCAGGAGACAAGGTTGGGCACTGGGACCACGAGTAACCAATAATTGGAACCATCACACAGGCCTGGTTAGCCTGGCTCTGTACTTTCTAAGCAGTGCTCTGAGTGAAAAGCAGATTTATGAAATGCTCCATTCATTTCCTGTCAGAGATCCTATCTGGATTCAGGGTTCTCACCTCCTGGAGAATGAGCTGTTTCTCATGAAAACTTCCCTCCCACTAAACATGCTGAGGCAACCTTGGGGAGGAACAATTTCCATTTGGCAAAGCAAACTCTATTCTCTATACTTCTTTGCTTGTTTAAACATCTGGTATAAGATGTTGGACCAATTTAACACTGCATCATTTCCTAGCACATATTTTGGTTGATCTGAGAGAGTACACTTAAAAGCTGTGAAAATGACCTGAGTCACAGTGAATTCTGCAGCCACCAGTAGTAAAAAGCAGCTGTATTCTGATATTGTGGATGTAAAGTTGTCTGGGATGCTTTAGTCTGCTACGGCTAGGTGCTCCAGCTCAGAGAGAGTCTGAAAACGTCCAGTGAGGACAGAGAAGGGTTGCAAGTAATGTCTTGGCTTCTGTAAGGCAGCTTTACAGGTAACCACACATGTTCGCCAGCCCATAAAAATACGTAATGGTATTTAGCACTGCTTTCAACTCTATCCTATAAAGATAGGAAGGTCAATAACATCCAGTCATTGTAACAGGGTCATCTGCATTGTCCCTGGCCTGGACCTGTGGAAATTCTTCACTATGTAAATCTGGCTGGAATTCTAAGCAGCTTGAGAAGAGAACTGAGACTTAGAAATAGGAGTATTGATCCGTAATCCTGAATGACCTCTGAGTTTTGATGAGATGAGTGGTCGCTGGTGTGACCATGTGCTTACTAGCCTCAGACTGTGTTGAGCCCCAGCTGGAGGAGACAGATACTGCTTCTCTGAGGCCGTACAAGTGGGGGAGGGACCCAGATTGCAGAACCAGGGCAACCACCCCTTGAGACAGCCTTGAATGCTGGGTATTAAAATGGCCTGGGCAAGGGGAGAAGATAACATCTCTGAAATTACACTTATTGGGGAGATAGCAGCTTTTCTCCAAAACAGTCCCCCCAAGAGAAGTGAGGTCATCTTTCCTTCTCTGGCTGCCAAATTCAGCTCTGCTTTCCTTTCAGCCTGAGCTCTTCCTTTGCTCCCATCTCTCTCTCAGAACCCCCTTAGACTTTATTTGCCCCTCATCTGTTCTAACCCTCTACCTTGTATTAAAGGCAAGTGTCTCACTTTGCCAGGCTGCAGGCAGCTTGAGAGCAGAGATGGATGCTGTCATATTTGCCTCCCTGGTAGACAGAGGGCCTGAGGGTGAATTCTGATGCCAGAGCCCAGGAGTAGGGCCTGTGCTGCCTCTATCCTTGGCACATGACAGGGGCTCTATAAAGGCCCAAGGTTCCAGAGGACAGAACCGTCTCATTATTCTCCACCTCTCAGGCCATTGTAGGACTGGACTTGCAGTAAATGCTCCATATGGCCAACTCTTTGCTGCCTTAATTTTTCATGGTCCCTCATTACTAGGAGGAACACAGGCTTTAAGACCCTTCTAAAATGGCTGTTTGAGATTACTACTGGGTTTCTTTGCATGTAAGGAGGAGGTTGTCTCATTCATCCTGTGAAGCCTGTGAGTCCCCTTCCTAAAACCAATCTCTGTGCTGTGAGAGTTTGGCTCTGCAGCTGCCTGGATTGCTCTCATGTCACATTCTACACTGATGCTCTTGCCTGTCTCCTAGGCTGACAGAGGGGTGGTTCACAGCTCGGGATCCAGATGGCTGAACCTCAGCCCCCTCATGTTTCTCCCCCTCTAAACAGAAATGGAGATCCAGACAGCCAGCCAGTGTCAGAGGGAGAAGAGCTGGGGCTGTGCCAGCCAGCCAGGGCCAAGCAGCCGCCCAGCTGTGCCCTAGGGAAAAGAGGGAGGTGCCCATCCACAAGGGCTGGCATTGGGAACCAGGGGACTGGCAAAGGCAGCTCTAGGCAGCCCAGCCCTGCTACCTTTGCCAGTGCAGCTGGGCTCATTGCCCAGCCCTGACAAGAGAAGGAGCGGGAAGAGGAGGGGAGACTATGGAGGAAGATTCTTAGATCCCCAAAGTGGGTCCTTGAGCCAAAGTCGCCTTTTGGCAGAGTCCCTTATCATGCAGGAATAGACCTGTGCTCGTAGTCCCACTGGGCTCTGTGCTCGGCAATGGCTGGGCACAGCCCCATGGGCAGCCAGGGCTCCACTTTCCTGTCTCTTGCTGCATGTCTCCCGAGGGCCAGGGGCCCTCTCCTTCTCAGGTCAGGCCTGCAGTGTAGTCTAAAGGGTCTCCCCTATCCCTGCTCTCTCCCCTTTATCCTTCACAGCCATTTTCCCAATAATAAATCTCTTGTACATCTAAACTCATGTCGGTATCTTCTTCTTAGAGGACCTAATGGTACATGTTTCTCTGTGTCTGGTTCCTTTCTTCCTTTCTGCATCAGTCAGAGCCACCCATGTCATGGAGCAGGAAGGCACTGCTTCAGATATAGCTGGCATCCCCTTCCTCACGGTAAGAGACCTTATAGCTGCCAGAACCTTCAGGTGTCCTCTGGTGTCACGTCTTACCCAGGAAAGAGCCCTGACAGCATTTCTGACAAGTGGTCATCTGCACGCTGCATGAACATTTCCAGGGAGAGATCATTGTCTCCTTTATGAATCCATTGGAGGAGGGCAATGAAAATTGCTAGAAAATTCTTCCTTGGGTTGATCAGTCCACAAGATGTCTAACTCCCTCTACCAGTGGTATGATTGATATAGATCATTTATTACTTCTCTCTTTGAAGGAATGTTACCAGTGGCCTGCAATTAGAGGTTTACCTGAGACCTCACTTCAGATGGGGTGGACGAGGAGCAGACAGGTGACTGACATAGGCCCAGCCCATGCCCTTTTCTCTGTGCAGGGGAGGCTTGGCAGTGGTCAGCCTAGACTTGGGGTAGTAGGAAGTAAAGAGAAGGGAAGAGGAGTATTTCCATCAAAGTTTCTATAGCAGTAGGCTGAGTGCTCCAACTCTCTCTTCGGAAATAAAATATCCCCCTTTCTTGAAAGGGAGAAAAAAAATCTATGCTCTTCTGCCACATGGGCCTGGGTTTAAATCCCACCTGTAATTCTGGAAACTGTGTGATCTCGAGCCATCACTCAAACTCTCTGGATCTCAGTCTTCTCTTATTTAAAATAGGATAATAATACTTACCTCCCAACTCTCTTTGAGGGTTCAATAATCTGATATTTGTGAAATGTGCCTTATAGAAGACAACTGTTAGTTAAGTGACACGTATACAGCAGCCCAGCTCGCAGTGTTATGAGCATTGGTTTTGGATGTGAGTTTGGTGGTGTATGTGTATAGAATGTTGAGTGGTGATACCCCAAAAATATGCCCATGTCCTAATCCCTAGAACCTCAGAATATGATCTTGGATAATGGGTTTTTACAGATGTGATTAAATTAAGGATTTTAAAACGAGATCATCCTGAATTATCTGGGTGGGCTGTAAATCAAAACCAAATGTCCTTACAAAAGATGGAAAACATCCCCACCCAGACCACAACAGGTGACAGAAGAAGCTGCAAAAAATTTTTGGGTTGATTAAGCTGAAGTGAAGATGAGGGATCTTAACAGTGCAATCTTTCCTGCCAGAGCAGAGGGCATAAAAGACCTGCTTGTTTTTGATGTTTATGTCTCTGTAACTGGAAAAAACACATTTGGAAGTAAAGAGAGTTGTAAAATGAATAAAACATTATGTAACATCTTGTATGTATGAAGGAAAAAGATGAGCTACATGGATGTTGACAGAAGTTTAAGTTTAGAGAAAGATCTCATTCATGCCTAAAGGATCAAGAAAGCCTGCCCACCCACCAGCCTTCCTTCCTTCAAAACATGGTTGTCAGGCTTTGGGTTTGTGCCATGCATTGTGTGAAGTGTTGGGGAAACCGCTGTGAACAAGAAAGACAGTCTCTTCCCTCTCTGGGCATGCAGCCTGCGAGGAGAGACGGGCATTTAATAAAAAATGTAGACACATAATTTTAAATAATGATAGCAATAACTTTTTTCTTTCTTTCTTTTTTTTCTTTTTATTATGGTGACATTGATTAACGAAATGCAGTAAGTTTCAGCTGTACATTTTAACTGTAAGGCATATATATATATTGCATTGTATGTTCACTGCCCATAGTTAGATTTCTTTCTGTCACCACATATTTTATCCCTTTCTCCCCATCTACCTCCCTCCCCCACCCCCCTCATCCCTACTCACTGGTAACCACTAGTCTATTGTCCATGTCCATGAGTCTCTTCTAATTTCTCCTGTTTGTTTATTGCTAATAGCAATAACTTTTACGAATTGCTGGTGCACCCTTGTCAAAATTCAGTGACCATATACATGTGGGCCTGTTTCTGGGTCCTTGGTTCTGCCTCATTGATCTGAGTATCTCCTTCACCAGTGCCACATGGTCCATCTGCCTGGGGAGTCTGGAAAACAAGGATTGTACATCCTCCAACTTTGCTTTTCTTGTCCAATTGCTTTGGTTCCTCTGGTTCCTCTGTTTCCCTATATGAATTTTAGAATCAGTTTTTTAGAATCAATTAGCCATATATGTCAAATGTTGTGAAGGAGAAGTCAATAGAGCAAAAGATTTTTCATACATGAAGTTTTAGCAATCTAACCTAAAAGTTAGGCCATAAGCAAATGACAGATGAGATAAAAGTTAGCTTCTTTTTTTCTTTTTTAGGTTTTTACAAAAGACTCTGAGATTCTAGGATCCTTTCACAAATAGTTTGAGGTGGCTGATGGTTGAATATGGTCAGAACTATTTAGAGCTGCCCAAACCATCCTTTGTGTGTTTTTTGCTTTTTTCACTCGTCCTTAATAACAAAGGAGAAGTGAAGCCGGAGACATATTACTGGCCTCTAAAACAGAATGGTGGGGAGAGTTGGGGAGAAAGAGGCTGTTTAGTTGCTGTGGCCTCAGACCAGTCCACAGAATATAAACATGCAGGCTGACAGGTTCACAGACCTGAGCCCTTCCTATGTAGACTAATAGTTTAGACCCAATGAAGAGCAGGTGGAGGGTATCAGGCTGGGAGAAAAATGAAGAAAGAGATGTTGCAAGTGGAAAATTAGCAAGAAGGGATTTTGGCAATTAGCTGGTTTCACCTACTAGCTGGACCTCAGAGAGGCTGCCTCCATGGAGATGTGGGCTTACCAGGGCCTCAGATCTCTGAATTTATCAGTCAGGAGAGCCTTGCTGCTACAACAAATGTTATAGCAGTAGCTTTAACAAAATACAAATGTATTTCTTACTTATGGCACAGGGTAATGCAGGTGGGGCCCTTGGCTCCATATTAGCATTCAAGGTCCCCATGTCCTTCCTTAATGTGGCTCTTCTCCCCACTGCTAAGAGGCCTCTCCATCAGCTAGTGAGTGGGGAATGAGAGCATACTGCACATAGGAGATCTGAGTGCGCCAGGCTTGGAGGTGGTGCTCACCACTCCCATCCACATTCCATTGGCCAGAACTCAAGGGGAGGCCAGAAAGCGTACTCTGTCTACCCAAGAAAAAGAGTCAAACAGTGGTTTTGCCACACTAGGATCCTCTCCTCCTTTTTTAAAAAAGTGGATCAGAGCATAGTTTGGGCCATTAAGAGGGCTTCTTGGAGAAGGCAACATTGGCTCTGGGCCTAGAAGGATGCTTGGCTTCAACCCGAGATGGGGTGAGTGTTGTATGCAGAGGTACAGAGGTGTTCCATATACGTATTCACTTCCCCACCCCACTTTTCTTCCCCATGTGTGCTTTTTAGGGCATATGGGGACAGAGCTGACCTACCAGCTGACTCAGGATGGAGGACCTAGGAGGGCAGCTTACCCCAAACATCTTAGGCCACCTGAGCTGTACAAATGAGTACAAATCTCATCTCTTCTCACAAGGACAAAAAATGGTCATATTGTGAGTCAAGAAAGTCCTTTTATAGCCAATAATTACATATTCATTGGGAAAATGTAATAAAAATCATTCCTCTCTTCATTTATTTAAATGTAATTTTTTTGTAGTCGTTATGTAATTACTGGTATTTTTCAGTAACATTATTAAGAATAAATGGGCCACAATTTCTCAATTGCCATACAAATTCAAATATAAGAAGTGCCTCATTAGACAGAGTGAAGAGGAAAGGGATCGTTTTCTTGGAGAAGAGTCTGGCAATGCTCAGAGCACATTTGTCAGGTTATTTGGAACAAATGGTTCCAGAACCACTGGCAGATGCTGACAGAACAGTTTGTAGCTGCCTTCATTTTTGGGCTGACTTCTCAGCACCCGCCCTCACACCCCTGGACACGAAGTGTCTCAGAGAATGTATCCCCTGTGCCTGGCTGATGGCAGATATGCCCATACCCTAAAGACTCTTCCCCCCCACCCCGACCCAGAAAGGAACGAGCTGAGTGCATATTTCATAATTTCTTCTACTATGTCATTTTACCCAGCTCTTCCCTCTCCCAGACATCTGGGAAGGAGATCGATATTCTTTTTCCCAGAATATCATTTAAAAGGGCAAGGACTATTTCAAAAGAGCAGATCTGTGACCACTTTGAACCGCCTGTGCCCAACGCCTGCACAGCTGTTCATAAGGCTCTTAAATTATTCACAAGGAACATGACAAGAATTGCTGGGGGAAGAGGAACACTGCGTACACCGGCTCAGGTTGTGCACTGCCCAATTCTGGGGGTAGACGGTGCCGCTCACACAGACTGCAATGTATACCAACTGCTTGACTGTAGGTGGGTGGCCTTTCTGCAGAATCTGGACACAGCTAAAGCTATAAGGAGGGAGCTAGGAAATGCCTGGCTGGTATTGACAGGCTTTTTCTAACCTAGTGACATAAACATGCTCCATACTTCTTGTCAATTGCCAACATAAAGGCTATGGTATTTGGGCGGCAGGACCTAGAAGCCATCAGCTGGCTTTTACAGCTGGATAAAGCCATGTCGTGCACTGCTCCTCAGATAAGTTGCTCTACAATCAAAAGAGGTGAGCAAATGGCATAGTCTTCTCCTTTGGGAAGGGAGGGCTCTTTGAGACTAAGGGGAAACCCTCCTGAACGATACATATCTAAGGGTCCCAGGGAGAGAAGAGTGTTTGAGTGGGCCTTGAGGGCCAACGAGAGGGAAAACTGCAGCCTTTGATGCAAGAGCCCAGGTTTAGAGCCTGCAAACTGAGCCTGGTGCCATGTTCTCAGATTGGGCAGACTCAAGCAAGCTGATGATGAGTTTATTCTTCCACTCACATTCATTTCACATGCATTGAGCCCTTTCTTCATGCCAGACACTGTGCCAGTGCATTGTATTGTCTCACTTAACCCTGTTGGGGACCCTTGCGATCTCATTTTAAAGATGAGGAAATTGATGTATGGAGAAGTTCAGTGACTTGCCCAAGATTACACAACATATATGTGGTGAAACCAGGGTTTGAACCCAGTGTCTCTGACCCCCAGAGCCTTTTTTCCAACCGTTATGCTCATCTGCATTTAAGGTTAACCGAACAATAGAAAACGAGATTAGAAGAGGTGGATGTGAGATAGGTAGATGGTTTTGTCCCAAACATCCTGTTATAGCCATCTTTAACTCCTCGACATCTTTCCCTCTCTTCCTCTTTTCCTTTCTCCCTTCCTCTCACACTTTTTCATACCATAACCCTCCCTTCCAAGCAGGGTATTCCTTAACCTTCTGCATCTGTGTGTGCTCTTTCCAGATCCCCACTTTTTTATGCCCACCCACGTCAGGTCTTCCCTTTCAGATTTGGTGCCAAGTTCATTGCCTTCAACAAGCCTGCACAGGCTCATTTTAATTCATTCAATACCCGATGAGCAATGATTTTGCATAAAAGACCATTCTAAGCCCTGGGAAGCAAAAATGAATAAACTGTGAGTCCTGTGCTTGAAGAGCTCACTGTCTATTTGGGGAGACAGACCAGTGACAAGAAAAGACATAGAATAGACCAAGTGTTCCTAGATCAGCAGCTCTCAAGCATAAGGTGCCAATGAGTCACCTGGGGATCTGGGTAAAAGGTCCGGGTGAGGCTTGACATTCTGCCTTTCCAACAAGCCCCCAGGTGATGCTGCTGCTGCTGAGGATCTCTCTTTGTGCAGCAAGACCTCTGAGGATTTTAGATGTTCTGATGGAGATGGAGATGGGAGTCTGGGGAGGAGCCTCAGCCTAAGCCAAGTCCTGACAAAGGCTGAAGGGCTTCATTTTACAAATGAGAAAACCAGTCCCAAGATAGGGGGTTATTTTCCAAGATCACATAGTGGGTCAGGGCACAGAGCCCAGACTCTGGACCCCAGACCCCAGAGCTCACACCATCAGGCCGGGGCTCCTTCCCTTAGGGACCCTGAACACTCGCACAGTTCCAGGGTACTTCATTTCTTCATGTTTCATGTTAAAGCCTCCCCCATGGATTTGGGCCACAGGGGCCCTGCCTTCCATGACCCCAAGCTGTCATTCAGAATGAGACAAATAACTAAATAACTCATCTGGGAGGAGTTAACTGAGCCCTTCCACAGGGAGCTGGTGACAATCGCAATAAAATATTCCCAGACTGCTGGGTTATGTTCTTGTGAGGAAAATTACAGAGTCTCAGTAATGAGCATCACAAGGAGTTTAGCATAAATACAAAGTCTCTCTTTCTCTCTTTTAATTTCAAGTGATCTATGTGAGCAGTACAGCTTCTCTGGTGCTTTAAGTGCCACAAAGGGCACATGGAGCCTGGTCCACCTGCCAAATGCATTTGCTAGAGGTGTGCCCGTGGGTGCTAGGACCTGTCGGTTATAGAGATGCAGATGTGAATGTGCACCCGCACAAACAAGCACAAGTGCTCATATAAGCACTGATACATATGTACATCGCATGTACACTATCACACCTGCACACATACCTCAGTGCTGAGGAATGCCCAGGGATCTCCCAGAAAGCACTAGGCACAGTAGGTGCACAACAGGTGTCCATTGAAACTCTGAAAAGCAAACCAGCACACTCTGGAAGCTGAAACCATATCCCTTTGAAAAATAAGCCCCACTTCACCCCCCAGTGGATTAACCTAACCAGGTTCACTTCATCTGCTGTTTTAATTAATAGATGGCACAGCTGATGGATAGAAGGCTGAAGCTTGAGTTGCATGAATGCAAAATCTCAAATATGTCAACAAGCTTTGATAGCCAATGTGATCAGAATGCTTTGGTTAAATAAACAGATTCAGCAAGAAATGTCAACAAAGGGTGTTAGGTGCTGCTTATCACTTTCCCACTCCCACCTTTGGCCACTGGCCAGGGTAACCCTGCTATGACAAAGGGATTAGAGATCCCGGCCCCTCTCCAGCTCATCTAGCTGGTAGGCCTGTCACCTGAGGCTCCTTTCTCATGATCAGAGCAAGGTGTCCCCTGAGGCACCCCCTCCCCTGAAGCAGCCCCTACGCCCCTCTCTCTTGCAGGTGACTTCTGCAGACATTTGCCAGAACCTCTGCTGGGAGAATGGGGGAGGTCTGAGACCCCAGAAGGCTGAGACTTGAGAGCTGAGACCTTCATCCTCAAGAAGCCCCAGTCAAGCTGGGGAGACAGACCTAAACTCTAGGAACTCAGTCTCTTCTTGTGGGCTGAGGGCTTTGTCCCAGAGACTCAGCCAAGTGCCTGGCCCAGGCAAGGCTCAGTTATAAGAGCTGTGTGAATGAATGTGACATTGACCAAGTGCTCTGGGAGAGAAGAAAGTTATGTCTCCTGGCAAAGTAGCAAAGATTTGACCTTGGTGGCATTTAAGCCAAGTCTTGGAAGATGAGAGAAAAGTCAAAAGAGAAATTGACTTAGGAGGGAAGAAAGGCAAACAGGTTGGACATGTCTGCATGAAGGCAAATCAGTGGGTTGAAGGGAGTGCTGGAGGCTTGATAGGATGGGGCAGGGGAGAAGTTTCTTTGCTGAGGATAGAGGAGAAATTTGTGCAGATCATATAGAGCCTTGAATGGCATGCAGATGAATTTGAGCCTTATTTTGTGGGGCAGTTGGAGCCAAGAAAGGCTGTTTCATTCAGACCAGTGCTGGCTCAGCTTGGGCCTGTCATTGTCTCCAAGTAGCTGCGACAGTGCCAATATGGAGGTGCAGAGGGAGGAGGGGCCAGGTAGAGCAGTGTTATGCCCAAGAGACAACTGTCCCATTATGTTAATACTAGATTGGCACAATGAAGAGATGAGCTTTGGCTCATGTGGCCCTGGGATGTATGCTTCTCTCTTCCTCTGCCTGTTTAGGAATTTACTTGAAAATGATTGGTAAGTACTTCCTCTAATCAGTGTTGTTTGTCAAACCCAAGAACTTGTGTGGAAACCCCCAGGGGTCCTTGGGCCCTCAGCTGAGAAATTCTGTTTTAGCTACTCTGCAATTTTCCTCTTGGCTGACAAAGGCCACTAGAAAACTTTAGATGTGGAGTACAGTTTTTGATCTGGTTTGACTTGTATTATACACTATTTACTGGCTGACACTAGGGGACCTTATAAGATTAATGTAAAAAGACATTATTGAGGGTTTGCTTATAACATGAGTTCCCTCTTTTTGAAGACCTAAGTGAGAAATTTCTCTCAGATCTTAGAACCAGGAAGAGTTGACCTTTTCTAAACAACTGGTTTATCTTCCCTAAATCTATGCTCTTAATCTTGTAATTGACTGTGTTTCTCTTCTTGCATTGGCTGCTAGGAAGCTCAGAGGCAAATTTTGGCTCACCTCTATCAGAGTATATAAAGCTCAACTTTACTCTTCTTTCCCTTTCAATTTCCATACTGAAGTTTTTAAATTTTTCCAAATTTTATTTTTATAAACCACTAATAATCAAATGAATATGATGAGATAAAAATGAAAATCAATTAATAGTCAAAGACATTAAACTAGAAAAAATTCTAGAGAAAATCTGTTTCTGCTTTTAAATTATGGAGAATACAATTATTACTTTGAGGGGAGTGAAGTGTCAGGATGCCTCAATAAACAGGGGCAAAGGGTAAGGGGGAGCCAACCTCCACCCAGGTGCCTTATCCCAATACAATCCAGAAGAGGATTTTTCCAACCCTTTCCATGCAGTCTCATGAAACCATCTCTGGAATAATCAACCCATCTTGCTGCTCTGGCTTCCCCTAAGGGATTCTCCTGGCATCACCAATCATGTTAACATGCCCCAAACACCCTCTCTCCAAAGCTAAGGAAAAGTGGAATCTTCTGCATCACAGTGTGGCAGGATGTGGGTGTTTAAAGAAAACCTTGTTTTAAATAAAATCATTCTGATGTGAACTCTAGACCCTGAAGTGAGCTGGCTACACGTGCAGATTAGAGATCAAAGCAGTGGACACCCCATTTCACTATGCAGGGGAAAGGGAAGGGAAGGGCATTTTATAACAATTCTTGAGAGATTGAGAGAGAGATGGGGATGACAGCTTCTCTCCTCTTTTGACCCCCAGGAAGCAGTAAATCAGCCTCTCTGCCTCATTTGTAAACTCTAAACAGAGGCATTATTATAAATTCATGGGTAAGAGATCTCTAGCCTGAGATGTGGGAGGGTCAGTGGTAGGGGAAAGAAATGATTCCTCCCTCCTTTTTCACAGCACTTTTACAACAAATTAGACTGTATCTGCCTAAAAAGCTAGCTAATAGCCATCTTCCATTCAGGCTCTCTGGGGCTCTCTGTCTCTGAGGTCTTCAGTTTCTGAGTAGTAAAGTCTTTCTGGACTTTACTGATTTTGATGCTAGCTGGCGAAAGCAGTCTTTGTCTTGTTGTTGAGGCAGACATAAGACCCTGTGGACCTCTCGGACTAGGAGGCTGGGGTGTGCGTGTCTAGCGGAGACTTAAGTAGGCCTGGGCCTGCGTCTAATGTCCCAGCTGCATGCAGTCTCAGTCTCTCCATTCTCACTATGCACTCAGAGCTGTGCATGAAGGGCTGGAGTGGGATTTGAGAATTTGGGAATCCTGGGTGCCTGGCATATCACTGAAGCAATACATACTTCCTAGTTGAAAGAATAAATGACTAACTGAGTGAATATTTGGGCTTGTTAAGCATCTATTTCCTTGATCTTTTGAATTAGGCCTGACGCCACATGGGGCTGAGCTGTGCTTGGCAAAGATGCTTTCCCTTTTCTTAACTCTTGAGCGGGTTTGGGTGGGTGTCTTGAGTGGGTGTTTGGGACATGTTCTTGTTCCCAGGCAATGGTCCCAGGATGTGATAGCTGTAGTTACAGGAGGAGAATGTGAGCCTTGGGCCAGAAGGTGGTCCTAGTAGAGGCCTGGGCACTGAGATCAGAGCTAAGGGGGCTGGACACCGACCAGGGAGGTGTCCTGGACACACCAGAGCTCTGGTTCAGGTTTCTATCTCATAAACATGAGGAGAAGGCAAGTGAGCACAGCTTGAAATTTGTATGTATGTTTTAAAATCTGTTTTTTCTATTATAAAATTAATGAAAGAAGGATGAAATAGAGTGATCAATAAACACATATATTAAAAAAACTTCTTTAATAATCATGGAAATGAGAATTAAAAAAAAATGAGATACCATTCCCATCCATCAACTTGACAAAAAAGAAATGGTTTGACAGTGTCAGTATTGGCAAAGACATGGGGATGCTCTCATAGGCCACTGCGGGCAGGAACATCAGTAAATTGCCTTGGTGGTATATGACTGAGCATAAAATGTGCATGCCCAAGGACCCAGTGGTCCATTTCTAGATACATGTTCTAGTCTAGAGCAGTGGTTCTCAAACTGTAGTTTGCATTAGAGTCAGCTGGAGACTTTGCTGCAACAGATTGCCTGGCCTCAGCACCAGGGTTTCTGATTCAGTCTCAGGTAAGGCCTGAGAATTTGCATTTCTACCAAGTTCTCAGGCAACACTGATACGGTAGGTCCTGGGACCACACAATGAGAACCACTGTTCTAGTTTAAGTCTTGCTTGACAGGAAAACATGCTCAGTGCTGTTCATCATATCATTTCTTATAGTAAAAATTAGAAATAAACTCCGAGTCTATTATCAGTGGAGAAGTAGAGAAAGATATTGTAGCATATTACACAAAAAATTATTATAAAGCCACTAAGTGGGTGAAACAAGTTTATTTCAACAGGGGTAGCTCTAAAAGGATGTAAGTTGCTTAGTGTTATATATAGTATAATATCTTTTTATTGGTAAGTTTAAAAACAATTAAAAATATTTAAGTAATCAGTATAATACAAGTATTAAAACATAGACCAAAGACAAACTTAATCTATAATAAAATTTTCTCTGGAGAGGAGGGAGGGGACTAGGTCTGCTGTTTTATTCCTTAAAAAAATAAGATCTAAATAAAATATGATCTTTCTTCATTTTATGAGGTAGGTATATGTTTTTTATTGTATTATTTTCTGTGCTTTTCTATATTCTTCAAATGAATTTTTAAAAAGCCTAATACATGCTCACTGTAGAAAACTAAAAGACAAATTAAAAGCATTCACAAATCCAGTGTAAACATTTTGATAGTCTTCCTGGTTTGATTAACTTATAAAAAAGAAAACAGGGACCAAACACAATACTTACATTTTCGCATCCTGCCTTTATGGCTTAATATGGTATTGTAAATAGTTTCCTATTCATTACATGGTTTTGAGTAATATCTTTTTAATTAGTTACATAATAACCCATCCTATGGTGGTATTTTTTTTTTCAAACAATTCTCTTTGTTTTTTTAGGTTTCTAGGTTTTTGCTCTTATAAATAACAAGGTGAGTAATATCTTAACTATACCCAGCTTTGTCTAAGTTAACTTTCTTCTCTGCCTGGGGGCAGCAATGTACCTGAGCTTTAGGTCACAAGGCAGGTGACCTGTCTATCTCACTGAGCCTGTCTATCTCACCTGTCTATATCACTGGGATGGGGTGGCTTGGAGTGTGAGTGACACAGGCCTGTGTGGGAACCGGCTTTGGGAACCAGTAAGTTCCTGGATCCCTGGAAGTCTCAGGCAATGCATACAGCTCATAGAGTGAGCCTGCAGGCCACCCCCTCCCTCCATGCAATCCCTGCAGATAGGTTTACCGTGTCTCTCTGATGTGCAGGACCTGTGCGGCCCTGGGGCAGGGACATGAGCAGTCAGAGATGAGGAGGCCTGGGTTAGATGGGAGATGCAGGCACCGCCACAAATATTACAGTTTAAGGTATAAAGTGGGAGCAAATCCAGAGAAGGACCGCAGGAGTTCTGAGGAGGGAGTCGGCTCTGTGCAGTGAAAGCAGCTGGGGAGTTTTCAGGAAAGAGGTTCTATCAGTAGTACGTGTTTTTGTTGTTTTTTAAATTATTTCCCAGCTTTATTGAGATGTATTTAACATATCATAAAATTCAGCCATTACAAGTATGTAATTCAATGATTTTTAGTAACTTTACCGAGTGGTACAATCATCACCATAAATCAGTTTTAGAACATTTTCATTCTCCCTGTACCATTTACAGTTAATCCCCACTCCCAGCCTGTCCCTAGGCAACCATTGACCTACTTTCTGACTCCCAATTTGCAGGATCATGTTTCAAAGGCTAGAAACTGTACCTTAAATTATGGTAATCACAGGCCAAGTGTGAAACCTGGGGACACAGGTGGTTACCTCTTTGTAGCAGTAAAGCAGCTCCATAGCCTCTAACTTAGCCATCCGGGGGAAAGCTCTGAAATCAGAAGTTTCAGACAGTTAAGAGCTCTATACACCCAGAAGCATGACTTTAGTTAGGTGAAGCCTTTCTTTCCTTGCCCCTTTTGGGTGGCTGATTTCCTTTCTTCCACAGTTCCCAAGCTTGCTCAGGTGAATGCGGTGCTACTCTTGTCTTTGAGAACATGTTTGGTTATGGATTCTCTGGCCTGGTGGTCATGAACTATTATGCTGGGAAGTCCCTGGAGACCCCCAGGAGCTTCTTCACAGCCTGGCAGAGCCATCTTCACAGCACAATGAAGGTTTCCACTCTCTTGCCAGCATATGCCCTGGTTCTGCCATGATGGGGTTCCTCACCATCTCTGAACACCTTAGACCCGAACATTGTTCACCCTGAAAATGAGAGATGTGAGAGCAGATCATTTGTTCAGTCTGTCTGCCTTTTTATAGCCAATTATATTTTGAGATGCTCTGTGCAAGATTTTTAAGATGACATTTTCCCCCTAATTTCGAAAGTAATGAAAACTCAGTGTAGAAAAATAGCACAATAAAACAAAAAGCAAGTCACCTCTATGACCTCACATGAAGATGACTCCTGCTGTATTGGAGATGTATACTTCCTGTCTTTTTTCCCCCATTTGCCTGGCATGTTGTCTGGCACTTACTGGTTGGAAGGCCTGGCCCAGGGTCTCTTACTCTGGC
The DNA here is from genome assembly GCA_028627145.1 of Eidolon dupreanum. Classification (NCBI taxonomy): domain Eukaryota; kingdom Metazoa; phylum Chordata; class Mammalia; order Chiroptera; family Pteropodidae; genus Eidolon; species Eidolon dupreanum. The sequence goes on from CM053507.1 coordinate 113,097,897, forward strand.
TTGGACACCGGCTGCTTTTGGCATTTTGAACCAGTTGTTTAACCTTGATCTTAGTTTTTCCCTCTGACAATGAGCCAAATGTTCAGTTCTGGGGAGAGATGTCCCCCTGCCTGGAACATTATCTACGGTGTAAAGAGAATCAACCTGAAACTATTAACAGCTCTAAACTCTCTAAAGAGTATCTGGGCAGCAGGTTGCAACACATCCGAGATAATTCAATTTTTACAGAGGTTATTTTCATTAATCATTTATTAACGACTCTGCCAGCTGAGGCAATTAAGTAGACCTAGGGTTAAAAAAGAGCCCCATATTCATTTCACATCTGTATAATTACCCCAAAGTTCAGGGATCCCAAAAAGGAGAACAGCCTCTGGTGTGTGTGTGTGTGTGTGTGTGTGTGTGTGTGTGTGTGTGTGTGTGTGAAAGAGAGAGAGAGAGAGAGAGAGAGAGAGAGAGAGAGAGAGAGAGAGAGAGAACACCAGTGGTCCAGGCTTGGAGGGAAGGGCATTGACCGTGAAGTCTGAGGAAGTCTTTGGGGCTGGGGGTAGGGGCTGGGGCAGGGACTACTTGAGAAAACGGGAGCCCATATGCCCCTAAAGCTGAGCCTACTTACTGGGAAATAGAATAGCAGCGTCCTGGATTTGTCCAAGACAAGGCAAGAGGAAAGATGGAGGGATCTTGACTCTGAGTTGAAGAGCAGGGAATAGTGGAATGAAATGGATGTGACAGGACATCTCCCATCTCCAGGCAGCATTGAGTACTTTAGGCGTGTACTCTCATTTAATTGTCCCCAAACTCTGTGAGTTAGATATCAACATCTACATTTGGGACATAAAAAAATTAGGGCTTCGAGAGCCTACGTGACTTGCTCAAAGTCATACAACTGATGAGCAATAGAGCGAAGGTGGCAGTCTAGCTGTTCTGACCTCAGTGTGTTGCATTTCCCCGAAGCCACACTGCCAGTAACTCTGCAGCCCTGCCTGGCATACTCTAAGTTTCTGCTGCTGAAGTAGAAAAGCCAAATAATGTGGATTTTCCTCTGCTATGGATATAAAGCACTCCTTTTTTCTTCTCAGAATAGACATAATCATTAAAGAATTCCCAGAGGATTTAGTGGAGCCGGGAAAGGAGAAATCTTGCCCAATGTTCTTCTCTAGAGCAGGTTCTGAAGATGGGAACTGATTCCTGCTCTCCAGCAGCCCTTCCCACCAAAACACTTGGGTTTCCAGGGAGGCTATGTTCAGCCTGTGTGACCTTGGACATCGGTTGGCTTCCTCCATGAGAGGGCTGGAAGACAGCCCCAGCCTGGAGCAAAAGACGAAGGCAGAAAGGTGAAAGCCAAGGGCATGAGTAGGTGTGGGGCAGCAGGGGCACCTGGACCTACTCACATCAGCATGGCTGCTCGATGGGGATCGAATTAAAAAGTTTGGGTGGTATCTTGGATGCTAGCATCCAAGGGCAGTGGTGTTCAAAGTGAGGGATGCAACTTTTACAGGTAGAAGATACAGTCAAAGGGTCTCAAGCATTGGAAGTTTGTCCAGATGCTCAGCTTCTCATCATACTCTTTCCTAAAGCTGATCTCCTCAGGATGCACCTGGCTTCTTTCTAACCCTTCCCTCACCATAAAAAAAGCAAGATATGTCCTCATCCTTTAAGGAATGTGAAACCTCCCAGGCTATAAACAAATGGGAGGCCTCTTTTAAGAATTAATTAAGCCACCCAAAACCCTCAGGGCACAAGCCCTTTCCACATCCTACACATATTTCTGTTAAAGGGGGAAGCCTGGCATTAGAAATGGGAATCTGCACTCAGGCTGGAATATTCTGAATCCAGATATATAAAAGAGTGCGGTGATAAAGTGATAACAATTTTTAAGACCTTTAACTCTTCTGTCCCTTTAATATAACGCTAATGTTTCTGGGGACTATCACATTTTTCAAGATACAATGAAAAAAATACACATCAAACTTTTATGTAATGTCTTTCATATTTGTGTATATTAGTCAATAAAGTAGTTAAAAGTTATTTTTATCAAATCATAAGTTATTTATTCTAAGTATCGGCAATCTTATCTTGTAAAATGTTTCATATTTTCTACCTCTCATTTAAAATATGCAGATCATGGGCCAACTTTTTTTTTTTTTTTACAAAATTTATCTTTTTTATTAAATATATAGACAAATTTGATCATAATGTCCAATGAAAGTAATGGAATTATTTATTTAATTGATTCCCAAAACCAACACCAAAGTTCAAAGAAGTATGCCATCCTCCTCACTTCCTAAAAAACTTAAAATTTTGGCTTCACATTACAATATTATTTACAAACTTTAGAAATTAAGTAATCGGTCACTATATATTGAGCTATTATTTTGTTTTTATAACATAAAATAGATTTAATTATATTGGATAAAAATTACATAAAATTTGACCTATTTTTAGGATACATATATATTTGGGATATGTTTAGTATATGAGATTTATTCCAAAACTTATTTTCCAGTAGATTGTAATGTATTACTTGAAATGTCCATTACTTTTCTGATAGAAAATAAGTCTGATTTGGTTGATATGTTTAACAGTAAAAATGGATATGGCAATTTAGCTTTCTGAGAGCTATTTTTCATAAATCGATGAGTTAAATTTATGGTTTATCAGTATTATAAAAACATATTTAAAGCAAGTGATAATATAAAAACATTTTATAAAAATGTTTACTGGCAAAGTTTTATTAAATTAATAGATTTCTCAACCCTATCTGAAAACAACAGACTAAATCAGATAATTCCAAGGGAAAGAGTAACAGGTCTGATTAACAGTTATTTCATAAGTCTTTGCAGAATCTTTTCTTCCAGAAAATAGCAAAGCCAAAGATGGTCTAAAAATCCTTTTGCAAGTCAAGTGGTTTAAGTTTTCCTTTCTCACATTCACGCTAAGACATATGTTTTGGAATCTCTCTCTCTCACTTTCTCTCCCCTCCCCCAATGAACCTGTGGATTCCATTGGTTACGTGTGTGTGATGCAGCCACATTCAGTCTCAAATCCTGATGGCCAGATAGCTGTTGCAGAGGACATTTGGCACTTTGTTGGTCTGCCCAGAACACACCCTCTCTGAGTATGTGCTTTCTCCTCCTCCAGCCATGTGTATAGATTGCAAATGACCACAAATTCTTTGTAGGTCCTCCCAAGAAGAAGTAAAGTCTGTTTCCCTACTCCTTAAACCTGAACTTGCCTTGTGTCTTGCTTTGACCAATAGAAAGTGGTAGGAGTGATGTTATGTGGGGTCCAAATCTAGGCCCCAAGAAGTAGTATCTGTTCTTGCTACCTTGGAATTCTGCTGTCAAGGGATGATAATTTGCTGGAGAGGACTGAGATACCCTGTCTGATAGCATGTTCAGGGCTTAGCTGTTGCAGAGATGGTATTGTGGGTTTATTACTAGAAGGTGGCTACTCAGCCAGGGATGCTATTTCTCAACTACCTCTGTGGTCACATACTGGTTCTCAGCAATGGAGTGTGAGTGGAAATGATGTGTGACACCTCTTGACTGAGGCTTTAGAAGTTGATAGGGCTTTTTCACTCTCTTTCCCCTCTACTGACTGGAAGCAGAAGACTCCAAGGTCCGAGAGGACAGTGAAACCACAAGGTCCAATGAGTGTGGGTTCCTGATCACCACATGGTGAATTGCCCAACAATAAGGAAGGCCAGCATTGGAATGTTCCAAGTGATAAACAAACTTTTAATGTGCTGTGACTCAGAAAGTTTGGGATATGTTTAGTACGGCAGGTAACTAATACAAGAACGTACAATAACAAATCATTCTGTTGAGCACTGTCGTAAGCACTTTACGTATATTAACCCACCTCATCCTCCCACAACCCTACAAGGTAGTACTATTACCCTCACTTCCATAGATTGTGAAACTCAAAGGGTTTGTGTGACTCTCCCAAGGGCACACATCTAGAACAGAGTGGGCTGGGAGTTGATCTGGAAAACAATGTTCTGACCTGTACTCTAGAGTCCTGGTCACTGACACACTGTGGGATCTCAGAAAAGTCCCTTCCCCTTGTTTTATCTTCTATAAGATAGATAGGGGTGAGGAAGCTAAAATCAATGAGCTCTCCTCCACAGCTATAAAATCCTGGGTTTCTATAATTCTCAGGTTTGACACAAGTAAAAGTGAGTTAAGCCTTGAGGGGAATACACAGCAGAGGGAGAATGAAAGTCTCTACTTCTGAAGCCCCTAGAGATCTACCAGGGTCCCCCAACTCTTAGGTATAGTCAGTAGGGTTATGGCAGAGGCTGTGCTGACTCGGCAAACCTGAGAGCTATAGTTTCTGTGATTCAGAAGATAGGAGTGAAGGTGTGTGATACATGCACACGGTTTCTCTCAAGTGCATCCCAGGCCTAGTCCAGCATGACCCCTCCTGGAAACTTCATACCCTGTGATGAGTGCTGTTCCATTGGTGCCTGAGGAGGCACTGACTGAGGAGCTGGCAGGATCAGGGCAGTGTCTTAAGGTGAGGGAATTTGATATAATGCCCCCCAAAAAGTAGGAAGGGCAGGAATTATAATGCCCTTTACCCGTGCGTGTCAAATGAAGAAGCAAAAGCCCGGAGAGCCTAAATGACTCACCCCAAATTATCCAGTGAGTGTGAGCTGGACCTAGAGCCTAGTTCTGGCTGCTGATCCAGGGCTTTTTTTCATCATTCTGCCTGCTAGGTTTGGGCTGGGATTGGCAAATTGATGCCATTTAATTGTGTTTTTGTTCAAGTTTCTAGTGCAAAGAATATTTCAAATACAGCTGTTCCTACTCTTGGGAAATCCCATATAAATAAATGACTGCAGCTGGAGAGGATGGCCCTGCAAGCCTACTGACCCCAGGGCCTTCAGATGCCCTGTTCCTCCTGTTAGGGCGTCACAGGAAATCTTGTCAGACTGACCTTGAAAGGTTGTGGCTGCAAGGCCTCTGCCTTCTATGAAGTTTCTGTTTAGCCATTCCTCTGACATTCTGAGAGGAGAACTAGGCTCTGCTTCTGACCTAGAGAGTCACTAACTACATGACTCAGTGAGAATCCTCCCTTTCCTTACCTGGGTGAAGGGAGGGCTCGGGCTGGACTAAATGGTCTCTAACTTCCCTGTGACCCTTTTCCTGCAGAAAAAGGAAGGGTATTTTGAATTAGATTTGTTTTTAGCTCAGCAAACTTCGAAGCCCGACTAGAAAAAGAAGGGATACTAATATGATCCTATAATTCATAGCACATATTGTTTATACATTTTCTCATACAAATAGGAGAAGAAAAACTATACAGAGCAGGATTATGCCCTGGAAAGTATTCTTGACTCCTTCAATTCTTGATTTCCTCTTAAATTTTGCTTCTTCCACTTGATTCTGGCTCAGCCATGGCTGATTGAGCATCTAGGCCCTTTGCTAGGCACTTTCATAAACAGGGTTCAGTTGGCTTCTTTTGTGTTCTGGTTAGTTTTGTCCTCCAGAGCTTCTTTGCTTCTGTACAGATAGACATGTTAATTATCTTCCAGTATGTCCAAGGCTGTCATGTGGTGGAGATATTGAGAGGGGTTTCTGTACCTGGTGAGGAATTTGGCTAGACAATGTCCTGACTCACCTTGATTCTAGAGGACTCAGATCTGAGGAGCTTCGCCTCAGCCATATTAGTCAGGACTCTGTCAGTTAAATGTGACAAAAACCCAACTCATGCTTGCTTAAAAACAAAGGGAGAATTTGGGACTCAGGAAATTAGGAAAGACAAGGGTGGGGTGGACATCAGGCATTACTGGATTGATGGCTCATTGATGTGGTCAATCCTCTCTCTCCAAAGCTCAATCTTTTTTCTTTCTTTGGTGGGTTGTCTTCATTCTTTTCTACTACAGACAGGATTATCTGGGCTGGGATGGGGAAGAAGAAAGGCATGGCTGCAGACAACACAGTTTAAACTACCCCAGTAGTGACATTGGAAAAAAGAGACCTCAGTGTATACACATCCCAGAGGAGGTTCTAACAGGCTGGCTTAAGCCACAAGCCCATCTCTGGTACCAACACCATATCCAGGCCAGGTTAGGACAGCAGGGTACTGCAATTGGCAGTCAAATAGAGTTACTACGGAATGGGTCATTTACATGTTTTGTAAATGAGGGGGATATTGTTATCAGAGAGGAGTCAGAGGCATACTGTGAGAGATCAAAGGTATCCACTAAAGATATTGTATCAGTCAGTGTCCAGTTACAAAGACAGAGAGAATTTACTAGAACTAACTATTAGGTATAAAATTGTCGGCTAGGTACCTGAAGGATTAAAGGAGACCCCTAAGGTGGAACAGAGGCAGCAACCGGAGGGAGCAGCCACCATTCCTCTGGCTGAGGGAGCAAAGGGAAAATTTAGAAACACAGAGGAGGAGCCCTGCAAAGCTGAGACTCTGGCTTCCGAGGAGAGAGGGTGGTGTGCCTGGGTCCCAGATCTCTGAGCGGGGTGCCAGCCAGCTGTTGATAGTGTCTCTTGGGGGGCAGGCGTGGGGTGAAACTGCGAGAGCTGGAAAAGCTGCACACTGGATTCAGCTGCTACTTCAGGTTGACACTGTCTGCAGAGGGTGAAGAATAGTTGCTGGGATGGTGCTCACAGAAACAGGAAGCCCATAGGCAGCAGACAGAAACAAACAGGAAAGAGAGAGCCAGACTCCCTCCTCCAGCCTTGGCGGCTCCTGCTCACGCCCCCTATCAGCAGAGCCGAACCTAGAGCCCGCTGTACGGGCAAAGTGGACATGTGGGTACTGAATTCCAGCTCCAGCAAAGCGCAGAAGCAAGTGACTTAACAATTGACCCAGATATCTTCAGGTGTTCTGGTTGCTGCCGTCTCCAGAGCAGCAGTCCACCTCCCTTAGGAGGCTGTGAACTTTTGGAGGTCAGGGACATACCTATCTCTCTGTGTGTCTTTTTCAGGGCCTAGTGCCCTTCCCAGGTGGTGAAATGAGTTGCATGGAGGGAGCATAGGGCAAGAGAGTCACGGGGCAACTCTGCAGCCCTTCCTGCCCAGCCATTAGCTGTTTGTCTTCCCTGGGGGTGTGATTCTAGGCTCTCTCTAGAGTACAAGGTGGAGCCAGGGAGCTGGTATCAAACACTAGACTGTGAACAACCTGGGGCAGGCTCTGCCCAGGCTTGGTTGATGTGCCCATAACCTCCTTCTCATCTTCACCCACTTTCTAATAGTCCACAGTAGGGTACCAGCTCTACCACTAATAAGCTGTGTGGCTTTGGGTATGTTATGGAATCATTCTGAGCCTTAGCTTCCCCAGAATGCTCCCTTCAGTCCCTTCATCCCTGCACCAGAAGACAAGAAGAAACTCTTGGTCCCCTCCCTCTGTTTCCTACTCCTTACTGAACTGATAATTTAGCATAATAGTATATCATAATTATGCTTTGAAATGCAGTCAGTATCAGCTAGACAGAGATCTGTTTAGCTCAGAGGAAAACAATCAAAGATCTAATGCAACTGAGACTTGCTGCGCAGAGCTCATGAGACAGCTGCAGGATGAAGTAGGGCTCCAGGGTGTAGAAATGGGGAGCAAAGGAAGAGAGAAGTCCAGGAGGGAGAATGTGCTCTGCATCAACCCAAAGGAAACAGAATAGGTGAGCACCATCCTCTAACTCCAGTAAATTCCAGATTAACTGA
>CM053507.1:113106078-113144885 GCA_028627145.1 Eidolon dupreanum
GTTTCCTTTCTTTGCTTTTTCTGAATGAAACTGTATCTTAGTCCTAGTTCTTTCAGGGAGAAATCTCTGGGATTAAACTGTCTCAGTATATCTTTTAAAAATATTTATTTTTATTCCACTCTTAAATGTTAGCTTAAGAAGGTATAGAATTTTAGAAGTGATTCATAGTCCCAAGGTCGTCTGGATTTAGCCCCATTCCACCAATTCCACTTTTCACAGGAATGATTCTCTCTGGTCATTTCTTTAAGAGGGCATGCTAAAATAAACAAAAACTTGTTTACAAGTGTGTTGATCCCCTTAAAACTAAACTTATTGAGACAGGGGATGGAGATATTCCACACTGGAATCTCTTTGGAAGATATTTTTCTTTAGCATTTGAAGATATAATTCCATCATTTTATGCTGTCTATGCTGATAATAGAAACTGCTGTTTATCTAGTAGCCATTTTTGTAGGGATCTATATTTTTGCTAAACCAGCTTTTATGATTTTTCTCCTTTGTAGATGTGGATTTATGTTTATTTAATCTGCTTGAGGCTTAGTGTGCTTATTCAATGTATGGCCACATGTCTCTTCTAAATTCTAGAGCAATCTCATCCAGTATTTGTTTAAATATCACCTCTTTTTCAGTCTGTGAATTCATTACATCTGGAACTCCTATTATATATTGTCATTTTTTAATCTCTTCTCTACATCTCACACTTAATTCCTCTTTTGTATTTTATATCTTTGTGATTTCCTTAGCTCTTTCATCCTATTCAGTAATTCTTCCTCCAGTTGTATCTAGTGATTGTTTAATCTGATTATTGATTTTTAAAAATGAATTATTATATTGTTCATTTATGTAATTTTCTATTTGGTATCTTTTCAGTCCTTCTGTTTATCTTTTATAATTATGTTTTTTTCTTTATAAATACTTTCTTTAATTTCTTTGAATACTACAAGCATAGCTATTTTAAAGTCCCTTTCAGACTTCTGTATAATTTTAATTTCTCACTTGTGTTTTTTTATTGTATCTTTTAATTATTGCTCATAGCTTTGGATGGACTTCCTTGCATGCTTTGTAGGTTTGTAAGTGAAGAATTGTCTCCTGTGGAAGTCCTACATATGCTTCAATTATGAAGATGTTCCTACAGTGTGATATATTGTGATTCCTTCTGCTGTTTCTAAAGGACAAATTTCTGGATGAGTTTTATGTGAGTTTCTTGGCTCAGGACATCCACACCATGCTGGTTGTATGAGAATACCTGTCCATATCTTTATACCATACACACTAGAGGTTCAGATATCTCATGGGTGACTATTCCCACTATAGGCCAGGTTAAGTGACCCACTTTTGTACTTAATATTTGAGCCAGCAAGTAGAGTTCTTTTAATCCCAGTTCCTAAATAGGAAAATTCTTTCCTAACTCCTGGCTTTATTCAAGGAGCTCAGTTCCAGTTTCTCTGCTATTTGAAAGACTGAAGCCTTGATGTTCTTCCATAAGTGAAAATTAAAACTACAGCCTCTCTATACACTGTAAGATTCCATTTGTGTGGAATTTTAGAAAAGGTAAAATTATTGGGACAGAAATAGATCAGTGGTTGCCAGACACAGGAGGTAGGAGGAGGTGTTCACTGCAAAGGGGGGTGATGGAACTGTTCTATACCTTGATCGGGGTAGTGGTTACGTGACTGTATATATTTGTCAAAACTTATGGTACTCTACATTAAAAAGGATAAATTTTACTATATGTAACTTTTATCTTAATTTTTAAAAGATACAAGACAATAACTGTATTTTAAATGCAGTGTAATTTTTTATAAGTCAAAAAAAAAAAAAAAGGGAAAACAAACTCCACAAAACAACTGAGCCTCTAAGGCATATGCAGGGTGTAGTTCAGGCCTGATCACCAGTGTGAGTCTCCTCTTCATTTGTGCATCCACAGATTTCTTTAGCTTCTGATCTTTGTTGTAAGTTTGGATAATTAATTTTCTGTATTTTACCTAGCATTTCCATATGTTTGGAGCAGGAAGGGGACTTGGCACATCAGCTCAGATCACTACATTAACTGGAAGTCAGATGTCCCAACATGCCCCCTTCAGGGCATTGCACTGATGGACGTGAAGTCTCCTGATGGGCCTCAGTACCTGGAAGTGCTAATGCATTTTCCAAATAAGCAGCTTGCACCATTCTGGGTAGCCTGGATTGCCCTGCTCTCCCAGTCTAGATGCTGGGTCTTTATCTTTCCCCCAATTCTTCAGGGTTCTGCTTCTGATGTCCTTGAAGTGCACTCTGCCCCAACGGGCTGGGTCCTTCCTTCCTACAGCTGGTGAGGATTGGATCACCCTGGAGCAGTTTTGCTGTAGTTGGTGTTGTGTCCATCCTAAGCTCAGTGCCTAAATGAATCCTAGGGTTTGACTTAGCATCCATGAAGGTATCATCACTGGCATCTACTTCAAGTCCATGCTAGTTGCCCAACAATTCGGTCAAATATGGCATTGCATTTGGCAAAATTAGAAGATGTGTCACCAAAAATAACCCAGCTCCACCAGGTAACACTACTTTGTCCTTAATTATTGACATTAACTTATGAGGTGAACTAAAGCTACTAAAATCTAAAATAGGTTAAGAGTGAAGTGGTTAAGAAATCACAAATCCTCCTCTACTCAATTGACGATGAGTTTTCCAGGCCTCATGCAAAGGCTAATGGAATCATTAAAAAATCATTAGAAAGTTTATAATGAACATGTTATTTACTCAGAATTTTAAAGGCATGTTTACAATTTTAGAGCAATACAATGTTATGATTTTGTAAAACATACTCAGATATACGAGGGAGAAAGAGGAAGGGAGGGATAGAGAGAAGGGAAGGAGAAAGTCAGAGTAGGAAGAATCTCCTAGAAATCATCCAGTATGGTCATCCGGTTTTACTGCTGGGACAGCTGAGGGTCAGAAAGGGAGAATGACTTGTCCAAGGTTGCACAGCTGACCAGTAGACCAGCACAGTATATCAGAAGAGTCCGGGTCTCCTGACTCCTAGTTTAATGCTTTTCTCACTGGGCCACTCTGCCTTGAGATATCAGATCAATTGTAGAGATGGGAATAGCTGAGGGACTTGGGACAGTAATCCTGGGAGATTTCCTGGGCCTGAGCCTGAAGAAGGGGTGAGCATGTGGATAGAGGATAAGCCTGGCAGAAGCAGAGACTCCTTCTCTCAGCTGTTCCTTTAGCATAGCCAGGAGAAGAGGACATGAGTTCCTCCAGGCCCTAAGTATCTGATAATAGGAAATGACAGGGTAATACAGGTCACTGCAATCACTAAGGCTGCTTTAATAAAGAATGTGGGGCTGACTGAAGAGGAAATTATGACTCTCCCCAGAAGTGACCCTGAGTGATTTGTGTAGCCTGATATGTACATCTTAGCATCTAGAACAGGCTCTGTCCCTTAATATGTTTACAGATTTGTCTCCTCTACTAGTTCAGGAGCTCTTTCAGGTTGGAGGGTGGTGTGGATGTAGCAAGGAGAGATCCACCTCAGCTGGGGAGCATCGTTTCAACGACATTGTTTAGAACTGCCAGGGCATAATGATAGGAAAAGCAGACTCCTGTGTCAGTTCTATCACTGTTTTAAGTTCTCTACAAACAAGGTACCCCCTTTTTTCTTTATCCATGAAGGACTGCTCTCACTGCTACTATCTCCTGCACACAGAAACCCCTTGACAGATCTCTGTGTGGTTGTCTACTGACTGCCGAGCTGGGTCTTATGTTCACCCCTGGATGACAGGGCAGCAGAGAAAGAATTTCCCATATTCAGCCTCTTCAGTGGCAAGTGGCAAGGGAGGGGACTGGCTGTAGCGCCCTGCAACCCTTGTCCCCCTTAAGGGGTGGGGGGGGGTGATTAGCCCTATCAGCTGGCAGGCAGGGCTTGGCTGTGGCCCAACATCTTGGGAGTTTTCTCACCATCAGTGGAGACCACAGGGCCCTACCAGAGCCAGCTGTATTGGAGAGCTGTTGCCAAGACCCGCTTGACAGAGCCAGGAGGTATAGGCACTGAAGAGGCAGACCCCACAGAGATGAGGCACAAGGGTATATGTTCTGGACATGGATCCATCCAATGGATGGTAATCAAAATTTAAATGCGGAAGTGCTTGAAAGCGATTCAACATTAGTCTAAACAATCTCATCTAAAATATCAGTAACAACTAAAAAATTCCGATAGAAAAGCTGACATTTTATTGCTGCTGTTGAAATGTACTTTTCTATGTATCTCATTATTAGTTACCAAAATCTAACATTTCCATTAGTGATGATGGTAAGTATTCCTGTTGAAAATTCCAATAAGTAAATGAGATAAATTTGGTGAAAGGTTTGCTTGGCAACTTGAGTTCTGCAAATTGGCTCTCAGTGAACTGGTCTCTCAGCTTTCTGTGAACTGGCAGCTTCTGGGCTGACCTAGACTCACCGTCTGGATGAAGCCAAGATGGCTGGAATTACTGAGTCAGCGAGCATCCTTGGGGATGAGAATGGACACTGTGTCTAGGGGGTGGAGGTGTGACCGAGGCCCTGAATCGTCCTTATGCTGTTATAGCTGCCAGGGTGAGTGTGTGCACATTTGGTTTGGCTGAAATAAACTTGCTGAGCTTGGCTGAAGTGAACTTGATGTTTAACTACCAAAGAATCTTATTGGAGAAATTCACAACATGAGACACCTTGGTAATACTTGTTCTTGAAGCATTAGCAGCTTTGGAGTGTTCAGAAGCCTGAGGGCCTTTTCTTTCTCAGGAAGAAAAGGGCTGATGCTTAAGTATCCCAGTGAAGACTATTCGTAATGGTGTTGAGGACCTGAGTCGGAGCAAGACAACTGGGTGCCAAAAAAGGCCAGAGTGAGAAGGAGGTGAATGAGGCAGTCACACCCATTTGCTGCCACTGGTCTTGGTAGGAAAGATATGAAGATGTGCCACCTGCTGGTCTGCTAAGTGGGATCCCGGGAGCACCAGTGGGTGGGGTGGGTGGAGAGGGAGTCCTGAAACAGGCAAAATACAACTTTATGGAGCATATCCAGAGGACACGGTCACATCCAGTCCTTGTTAAAATCTCAATACTGAATGCAGAAACTGTGTCATGTTTATTTATTTTGCAGATGATCACAAAGTGTTAGGTGTGTATATGGGAGTGGGTTAGCTGGGGTGCGGTTGTTGGGTAAAGGAGGATGCTTTGCCAGTTTTAGAGCATTGCTAACCTGGCTTGTTTTTAAAAACAAAATATGTATTTGCTTATTGACATGACTGTTAATCACAGTTTTGCTTGCCAGTCTGCACAACTGCTTGAGTACAGCATAAGATATGCTTAATCATTGTTGAAATTTTTCTAAGTGTAGGGTTGGCAGAGTTGAGTTTAGAGGTCTTATAAATATTTTTATTGGGATAAAGAGGCTTCTTCATGCTGGGGATGGAACTGGTTTACAGTGCAAAGAATTTAAGAGCTTAGGACAGCACAAACTTAAGGTGTGCTATAATAGGCTGAAAGAAGATTTTATTAAGTTGTTGTGTCTTAGGAATTGGAGTTGATTCAGGGCCCTTGAGAAAGACTCATGGTGCTGTCTGGATGTCTGGGGCCACTTGAGTCCTGTCCAGGGTTGAGATCCTGACTCATTAAGCTGTGGCTCTCACACTGAGTATTTACCCTAGCTCCTCGTGGCCATTTCTTTTTATAGCATCCTCAGCTCCTGCACCAACCAGGAAATGCTCTGCATACCCCAGACCCCCACAAAAAGAGAGAAGATCCCCCAGAACATCTCCAGCAACACATACATGGGAAATAGGTAGGATTTTATTTCAAAATTTTCACATTGGACAGGAAAATGCCAGTTCAGTAGAGGAAAACACCACACCTGAAAAACACTATTCTTAAATATACAAATTACTCAAAGAGTGATTATTGGAGTGTCCCCACTGCCCATGCAGTAGAATTTATTGGGTTCTCAAAATAGAGGGGAAGTGTGTGGACTATTAGTGGGTGTATTATTTGTCTATTGCTACATCACAAATCATCCAAACTCACGAGGCTTAAAATGGCAATCACCATTTAATGACTCGTGGGTTCTCTGGGTCAGGAAGTCAGGAGCAGTGTGGCTGGGCAGTTCTGGCATGGGATCACCTGAGGTTACATCAGATGTCAGCCGGGGCTGCAGCCCAGTGGAGGCTTGTCTGGCGCTGGAGGTTTTGTTTCCAGGGTGGCTCACTCCCATGACTGGACAGTGGGCGCTGGCTGCTGGCGGGAGCTTTGCTTCCTTACCATGTAGACTTCTCCACGAGACTCTTGATACTTAGTGTCAACTTGCTATGCAATAGGAATATACCAGTCTACCTCTCAAAAGATGTTGTTTTAAGAGAGAAAACAATCTCATGTCCCATTCTCCTAGGACCTAAACTAGGTACTCTTTTCCTCTGATTCCATTTTTTTCCCCCTTGGAAATGGATTTGCACTGTAACATATGCAGTCAATATTAGCTTTTTTTTTTCTCCCCAACATCAGTTGCTATCTGGTAACATTTAAGATCACATATTGGATTTTGTAATGGCGTAAATGCACAAATAGCACAGGAGAGGAGTCAACAGTGACATATGGAAGCTGAGAAACAGCTTGACAAGTGGTAACTGACTTGAGAGATACAGTAAAGCTGAAAGGTAACTCGGTAGTGGGGAAAGCTGAGAAACAACCCAATCTGGGGATTCTGTGTGGTACTCAGGAAGAGGGGCACCTAGTTTTTCTGAAAGTGAGAACAAAGTGGCATTCAGTAGAGGAGGATTGGTTTTAAGTCTATTTAAAAAGCCGACAGATTCCCAAACCACCCCCACTGCTCCATGCAGCCAGCTGCCTTTCCATTCTACACCCCTGATGAAGATTGCTTTATCTCTGGATCAGGTAACACAGAGGGTGCTGGGCTGGGGACCCCCAGGCCCAGCTGATGGCAGGGGTGCTGTATTGAAAACAGCAGGAGTATTCAGAAGTTTAGACGATCAATGTCAAGACACTCCAGGCTTCTTCCTCATTTAGCTCCCCGAACAGGGGTGGCCAGGTGTACACACTCCAGACGGGGGGTTGGTGAATCCTCTCCAGGTACCGGACAGTAGAAAATCCCCTAAGATAGCGACATCAAGAATTTTCCATGAAATGGCCCAGCCAGATCATCTTATAGTGAAGCCCTCACCAACAAACCACACACACTCTGTGCTTTAAGTTAGCACTTTCCTGCTTGAATATGATTGACAGTCAAGGACTATTTAATCTTCCATTGAGGAGCATGGTATGATTCACTGTGTAGCCAAGTCACTCAGGGCTCTTTGTAAGGCTTTATATGTTATTGGTGTATTGCACCTTAATTATTAGGTTAATTACTACATGTGCCTTAATTTAGTTGTCATATGTTAGGAAACTTTCCTCCACAAGTTTCCTAACTGGCTAATGGATATGTATGTATAAATATTGCCTTCGGTGTTTCTTTTGTACTCTACTAGTTTATTGAACTTTCTTCTTCTTTAATTTTAATTTTATTTTTATTTATTTAATTTTTTATGGTGACATTGGTTAATGAATTCAAATAAGTTTCAACTGTACATTTTAACAGTAAGACATATACTGTGTAGATGACAGAGAGAGAGGGAGGGAGGGAGAGAGGAGGCCTGAGATGAGCACACATGTGTATGAGTCTTTCCAGCATCTCTAGGCAATTACCACAGTGATAAGGCACCCATGTGTGAGCCAAGCTCTCAGTGTCATGGGCTCAGAAAGGGAATGCCCTGAAGTAGTGTGGGAAGGAGAGCAAAGAGAGTAAGAAAGAAGGCAATAGTTTTCCTAGGAAGGGCCACCTGATGGTTTGTTTAACCAACTGCAGATGGTGACTCCTAAAGTCATGGGGGTGGGGGATGCTGGGTGGTTAATTATCTCTAGACTTGACGGTTAACAGCTGCTGGAGGCTGGATTTCCTCTAGTTTTCTTGGAACACAGAATCTGGTTAAAAAGACTTGGGCATCAAGAGTGTGTGTGTGTGTGTGTGTGTGTGTGTGTGTGTGTGTGTGTGTGTGTGTGTCTTTGGAAAGTGTCCCTTTGGAAAGCCTCTCCGCATTTCTTTCCTCACTTGTAAAGCAGAGACAGACTTCCCTACCTCTAACCTAGGTTTTTTTGAGGGGTGGGGGTGGAAAGGTGAGGAAGAGGTAGTGAGGACAAATTAAAAAGTCCTGAAGGAAGTTCACTGTGTGCTCCATAAAAGGGAGTTGGCGGTGAATTCAATGTGTCTTCAACACGAATCACAACCACAGGATGGTGTCATCATCTCCTGACACAGAATCAATTTCCCATGCTTCTCCAGGGAACTCCAAATAGAACTGGGGAAAAAGAACCAACAGAACAAAGAGCACAGCTGTCTTTTCAACTGACATTCCAGGTTCATATAAGAAAGAGCCATGATGCAGAACATCTTTTTAACTCTGGAATATAGATTGGGTTGACTTCAAAGAAGCTTGCATATCAGAAGCATTTTGCTATTAAGTTTTACAAGTGAGACCAGAAGCCATCATTTAAGGCAGTGCTAGAGAGAATGACTTGATAGTACCAGAGGCAGGGAAAGATCAAAGAGTATGATTAGTCAGCTGGTTTACAGACAGAAGAGGAATGGAGGCATAGGAGAAACATTCCTGCTGAAGAACCTTAGACCCGGGAAAAATCTCTAAAGAAGTAGATGAAGGGAGTAACATTTATTGAGCTTCTGCCTCTGGCTGGCACTGTGCTAAGTGCCATATTTCTCCAATTTTAATGTGTTCATGAATTAGTTAAGTGACAGAGTTGGGCTTCAAGTTTAGGTCTGTTAGACTCTGGGGGTTACACCTGGATATGCCAAGGGCGCCTTATTATCTTCCATAAAACAGTGCTCCTCAAACTCAAATGTGCTTACCAATCACTGAGGATTTGTTTAAATGCATATTCTGACGCAGAACATCTGGAATTGGTCCCAAGATTATGCATTTCCAGCAAGTTCCCAGGTGATGCTGATAGTGCTGGTTCATGGACAATTATAAAAGGAAGATTGTAGAGATAATCTATTTCAGTAATTCACAACCTTGAAAGCACACCAGCTTTATCTAAAGATGCCCAGGATCAGATAATTTTTAGAAGCTCTGTAGTTGATTCTAATATTCCACCAAGATGGAGAATTGCTGATCTGGTCCATTGGTTCTCAACCAAAGGGTGGGGATAGAGGTAAGGAGTAGGATATGACTTGTAACCATCTTTGGAGTTTTTTCAAACTGTGGGTTATGTTTATCTCTTTGTGAATATGTATAGTTCCCAAACTCTACGTGCCCCTCTGTTCTGAGATTCAAGTGTGTTCTGTGAACTCATATCCTTCTGCCCACTTCTTTGTGATATCCGAGGGATGCTGAAGTCATAAAAAGGGCCAGATAACCACAGAAGAATCAGACATAATTCAAGAAACCAGTAAGAACATTTTTTAAAATTATAATTCAGTGTCCTGAGAGAGATCAAGAGGATATTGCATTCATAAAATAAGTCTTGCTTCTCAAATGTGAAAAGTTATCTGAGAACAAGAACAAAGATTTATATTTTCAAAGCATGGCCAATGAAATAAAAAATTCAATAGGATAAGCTGAATAATGTAATAGATAAGACTGAGAACCAAATTGGTAATTTGGAAAGAAAATCTCCAGAATATGTAACAAATGTGCAAAGATAAAATATCAGAGAAAAGTCAAGAGACATGGAACTTAAATCAGAAGGTTCAAAATCTGTCCACTAGGAGTTTTAACAGAAAATGAACATTAAAAAATAGAAGAAACATTTCCTAAACTGAAGAAACCTGGAGTCTTCAGATTAAAGCAGTCCTAAGAGTGTCAAAATAGATTTATGAACTAAAGACCAATATTCAGACAGATTCTGATAGAATGACAGAACTCTAAGGATAAAGACAAAAAACTTAAAAGCTTCCAGAACGAGGAAAAACAGGAGCCTTAAAAAATAATAAGATCAACTGACATAAGATTTTTTTTATCAGCTATATTAGATATTAGAAGCTGATGGTGTAATGTCCTCAAAGTTCTGAGGAAAAATGGTTTTTCGTATAGAATATAGAATTTCATACCTAGCCAAATTGTTAAGAACAGGGTAGCACCCAAGATAGTCACTTTCAGGTATGAAAAGAATTATAATGTTACTGTATCAGTTTCTTGTGGCTGCTTTAACAAATTATCATTAACTTGGTAGCTTAAAAAATTAATTTATTTTCTCACTATTTTTGAGGATGAAAGTCTGAAATCAGTATCAATGGGGTAAAATCAAGGCTTTGGGTGGGCTGCTCTCCCTCTGAAGTCTCTAGAGGAAAATCCTTCCTTGCCTCTTCTATCCTCTGATGGTAGCTGGCATTCCTGGTATGTAGCTGCATCACTCCAGTCTTTAAGGTCAGCATTTTTGAATCTCTCTCTGCTCCATTTTCATATCTCTTTCTGTTCTTTGTCTATGTGCGATATCTCCCACCTGCCTCTCTCTTATAAGGACACCTATGATTACATTTAGGACCCATATGGATAATCCAGGATAATCTCATCTCAAAATCCTTGACTTAATTACATCTGCAAAACCCCCTATTTTGTCATTATAAAGTCACATTCACATGTCCCTGGGTTAAGTTAGGGATTTATTTTGGGAGACCATTTTTCAGCCTACTATGAGTTACTAGTCTTACACCCTAATAGAAACAGGTTTTGAGAAAGTACTCTAGCAAACCGAAAAAGAATTTAAAAAGAGGATGACACAAGAGACAAGAAAAATTGCAGCTGGAATTGACTCAGAAGTGAAGAAAAGTAAAAGGAAATTATGAGATGCTGCTAGAGTCTTTGCTTCATAGAAAAGCCTCCTTAGGATGTCAAAAATATCATGACACTGAGTTACATTTTCTTCTCTGTAGATCCAGTCATTTTATTTGGATCTCCAGTGAATAGCATTCATATAGGCACATTGCTGTTTATTAGTTTTCTACCTTTAAACATCATGGACAAAATGTGGAACATATACTTACAGCTACAGAACAGATTGAAAATGGTATAAACCTTGAAATTGTAAAAAATATAATAAAATTGAGAGTGAGAGGTGGGAAAAAAGAAAGCTTCCCTTATTTCTTCAATGTTTATATTGAAGAGTTAATGAATGCTATATAAAGTGCATAAATCAAGACAGATTTTTTTAGGTAGATTATTGATAATAATGAGTAACCAGTAAAAGAGCTAAAAAGAATCATATAACTAAACAAATCGGGAGGTAAAAACAGTGTGGAGGGGTGAGAGGTGGTGTGAATGTGCTGAATTTCTAATCTTCCATAAAGGGCAGTCATGAGATGCCATCTAATAGTAAGCCCAAAGAGTCAAGGTATAATTGTGTTTTTAAAAACTGTAATAGAAATAAATTACCACAAGAAATAAAAACAGAAACTTTCAAAGAGTCTTCCTCTGGGAAGTGGCGCTGGGTTTGGAAGAGGATGGAGGCTGGGGGACTTTTATTTTTTGCTTTAGAGTCTCCTGTACTATTTGAATATTTTTAACTACATTCACAGATTACATTTACAGTTTTTAAAAAGCCACTTTAATAATACAAATAAATATGACACTTTAAAACATGAAGCAAGTTGCCTGAGAGGTCCGCAAGTCTCCTGCCATATGATGTATTCCAAGACCCTTTCCAAAGGGCACAGGACAATGATGTCTAGAAGTCAGAGACAGGGCAGGAGGGGATTTCTGTCCTCTGGGGAATGTGAGAAGCACTGGAGGCAGGTCTGCCAAGAGAAGAGAAGCCCTTTGGGGGCTGAGAGCCTTCATCAAACATTTGGAGGCTGCCATTAGACCAGATGGCACAGATTTGGTTTTTGAGGCCTCAATGCTTAGAACTAGGACCAGGTGGTGGGACCTTTAGAGAGACTTTCAGCCCATTGTAAGGAGCACAGAGACAGAATGAGTGTCATCAGGCTGTAATGAGTTTCTTATCACTGGAGGTGTTCTAGACTAGTATTTAGGGGGAGTGCAGAAAGAGGCAACACAAGACGACAGAAAGAACATGAAATTTGGAATCAGATGGCTATAGAGTCTAATCTTCGTCAATGCTTTTTAGGTGGCAACGTGACACTCAGCAAGGCAAATACCTCAACCTCTTTCAGTCCTGGTGTCTCTCACTTGAAAATGGGATTAATAATTGCTAACTAACCATGTTACAAAGGACTACGTGAAATGCTCTACGGAAAAATCAGCCAGTACAGTGCCTGGCATTTAGTAAGTGTTAAGTAAATAACAGGTGTTGTTGTGGAGGGCGTTAGATGAGATGTGAGAGAGAAAATGCCTGATCACTTTCAAGGACCCTGAATCTTGATACTCCTGGGCTTTTGGAAGCAGAGATTGGGCCTG
Source organism: Eidolon dupreanum (assembly GCA_028627145.1). NCBI lineage: Eukaryota > Metazoa > Chordata > Mammalia > Chiroptera > Pteropodidae > Eidolon > Eidolon dupreanum. The sequence continues at coordinate 113,118,519 of CM053507.1, forward strand.
GGCACGGAGCTCAGAGACCCTGACTGAAAGCAGGGGGACCCTGAGTACAGAGCCCTCCATTCTATTGTTACTATGGGGACCACAGGACTGGGTCTAGGGTGGCCTCTTTCCTACTTGCCAACTGGAGTCCCAGGGAGTTAGAGGTCAGGGGCCCACCTGCTGGGAGGGTACAACATGATCTGGGACACCCCTTCAAAGGAGTGTTAGGAAGCTTGGAAAATGACTGTGACTTAAGACCTTTGACACTCTTAGGCAATAGCAGCCCCACAAGCCAGCGTATAGCAGCTTTCCCATAGTTGCACCCCTGAGATAGGCAGATTTCCTGCCTCCCACCCCACAGGCAGTGTGGAGGGCATGTGGAGTAGGGAGGAACATGCTCAGCCATAGGCGTCATGGCAGAGCCCTGATGGATTCTCCAGACCAGACACTCAGGCCGACGTTGTGCTGTCCTAGGCCATGACCATGAGCCATTTATAAAGGCAGCTTCCATATAATCACACCACTGTCCCTGCAAGGACACGACCTGCCACAAAGCAAGAAATGTGTATCCCACACTCTCAGCCTCACAGCAAACATCACAACAAGAGAGATGATGTGATATTTAGTTTCCCTTTTAAAACATTTAACTGTGAGTAGCCAAGTTCTAATAGAGACCTTTATTTCACACAAGAAAGCACTGGCCTCCTCATCAAGGCAAGAGCCTTGGTGTCAGGACCCAGTCTGTCCTCAGAAACCTTGAATTTGGCCATGCCCAGTGAGGGCAAGCCCTGGACACATCACCACAAAGATTTCAGGGGACCTAAGGAGCATAGGTGTCTTTCTCTAACCCATCAACTCATAAGCAAAAACTTTTTCAAAAAACATGAAGAGAACCCTGGTAATGGAGAGTGTCTCTTCACTTGCTGTTGCTCCCTGATTCAGCAGGCTTTGAGCGACCCTGACTCCCTTGAGGGAGGGACAGAGGATAAATACTAAGACTGAAGGAAGCTAGATTGCCCCTTCTTCATGAATTTTCTTGAAATGCTATAAATTTACTGTGAGTCAGACACACCCCCACATTCATGTATTCACTGTACATGATGGAGCTGAGTGAGCTTTGCGGGTGTACACTCCAGGGAATACCACCCCATAGTTTCTTCTCATCAAGGGCAGTGTGGGCAGGGAACTGGCTTTCCTCATCTCACTGCTTGCTCCGCGCCACCCCCCAGGTCATTCCGCGTGACCTTCCCTGGGTGTCATGTATGCACATCTTACAGCCCCTACCAGATTTGGCGGGGGTATTTCTAGAGAGCAGAGATCTTATCACTGGGTACCCTTCCTCTACCCCCACCAAGAATTTGCCCAGCAGCTGACACACAGTTCACTGAATAAGGATTAAGAACGAACAAATACGTAAACATCCCCTTTTCTTGCAGAACACAGGGACTGGGAATCCCAGTGGCTGTTGTGGGGGAACACATAGAGAGAGTCTTTCCTTTTCCTCTCTATCCTAACACTTCTGCGTTCTCTCCATTTTCCTTCTTCTGTCTTCTTAAACATTAATAATATCTGTTATAATGTATAGAAACTACATTGCTAAGGGCTTTACTCTTTTCATCTCTTTTGATCCTCATACAACACTATGGTGAATATTCAGTTATTGTCTCTACTTTACAGATGAGGAAGATGAGGGCTAGTGTCAAATAATTGGACTGAAGTGTTCCAGGTAAGCAGCGGAGATGCTGGGACTCAAACTCACCCAACGCAGAGACTACCTCTTCTTTCCTGCTCTTCCTTTCTTGGTCATTCCCTCATCCTCTGGACCCACCTGGCCTTGCTCATGTCTGCAAATAGGGCTAAGGACTGACCTGGAGGTTGGTCCTGTGTCAGTCTTAGTTATTTCTTTCCAAGGGGCAGGAGGATCATCTTCTAAACCTGTTTCTCTGGTCTAGTCCTCTCCCAGGAGACATCATGACCTCAGTAGAGCTATGGCAGAACTGTGAACCTTGGCAGTGAACTGTGGCTAGAAGAAAGTACTTAGGCTCTTGAATCAGACAGACCTGGGCTCAAATCCCCATTCTGCCATGCTTTAGTTCAGGCAAATCACTTAATTTCTCTGGGCCTCAGTGTCTCATCAGAAATGGGTTCTTATGAGGGTAATGAAATAACATATTTAAACACCAAGCACAATGCTGAAAAGTAGAGGGGCTGAATCATGAGAGCTAAAAAATAGCCTGTGAGACCACTGGCCCAGGGTTAAAATAAACTCGAAAACTGCATCCCTGGCTAATCATTTTCTAGGCTTTTTATTAGCTTACTGAGGTTCCCTGTATTATATGTCTCTTTAAGCTAAAATATTAGAAAAGTTTATGAGTAGACTAAAACATATGAACATAAGTTAGGGCTTTTTTTCTTCAAGAAAAGTTTTTCTCATTTATGATACTTCTACTAGAGATTAAATAAATGAAATTATCTTTTATTACCTTTTTTAAAAAAAAACCCATAATATTTATAGCTTCCAAGTACTGCAGGCTTGTTGCAGATGTTCGGTGCTCTGAGCCCAGGTCTGGAGTAGTAGTGAACAGCACAGGCTCCAGAGTCAGACAAGTTTAAATCTTCACTCTACACTCAATGACCATGTGACCTTGGCCATGATACTCAACAGCCCTGAGCCTCGGTTTCCTCATCTGTAAGGTGGGTCTAGCTAGTAACAGCTGGGAAGTGAAGCAGGAAGTGCAGATGAAGCCCTGAGCATGGTTCCTGCCACCCAGTAAGTGGTAACCAGTGCCATTGGGCTGGGTGTAGAACTGTGTGGTAGGATTTGTAGACACACACACACACACACACACACACACACACACACACACACACAGAGTTTTCAAAAATGCTTCAGTAAAGAAGTTAGGAAAAATAATTATTACTAAAGGATGCATTTAACTAACGTTTTAGTGTCATGCAATACACTGGCCCCTCAAAAGAGGGGGTGAGGTGCTGAGGGGAGATCAGCAGCAGCTGTAAATTTTCAAGTGCTAAAAGCTTGAATTAATTGCTTAAATTAACTTATTCCTTACATACAATATATCTACCTACACAAGAACTTAAGGGACACATCTGGCTGACAGCGAAGAGAAGTAAGGCGCGATTCCACTGAGCTGGCTCTTCTGTGCGTGTAGCCCAGGACCATACACAGGAATAAACGATTCCCCCCGTAGACCCAACTGAATTTGAGCTGACATGAGATCTTGTGAGGATGGAGATGGTTCTACTTTCTGCTGGCCATGGGAGCCTTGGCGAGTCACAGCATTGTCTCTACTCACTCTTTCACAGAATGATAGATATTGAGCATGGCTGGAGCCCAGGTGTGGTGACAGGCCCTGGGGCTACAGAAATGGAAAAGCCCACAACTGTCGGCAAACAGCTGTGGGTCTCATTTGACATTCAGTTCCAGTGGGCTGGCGGTGGAGGTGGCAGTTCATCATACACAGGAGTTGCTAGAGGCAGGGATTAACTGCTCGCTGGGAGGGAGTGATCAGAGATGACGCAGAGGAGGAGATGGAGGCTTGCCAAGACCAGGCCCCAGGTGTTTTGACTCCCAGTTGAGCAGCTCTACATGGCACCTCAGAGGTCTTCCCCTCTCTGGCTCTCCAGCTCAGGGCTGGTGGCCCTCCACTACTTCTTGTTCCATATCCAATGCTGAATCTTGCCTTGGGCAGATAGAGCTGCAGATGAACTCCTCCTCACTCTCTGTCTGGAAGATGATTGACACCCCTGGGGACATGCAGAGTCCTGCCAAAGTGCCAGGAATGAAGGTCAGCATGTCCAAGGAAGGCCTATGGTCTTGATGACCAGATGCAGATGCTTGATGACCACAGCTGGCTAGCTGTGGGAGGAGCCAGCTGAGCACCCAACCTGCCCAGGAAAGGAATGGGCCCAGTCTGCTCTATGTGTCACCTTGGAAGAGGGACAATGAAATGTTGATTTGCTTCCAGATGGTGAAGGGCAGAAAACCAGTCATTTAAGAAAGATTGAGGATCTGTGGAGATAGAAATGGGTAAAAAGTCTGTGAGAGCTGTCCCTTGGTACTAGAAGGGCATTCTGGGGAAGAGCCAGCTGTGACATGCTCTGAGACTCTGTAGCAATAAGCTAGGATGGGAGTTACAAGGAAGGAGAATATAACTCATTAAATAATTTATTGTTACTAGGGTTGCCAAGAATGTCGTATGCTACTTTGGGAGGTAGCGAGCAACCTGTACCTAGAGATGCTCACCAGAATACAGAGGCTCTTGTCAAGGACCTAGTTCTTCCTTTAATAAAGCACCGGTTGCTCCAGCTACAGAAAGGGCTATCTGCTGACAGCCTTCAACCTTTAGCTCTGAAATGGGGTACCCTAGCTCCAGACCCCTGTGGGGTTGGCTAATGCTATTGTTGCCTCTGCTTTGCAGATAGACTTCTCTCTTTGTCCAGTCAGGCTTTCCCCTACTTTTCATGGGTATTAATCCCAAGAGCACTCCCTAATAAACACCCTGCACACTAACTTCATCTTAGAACTGGCTTCTTTGGAGAACCTACCCTGCAAGAATGGGCATAAACTATAAGTACTTCTCTCAGGTTTCTTTTTTACTATTATGCTGTTTTGTTGTTTTCCACCATAGCCCCAGCACCTGTAACAGTCCCTGACATATAGTATGTGCTCACTAAATATAGTTTTAAGTGAATGCTTATTTAAATGTATTTGTATACTTGTCATTCTCCTTTGTCAGACCTTCACCTCCTCAAGGATAAGGCCTAATCGTTCATCTTCTCTGTGTCATTAACTTTTAGCTGACTGCCTGACACTTAAGCATTACTCAGAAAACATGTATATATTATGAATAGTTAGAGATTGGAGGGAATGATCTTCTTAGACCAGGGGCCAGTCCAGTATTTCTTGTTGGAAAGACTTGGGTGGAAATCTGATGATGAGTGGTATGAATGTCTAGTGATTTTGGAGCTGATATTTGCCAAATAGGTGTTCTTTTTTTCTTAGTGGATTTTTATTTGGGGAGGACAATGAAAATTTTTAGAGGTAAAGCCTGCTCAAGCTACTTTTGGCTGTGCTGTTACCCAGGCTGATGGAATTATATGAGGCAGTGAAGGATGGAAGCCTGTGTATGTGAGGTGGGGGGAGAGGGGAGGGTTGAGACATCAATCTCTCTACACCCATTTACTGAGCACCTGCAGACAGGGCCTGGCAGTGGAGCTGCTGAGAAGAGTGGGCTTCAGAGGCTGTGGACACCTACACGGAAACTGAGGCGACAAGACAAATTCACCATGAAAAATTAAACACCACTGGGAAGGTGAAACGAGACAATACAGATAGATCGGATACAGCCCTGTTGCAGGTCACCTCAGAGGCCGAGAAGAAACTTGGCACAAGGTCTCTGCTCTGAACTGAAGTAATTTGTTATCTGTTCAGTTTTTAGCACCACAGACACACAAATAGAGATGGATGTCAAAAGAGAAAAAGGAATAAAGGTTTTAGATGTAGTTGAAGTAAATAGAATAGGGATCGGTGGGAGAAAAACTAGAAAACCAAATGACATATGAGAAAATAGACGAATGAGAAATTAAAGCGAGGGAGAGAGGGAGAAAGTGAAGGGGAGAAAGTGAAAGAAAGACTTCTCAGCTGGACCTCAGGTCAAGTAATGCTTCTAGTAGTCTATGCTACGTCAGCATGCCTACATCATCCACCTCACTGCATCACATCATTACAAAGAGAATGTTGAGTACAGCACAATAAGATATTTTGAGAGAAAGACCACATTCACAAAACTTTTATTACAGTCTATTGTTATCATTATTCTATTTTATTATTGGTGATTGTTGCTAATCTCTTACTGAACCTAATATATAAGTTAAACTTTATCATAGGTATGTAGGTATAGGAAAAAAAAAACACAGCATACATAGGATTTGGTATTATCTGTGGTTTCAGGCATCCTCTGGGAGTCTTGGCATGTATCCCCATTAGATAAACAGAGACTACTGTATAAAAGACACAACCCAGAACATTCAAATGGAAGAGATGCATTGGGGAAAATAAGGGGGTGAAGGGGAAATGACACATAGCTTCCATGCCCTCCCTAGGTACACCACCCTCCTAACATATCAATGTGTTGACCAACCCAGAAGCAGTCTGAATCTCCTTGTTCAAGAGTGTTTATAACCCCGCCTCCAACACCCCTCCCTTTTCTGGAGGTCATGGGCTAGGGATGAAAGTTCCCACCATTTAACCTTCTGTTTCTCTTTTCAGGTGACAGCCCCATCCTGAAGCTATTTAGGGGCCACACCTTGAGTCAACGCATTAGCATGAACTCAGGTGTGTTCAAAAGGGGCTCGTTAGGAATAACAAAAGACATGCCTGTCACTCAGAAAATTGAGCTCTGTGCCAGAAACTGGGGATAAAAAGACTCTATCTATCTATCTATCTATCTATCTATCTATCTATCTATCTATTTTTTTTTTTGTATACCACTACCACATAGCTGAACCCAACTGAAACCAGAAGGCAAGTCAGCCAGGCTGACACAGTCCAAGGATTCGTCTTCCAAGGCCAGAACAGGTTGAAGGGTGGAGAGTGGGTCTGAAGGGGCAAATGAAGGATGCCCAGCACATGCCCACACCAGATGCACCTGCTCTTCTGGGTTACCTTCATCTTTCCTCCCACAAGCTAGAGAAGGAAGAAGGAAGTTAGTTCACTGCAGCCCAGTTGGGCAAGATTTCCCAGTCCTAGAACTTCAGAGCTGGGCAGTGTCATCTAGTCCAGTCTAGGCTCCACCAGGGCCACACCACTGGTTGGGTGGGGGTAGGCTACTGACTCTGCTCACTGGGCCCTGCTCTCTGTACTGCCTGGCTAAGGAATGAACCAGAGAGATATCCTTAGCTGAGTAATTATGACCTTTCCCTCCCCCAGTTCTCACCAGCAGCTCTGCAGGCCACATCTCATTAGTTCCTACCCGGGCTGCTGCCACAGCCTCCTGACTGGTCCTCCTGGACCCAGCCTCTCTCCCTCCAGCAGTGGTGCCCCTCTGCTACCCTAACAATCCCAGCTCTTAGCCAGCATCTAAGGCCCTTCACCTTCTGTCACCTGCCTTCCCGCTGCTTCTCACTGTGGTTTCCTCCTCGTGTTCCAGACAAACCCAACTCCTGCTGATCTGCCAACAGAGCCTGTGTTTCCTTACCACTGAGGCTTTGCTCCTGTCTTCCCTTCGCCCCCATCTCCATCTGGCAAAAGCCCATTGAATTACAGCTTTCCTTACCTGCTGGCTCCTGCAGGACACCTTCCCTATTCCTCAGTCTCAGCTGGGGTCCTGGCCCTTTAGAAGTGCTCTCAACTTTCCATTTGCAGCACTTTGCCAATGAGCTCAACTTGTAGTCATTTGTTTATCTTTGTGTTTACTCAACAGATATTTACTGGGTTCTTATTGTGCTGGCACCGTGCTAGGTGCTCACCATATAGTGGTAAAGGAAATTGGCCTTGTCCCTGCCCTTATGGAGCTGACTGTCAGCTGAGCTGGGGAGACATGTTTTAATAAAATAATCACACAGGTAACTAAAATTTCAACAGTGACAAGTGCTGCCAAGGAGCAGGATGTGAGGCAATGTGTGGATATGATGGGGGAGTCACAGAAGGCAGGGAAACTTCCCTAAGGAAAGCATGTGGTACTGAAGGAAGAACAAGAAGAGTGAATTAGACAGAGGGGACAGCATGTGCAAAAGCCTCATGTCATCATCCTCTATGCTCCTGTCTTACCCTTGAACATAGACTGTGATCTTTTTGAAGTAGGATGTGCCTTTTGTTATCTCTACGTTCAGTCCAGGGCCCAGTGCTTGGAGGCCCTCATAAATCCTTAAGTTGAATTAAATTAAAATAAACTGAATTCTCAGCCCCTAGTTAGGTACACCCACCCATCGAAGCTACTGCTGAGCCCTAAAGAGGGTTTGGACACAGGGCACAGGGGAGTTATAATGACTGCCACTGTCATGAGCCATTTTAGACTTTCAAGTGGTATGTGCAGCGTCAGCCCCTCCGGCCAGCAGCAGGTATCTTCTGTGGGCTGGCATCTTATTTGCCAGGGGTGCTACAGGTGGAGCCAGAGCAGTGACCAGAGCAGCCAGCACTTTCTAGATTCTGCCCTTGCGAGTGGTTACCAAATGATGCCACCTGATGAAAGGCTTTGCTTAACCAAGCACAAAGCAGCTTCTGCTGTGAGGGGATCCTCTGACCCCTGACAGGCATGCACTTCACCCTGGGTCAGAGTCCCAGGTGCTGGAGTCAGTCCAGCCCTGCAGCAAATGAGATACCAGGCATTTGGATCTAGTAGCTCAACACACAAGGCCTCTGTCTGCCACAGAGGCCTGCACAAGCCAACCAGGCCAGTGAAGCCATGAGAAAAAAACTCTGCTTACATTTACCTTGAGTGGAAGGAAAGGAGCGGGTTAGAGCTGGTCCTTCCTGTTCTGAGCCCTCAAGGGACACCACCAGGCACAGCTGTCCCTAACGCAGGTGGAGCCTGGGCCAGATCAGGAGTAGGCAGGGCCTCCCTCACACTGGAGGGGTAGAGAAGGTATTATGATGGGATGAGAGAAGGAGTACGTACCCTGGGACTCACACAAGAATTCTAGGGTCCTGCTGTCTTCCACTGATATCAGTGTGCTCTGCCCCTGTCACCTGACCAGCACCCAGTCACCCAGGACAAGAGGATGATACTTGAATTCACCAGGATCCAGCAGATAGCCTGAGCTCCTCCATTCTGGGGCAGCCCCAACCTCTCAACCTCTCCCTATTACCTAGTGAAGAGCCCCGTGGTTTAACCTGGCATTTAGGCTCCACCATTGATTGAACACCATCACCCACACACTCCCTTTGGGTGCCTATGCCCCAGCCAAGCTGGACCATGCCCTTCTTCCCAGCCATATTCCTACTCCTTTGCTCATACAACCTGGAGAGCCTTTCCACTTTCTCTGCAAGACCTGGGATCTCTACATTCAGAAGTTCTGTGTCTCACTTCTCAGCTCCTAAATGGCATTTCTTACTCCCTAGCCTGCCTCATGGCTGCTTGTGTGCTTGTCTGACCAGCCCTGCTGGGCTGACCTCTGAGAACAGGAAGCCTGTGTCATCTCCCATCTCACTTCTCCCCTCCGGCTTACCTGTACTCAGTATTAGCACAGTGTCTAGGCCATGCTGACTACCAGTTAACATTGGGGTGAGCACTGGGAGCCAATCAGCACTCAAGAAGTCTGCATGGGACACTTACAGAGGTATGGTCCCTATAGTCCCAAGTCTTACCCATCTTCCAGAGAAGGCCTAATTGCCTGTAGGAAAGCAGAGCCTAGGATGATGCATGATGTTTTCTGGAACATCCACCCTCTGCAGAGGTCATTATTAATCTCTGGAAAGGCTGCACTTAGGTCATTTTTCATGGGAAAACATATAACCCACACCAAGTCTGGCTCTTAGCAGAGGCAGCAGCCAGAGAATCTAAGGCATTTGTCAGGATGGGGAGGCAGCCTCAGAAGTCTTTTCACTGTCGCTTCTCCCAGGGGAGTAGCTGCTCTACGCTCCCACCTTCAGCTACTCTTGGCTTTCTTGTTCACCTTGAAATATTTCCACTCTGGGCAGATGCTAGATCTCAAACTACCCCACTGAAGTCTGCTAGGGGAGCAGGGAGCAGCGCTGCGGGTTGGGGAGCATCCAGCCTGGATGATGGGCAGCTCACAGGATGGCTAGGCAGAAAGCTGGTCTTTGAGCCACCTCTCTTTGGGAAGTAGGGCGCTTCATCCTTTCTACGTATAAAGGCTCTCTTTCTCCTGCCAATACTCAGGGCATCTGAGTGATGTGGACAGCTGTGTATAGTAACGGCTACTATTCCCCAAACCTACTACCCAGGCACTATTCTAAGCTCTGCACATCTTAACTCATTTCAATCCTCAGAACAAAGTTATGAGTTGGTCTCTTTTTTCATCCCTATTTAATAATTAGGGAACTCAAAGCAAAGAGAGGTTCAGTAATTTGTCTAAGATCACACAGATAAATAGGATTTGAACCCAGGATGGTCAATTGCAAGGCCGGTATTTATTCTGCTGTTTCTGCCCAATATTCAAAATTCCACTGACATCAGCTGGGAAAATCCATGTGCAATCCTAAAGAAGTCACCTTACCCTCCCGGTCTTCTTCCTCATCAGTAGAAAGGAGGTGACAGCAGTAAGCAATTGCAGTAAGAATTCATTAAGGGCGTTTTGTAAAGTGCGTGGGGGGCCCAGGATGAGTAGGAGTCAGAGAACATCTGCATGGGAACAGCAAGGGCAGAAACGGATACCAGACCCGTAGGTGTTGAGAGTTTCCCAAGGGCCATATCAGTAAAGTGAAATTTGACACTGGGATCCTGTGGGTACTGGGGCCCTGGTGCTGCTGGCACATTGACTAATGAAGCTTTGGCTTGTTCTGACTGACGATGTCAGTGGGTCTTCCTCCTTGTCTCCCAGAACTCAACAAAATAAAGATATCTAAATTTCATTAGCATTTCTGAGGAAAGAAAAATCACTCTTGTGGATGAAACTGCAAGCCCCCTATAGTTTTTACCCAGTATCCTGCTGTTTTACTCAGCTTCTCATTGTGAGACTCAGCGGATGACCGCAGCCCCCACCCCGCCCCGTGTCCCAGTCCCAGGCCTGGAATTCCATTTCGAATCCCTGGGTGAGGCAGCGGGTGCATCAGCAATGGGCAGTGGTTCATTTGGAAAATATCTGACCTGGTCACTATTTTCTTGCCCATAAAAGTCAGATTTAGTTTGGGTTGGTAGAAATACTTCCTTAGCCTGGATGAACAAATAGACACAGGCCGACTGTTTTTCTAGATGGCAACTTATTTTTAACAGCAAAGGCTGATCTTTGGGGAGTTTAGAGCATGTGACTTCCTATTTTTTGGAATTGTGACATCTATGAGTCAGAAGTAACTCTAAACTTCATGTAGTTTGATCCCTATTGCTGTTTGAATCTTTTCTATTCTATTTCCAGCAAGCGGCTGTCAAGCTTCTCCTTGGATGCCCTCACTGATGGTGAACTCACTACATCTCCAGGCCAGCTCAGATGGAGAGCTCTTTGGTGTTTTCAAGCCAGAACCTAATTGCTCCAGCAGAAATATTTACCATAGAAATCAGAACTAGAGAACTAGGACCACTGCTTAGCTAATTCTGAGCCAGGGGCTCAGCAGTAACCCCTTAGATGTTCGCTCTGAGGGGCAATTGGAGGTGACCTGGTCTAACTGCCTTATTTTTTTTATTCGTTTAAAAAATTTTTTTTTATTTTGTAGAAATGGAAGCAAGTCCCCTAGGAGTGAGTCATCAGTGGCAGGGTCTTCCTTTAATTACAGTGACAGCTAACGTTGGTTGAGCCCTTATTATATTCCAGGAACTTTTTAATGAATGGTTGAAACTGCGTGGTTTCACATAATTCAAGCTGTTACTTATAAGATGGGTAGTATTCATTTAACAGATGAAGTGGCCAAGGTTCAAAGAGGTAAAATAGTTTGTCCAAAGCCATAGAAGTTAATTAATAGTAGAACCAGGACTTGAACCCAGGCCTGTCTAAATCCAAAGCCCACTTTCTAAGCTACTCTGGTAGTCTTCAAGTGCTATGCCTGGCTTCGTGGAAGTTAAGAGTGTTGAACTTTCTTCTGTGGAAAAAAGCCAACTGGAACTTATTACTAGGGAGTTAAAGATTCACAGTAGGTTCTGAGTCCATATAAAATGCTCTGAGACTGGGTCTATGTAAAAAAGAAAATTAGGGAAAAACATGTTTGGTTCAATTGATAATTTGCTGCTTGTCTACACATCTAGTCCGTTCTTCCCTAGCTGGTTTCTATGTGTAGTTACAGTCTGAAGGCCTGAAGGGTGCCTGTTATTCTCATCAGGAGAGTAATTTGTTTCATTTCCCTACTCTTGATCTCCAGGTGAGATCATGAGATGTTGGAGATGCCTCATATTTAGTTTACAAACGTAGAGCTCCAAAATGTTTTTTTTTTTTAATTGAAGTCAGAAGTTACTGTTTAGCCAGAAAAGAAGTTAACATGATCTTATTTAAAACAATGGAAATAACTTTTTAAGCAATTATTTAGGGAAAATTAATTCTCCCTAAGGTTAAAACTTCTGTTAAATCAAAGCTGCAACTTGAGATTTAGCTATGAGAATTGCTCTATTATGGAGAGACAGCGTTTGGGTACTTGAGTTTTTCAGTGCTGACTTAATTAAGTTTTAGAGCATCCCAAGGCACTTGTCAAAGCTCTCATGTCATCTCCTGACCCTCCCCAGAAAAGGCAGCAGGAGAAGCTGGCTGAAGCATCCGCATTTCCATTTGGATTCTCAAAAAAAATCAGCAGGGTTGAAGGTGGGATGTCTTATCAGCCCAGAAGCCATTTGGCTAAATAATTCTTTATGTTGCCCTGAGTCAGATTGACCTTTGCTGTTACTCTTCCTGTTGCACACAGATGGGGCTGCCTTTCAGGAGACAGAATTCCAGAAGGCAGGAAGTGGAATCTCCCTTTGGCTTTCTCTGGACATCTTGGAAGGAGCTTGGTTTTCACCGAAGCTCCCTGTCACTTTGCACACAGGGCTGGTGTTGCTGGGCCGGGGCAAAGTGGCTCTAACCAGGTGCTTGGGCCAAGATGGGGCCTTATTTTAATGCCGTTTTGACAGTATGAAAACAGAGAGTTAATGGGTTGGTGCATGCAATAAATACCCATGGTGTGTGTGTGTGTGTGTGTGTGTGTGTGTGTGTATTCATGGATACATATAGCTATTTCCATGAACCTTTAGACTCTACAAATGTATATTTTTTAATAACTGTTTAAGAGTGAAATTGATAAGTCAAACAGCAATTTGTTTTAATGACTGTGACATATACCAAATTGCTGTCTAAAAAGGCTACATCAGTTAGAACCCTCACAAAGAGTCTCTGACTCTAGGGTCTATTCCCTCCTCATCCCCCTCCCGCACTTTTGCCAACACTGGGTAATATCAGACTTTTTTGCCTTTGCCAATCAGAAAGGTGAAAAACAGTGCTGGATTGTTTAAACTTGTATTTCTTTACTTAGGAGTGAGGTTGAACATCTTTTCATGTATTTATTGATCATTTGTTTTTATTTTTCTGTGGACTTCTATTAATGTCCTTTGCCCATTTTTTGTCTGTTTTTCTTGAATTGGAAGAACCACTGACTGACCTATATATTTGATGCATTAATATTAATGTGTTAATATTAATGGCCTCATCCCAGTTCCTCTCTCCAAGACACATTTGATGTCTACTGGCCTGAAATTAATTACCCTCAGTACTTGGCACGAAGTAGGTATCAATAAATGTTTGTGGGATAAAATGGGCTCTGGAACTCGCAGCCAAGTGGTCCGTGAGGCAGCTAGAGTTGTTGACAAAGGGAGGTTTCTCCAGGAAGGATCAAAAATCATTATAAAATGTTAGTTGGGAAGTTTTGTGCCTCCAGTTCCTGTATTCATGCCCTTTCCTCTCTCTGAGGGGCCCATACATTCACCCTCCTTCATCATACCCTTCTCTAATGTTAGAATTTAATTTGAGGCCTTATCCCTCAGAGGGGAAAGAATGACTTACTCAGAGGCTCTTCCAAAAGGTTGAGGACTCAGAGTATTTTGATTTATTTATTGATTGGTTGATTGATTGAGCTCTTTCTTTGTGCCAGGCATTTTTATATACTCCTTGATACTGAGTTCATTCTTGGAGCTCTAAGTGCTTCTAACTGGGTCTTTATATGAATTGGGGTAATCTAGCTCCTGGGATAAATAAACTCAAAATTTCAGTAACTTAACGCAACAGACATTTATTTCCCATTCATGGCATAGTCCAATGCAAGCATTCATTGGCATTCCATGATCCAGGTTCTTTCTATCTGGAACTCTTCCCTCTGACAGGGCTGCCATTCAGCTGGTGGATGAGTAAACAAACCTACTTCTTAAACATAACAATACCGAATTGAAATATCTTGGTTCTATTATTACCTTTTTGGTGAAAATGAGCCACACGGTCCCCTCCTAGATGCAAAAGAGTCTGGGAAATATAGTCCCTAACAGAGAAACCGCTTTGTAGCAACAACTCTGCACTCTAGAAAGGGTCTTTGATGATGTTAGCTGTCTCTGCCACAGTCTTGGAGATTTTGGCTGGACAATATCTCCAAGATTTTGAGCAATTGGTCCCAGGAAGAATTAAGTCTTGAAAAGAATCCACAGAAATACTTCATAACCATCCTGAGCTAGAAGATTTAGAGTGTGAGGTGGGGGAGACTTGGGGTGTGAGCAGGAAGATATTTGAAGTGTGAACTGGGGAGATTAAGGAGTATGACTTGACCATTTCCTGTGCTTAGGCTAGGGCATGTCCTGGTTTGCCACACTAAGTATAAATTCTTCTTTCTTATACTTAAAATCCTTCACAATCTTGCCCCAGCATATTTACCTAGCCTTCTCCCACTTCTTCTCCACTTGTCCCCTATGCTTACATAGCACCCCACCATCTTCCTTACAGAGCAGATCAATATTCATTCATTCATTCATTCATTCATTCAACATTGTGCCACTCCCTAGAAAGGAACAAAAGAACAAATAAATTAAGTCCACACCCTCAGGAAGTTACAGAACTTATGAGCTCTGACCTTTTTGGAATGAGCCTGTACTGGGAACTTGAAATGCTGATAACAGAAAACCTTCTTCCTTGGGGGAAATAGCCTTTTATTGCCCTGCCTTTCTCTGAGTCAATACTTACTGTAGATTCTCTAATTTGGTTCCCACATTTACAGAACGCAAGAGCCCCTTCCATAGTTTCCAGCAATAGCCATCTAACTTTTGCTAGAGATATGCCAAGGTCAGGGGTTTTACTACCTCCTGAGGCACCTGGTAGAAAGAACTAACGCCTATTTCCCTTTTGGTCTGACCTCCATCCTCAAGTCACATAGTACAAATCTGCCCCTTTGTCTACAAGGGATTAACTGGGTCTTCTCTTCAGAAAGGCCTCTTACCAGACAACACCTCTTGTTTTGGCACTCCACCCATCTCCAGTTTTGTCAAGTATAGCATAGAGGTCCTCCAGCTCCCTGGCCCCCAAACTCGCTTTCCCACTGCTATCCTCACATGTGTCTGTTCACAGATCCCCAACAACATACCAGGTGATAACAAAGCACTGCATTAAAACACAGCATTGGGCAGGAGAAGACTGTGAAAGAGTCCATGCAGAGACTTTGTCCTCTCCCTCTTGATAATTTTAAGAAAGTTCTTGCATACATTTGGGTATGTTCAGAGATGGGCTTTCAAAAGGTTAAATTATGTTTTCTAGAAGTTTTAAATTTGCTTTCCCTTTGCTTTATTATTTTGAGCATTTTCCAAATAACATTCATTAAGGAAAAAGACTGAAAATTGATGACATACACTCTTAAGTTGTAGTGGACAATAAAAATACGGCATCTGTTTAATGATTATAACTTCTACTGGAAGTGTGAGCAGCATTTTAAAAGCCTTTTGCTTTGCCTTTGGTTTCTCTTTGTGTCCCACTTGAGTAATTTCCTCTCACATCCTTTTGTCCCTGGGCCTACTAGCTTGGTAAATAAGCAAGCCCCAGAGAGATACAGAGAGCCAGCAACATCCTGGAAATCTGAGGCCACAAGGTTAACCAGAAAAATGCTCTCTTTCCAGGAAGGAATGAGCAATGACCTTGGCTTTCAGTTAGTCCTTGTCCAACTTTTCCCACTCTTTTCCTCTCTGCTGCCCTCTCCCTTGTCCCAACGTGCCCCAAGCTGTGGAGGGGCTGTCCATCCTGCCTTTGACATGTGCCTTAGGACTTCATGTGTCCACAAAGCTGAGCTGAGTCAAGCTTCCTCTCCAGCTTTGAGAAGAATGCCTGTCAGGAAGCTCAGTTATTTAGAGAATGTGAAATACAGTATTTTAATGGAGTATTTTTCACGTCCCTCTAGAAAAAAGATGTAGAGTTCATTATTGCTCTATCTGCAAATGAGTCTTGCTCACATTAGAGCACCTTCCTGATTTCGACACAACAAACTCTTGGTACTTTTCTCTGCCACAAAGTGATTTTGGCTGCGGCCCTAATCTCTGCAGGTGCAGTCCGGTGAAACAGGCTGATGAAATGTAGGCAGTGTCAGAGTTGTTAGGAAAGGGGCCGGCCTTTGGAGTTAATCCTGCAATTACAGTGCCAAGCCAAGCTACAGCAAAACAACAAGCAGGGTGTTGAAATTTATTTCCAGATACTGTGCCTGGTCTTAAATGAAACCATGATGTTAGGCTGTAGGGCGGGAAAAACTAGCGCCTCTTGTGCCATTTGGCTCTAATACACGTGGATAAAGTTTTTGATAACATTTTACTTTTGGCTGATACTCTTCCCACAATAAACATCAAACCCTCTCCAGTCAGTAGCAATGGAGAATTCTTGGCAACAGAGACTATTACCAGGAGTTAAATTCCCCGATTGTCCTTGTCTGGGATAGACTGTTGGATCCTCTTCTTTGTTGAAATAGGTTTATATTTACATCGCAAGGAAGACAAATAAAATAAACAATTAAATAACAAAGTTGAGAGCATAATTTACATCTCTGGCTACTGAGCTCTAAATACTTCACTACTTTGGAATTAAAAACAAAAATTCTATGTAGCAGTCATTGGCTTTTCCAGATGAAACTGGGCTACACAAACATACTTTGAGTATGTGTGATTTCACTTAACACATGTGTCCTGGCTCAAAAGTTTAGTGTGAAACCCAGTCAATTCAGGGAAATTAATAATCCTTACTCTTGGATCACTTTATGAAAGAGAGTTCAGTGTTATTTGAAGCCAGAAAAAAATAATGTTTTTTAGAACTAGAACCACCTGTGCAGCATCAAGCCCTCTCATTACTTCACTGAGGGGAGATAAAGGCAGGGGAAGGGAGCGTGGTGGGGAGAAGCCAAGGGATCCGACCAAGGTCCAGAGTTCTTGGAGCCCCCGCTGTCTCTCCACTTGGGGAGGGGCGGGTAGGCTGGGAGAAGGGGAAGTGAGAACAGTGGACATCTGTCCTTGAGTCGTGTGTGTTGGGTGTATGTTTTGCAGATGAGGAACAGGTTGATAACATTCTTTTGACTTTGAAAATGCCTTTGACCTCTGCTGAACCAAAACTTGCTTTATCAGCTTGGAAGACAAATATGACTACATCTGTTTGTAATGCTCAAACTAATCACTTCAGCCACCGCCACAGCCAAATTCACGGGAAGTCTCATCCCTCTCAGGACTTCTCACCTTGTATGAGCTAGGAATTCTCAGGCCCTCTCAGCCTGAAGGGTCCTGGGATGGGCTGAAGGGGGGAGGCCAGAACAAACCACCAGCGACGTTCTGCCTGAGGAGCTGGCAGTCTTGTATGCCAGCTGAGAGGGGAGAGGGGAGGTTGGAGAGGGGCTCCACACTTGCGGGAGGGCTAAGGTTCTTTTGTGTTTCTGACTCTAACCCAAGGCTTACTTACCTTGACCCATGTGGAGCTTGTGGGGAGAGGGATGGATCAACTTGGAATTTTTTATGCCAGCTGGCTCCAGACACAATCATCCAATAATGTGAATCTTTAAAAGGAAGGAGTCAAGGGTCGCTTTTGGGTTCTTCCTTCCAGGAAGCTGCTTGACCTCTGCAAGTTTACCAACCCCTTCCCAGAGGAGAGCAGAGGGGTGAAAGAGAGACCTGCTCACCCTTGGTTTGAAATATCTCCAAGCCTATGAATAAATCTCGACTTAACCCCTCCCTACTCCCACGTAGAATGCTGTGCCCATGGTAGATAGGCCTCACAGGATACAGGGAGAGCTGTGACGTTTCACTGAATCACTTACTAGAGAGTTTGCTTGTGGCAGGTCCCAGTGAGCTCAAAATTTATTCCTAAGAAATTTATACTCAAGCAGAGGAGACACCTGGTAGCAGTAACATTAGTTTTCAGATCTGCCCACCTAGGCATGTGGAATCAGAGTATATATAACCTGATCTCTGACCACTACTTTTGTTCTCCCCAAATTTTATTTAAAAATTTTCAATCCTATAGAAAAGTTTTAAGAACAATACAATACCACACACTTAAGATCTGTATACTGTTCTGTATGCATACTTTAACTTAAAAAATTAAGACTAGTACAACAAACACCTACATATCATTTGGCTACATTCACCAATTTTAATGTTTTGGCATATTTGCTTTATCTCTGTCTCTCTGCTCACACAGACACACATATCCATTTATATATTATTAAAATGTGTGTATATATGCATAAATATACATATACATTTAATTTTATTTAACCATGCGAGAGTATGTTATAGATATCATGATTTTTCACCTTTATACCATGTGCCTACTAATAGGACATTTTCCTATATAACCAAATAATTTTTAGGAAACTTAACAGTGATAAAAAACTATAATCAGATACATAGTCCATATGCAGGTTTTTCTAACATCCATTGTAGCTGGATTTAAAAAGTATCTAGAATACAATTGAGGATCATGCAGGGCTTTTAGTTGCCATGTCCCTTTTATCTCTTTTAAATTAGACAGGTTTCCTTGACTTTTAAAAAATATCTTTCATGATACTGCCATTTTTGAGGAGTCTAGGCAAGTTATGTTACAGAATTTGAATGTTTCTGATTGTTTCCACATGAATTGTTTTGTGTTAAACATTTGTGATATGAACAATATGTAGATGGTACGGTTTACTGTCATTGCATTTCATCAGAGTGGTGACACTTGATATCTGTTTGTCCCATTGTAGTGATGTTAAAAGTTTGATTATTCAGGCAAGGTGATGTCAGCCAGATTTCTCCTCTGTGACTACTGTGTATGTCAATTAGAAAGAGTATATTGAGAGAATATTTTAAATAATAATAACTGAAAAAACACTTTTAGCTACTGGCTAATAAGGTGGTCCACTTTGTACTTCTGTTCCTTTTAGTTTCCTTACAGAATTTCATGATTATCCAAAGCATTGCTCTGCCAGAAATACACTAGGGCGTTTACACAGCTGCCCACTATTGATAACTAGCTAGTTGCTTGTCCACACTGACTCTTATTGGATCAAAAAGTCCTTATTACTTTCTTTGGTTTAAAGATATTCTCTCATTAAACTTGGCCAGTCTGCCAGCCTAGAGGGAGCCTCTGCTGACTTTTCCTGTCTTTCTCTGGGCAGGAGCTGACCTACTGTTCAGCCTCTTCTTAAAGAGTCATACACATATTAGTTTTTCCTCTTTTAGAGAATATGAACAATTGGATCAAAATACAACTCATCATCCACCCTAATCTTATCAACATTAAACATTACTAAAAACATACACACACAAAAGACAGGGGAGGTTCATAATGAAGGAAATTATGATGTAGAAAAAGACTGGACTGGGAGTTATAAGACTTAGGTTCATGTCTCATCTTTGATTTATAAGCTGTGTGATTTTAGGCAACTCACTTCACTTCTCTGAATTTCATGATTTTGATCTCCAGAAATAAAATCTTATTTATGTTTGTTGTTAATGCATCAAACAAAAGAAACCAGATGGATTTTCACTGAAATTATATGGTTATTTAAGGTATTTAATAACATTTGTTTTGGGTGGTCCTGGGGGACACCTCAACAAGATAATCAGTCGAGATAATCAAGATTATGCTTTGAAAACAAGTGATAGCTAAACCTCAGAGACTTAACACAACCAAAATTTCTTTTTTTCTTATGTTGTATGTTCACAACAGGCTTGCTATGGCCCCATTTCACCTTATCTTCATTTCATGACCCAAGATGATGATAAAGGCTTTGTCTGGGACATTGCTGGTCTTGTGAAAGAAGGAAAAGAGAGGAGGCAAACCACATCCTGGGTGTTAGAGCTTTTTATTGGCTGAAATATATCACATGATCATGCCTGCCATTAGTGGGAGAGGGAAGTATAATCCTCCTGAAGGGAGAAGCATTACAGGTGGAAACTGAAATTTTTGGCCGCTAGCAATAAGATCTATTGCACAACTCATCCTTGAAAACAAACTTCAATGATAGGCCTTTAAGACGATCAATAAAGAAGTTTTTTCTCAACATGCTAAGTCACCATAAACAGATTCATCAATCAAATATGTTCTCCAACTGTTAATCTGTAGTTCAGCTTCTTCTCACATGACCAGATCCATGTAGTGTGCTCCAGGTCAGTAGCAGCAGCGAAACACCAATTTAATGGTAAGTAAAGGTTCACCAGACAACACTGAGGAAACCAGCAAGTCTGTTATGCAGGAACTGCAATATGACTTTCACGAGCATTTTGTGTGGATCGAGCATGATGTCATGTGTGACGAAATTTTCGGTTGTATAAGTGTGAAATATGATTGTGTCATTTCCACTAGACTTGGAGCTCCTTAGGAGAAGGGAGCAGACTTTATTAATCTTTGAATTTAGACCATGGTAGCATATAGCGGAATCTGAATCAATACTGATGAAATGAATGATTGAATGAGGACACATATATAGAAATTCAGTTAGGGTAAGAAAATAAAGTTCAAATCTATATTTGACAATCACAGTCAAATTTTTCTTATGAAGTCTACATATCTTGATTGAGAAAAGTGGTCAAGGAAGAAAAATTATGAACCAAAACTTCTTACGAAAATGAATGTACTAGCTCTACACAAGAAGTTTCACTTACAGTAACAAAGCAGCTTGTATGAATCAACCCTCCTTAAGGAACAATGATAAACTCTGAAGAAAATATAAAAAGCAATTAGCTAAGGGCACTTTAAGAGCAAACAAACTGGAGGGGAATTGATATTTAGAAAAAAAGGATGGTACAAGGTGAGTCTTCTTTTTTAAAATGTGTGTGTGTGTGTGTGTGTGTTTTTTACTACATAAATAAAGAGTATTGGAGAAGAAATAAATGAAGGTAAAATAAAAATTTTAAACTGATATAAAAGATAACTATTTAAGTAGTAATAGTTTTAAAAATGTTGCAGATTCAAGGGCAACTGTTACAAATTTAATAAAGAAGTATATTTAATATGCTTAGAGAAGATATAAAATAAAATCATATAAAATGTTTATTTACAACCAGAAAAATTAGAAAAATGGAGGAGAAAAAATGGAACAAAGAGCAAATGTAATGAACAGAAAAATTATAAATATGGTAGACATTAATTCAAGTATATCAATAATTGTTTTAAATGTGAATGGTCTAAATATACCAATTAACCTAATTTCTGTTTAGAAAAAAAGTGCAGCTCACTGCCAGCATTAATTTAATTTTACATAAACATGCTCTTTGAGGCTGAAGCAAATCTGACTGTTCTTGGAGTTATTTCTAAACAGAACTTTTCTCTAATCTAAGCATTGTATGGTAGGGTTTATAGAGTATATAAGTGTAATAATATGTGTGAACTATAGCATAAAATATGTGGGTCAAAATGAGAATAGAGTTAGAAGGTTCTCAGATTTTGAGTGAAGTGGTACAATATTAGCTCTAAGTAGACTTGAAAAGCGAAGGATATATGTTGAAATATCTAGAGCAAGCCCTTTAAAACAATGTAGAGTGTATAGCTAAAAAGCCAGTAAAAAATTAAAATGGAATTCTAGAGAATATTCAATTAACCCAAAAGAAGTCAGAAAAGAAATAACAGAAGAATGAAGACCAAATGACACAAACAAAGAGCAAAATACTGGACCCAAATCCAAACATATCAATAATGATGTTGAACAGAAATAGATTAAATATCCCAATTAAGAGACATAGATTATTAGAATGGATTTTTAAAAAGGCTCAATTGTATGATATCTAGGAGAGATATACTTTAAATATAATGATTCAGACAGATTGAATATAAAAGGCTAGAAAAAATAACACATAGAAAGCATGAAAAGTTGGAGTGGCTATATTAATATCAGATAAAATAAATTGTAAAATAAAGAGTCTTACCATAGATAAAGAAATACTTCATAATGATAAAAAGGGGCAATTCCACAGGAAGATACAACAATCATAAATGTGTATGCATCCAATAACAACTTCAAAATTTATGAAGCAAAAATGAACAGAATTAAAAGAAATAGACAATTCTAATGAAAGATGTTAATAATAGGGGAAATGGAGTGTAGATTTTGATAGTACCCTCCCAAAACATAAACCACTTAGGTATTAAGCTAACAAAATATGTCCAAGACCTATACACTGAAAATGTTTAATTTAGGAGAGAAATAAATTACCTAAATAGAAGGAAAGATATACCATGTCCAAAAATTAGAAGACTCAATATTTTTAAGATGGCAGTTCTCCCCAAAATGACCTACAGATTTCTCACAACCTCAATCAAAATTCAAATGGAATTTTTAAAAGCACAAATTGGCAAGCTAATTCTAGAACCTATTTAGAATTATAAAGGACCTAGAAAAACCAAAGCAATTTTTTAAAGAATAAAATTGGAGGACTTTTTGCAATATCCAATTTTAAAACTAACTATAAATCTACAGTAATGAAAACAATGTCATATCAGTGAAAAGATAGACATAGAAATCAATGGGCAAAAATAGAGAATTTAGAAATAGACCACACATATATGGTCGCTCGACATTCTACAAAAGCGCCAAGGCAGTTCAATGGGGTAAAGAAAGTCGTTTTAAGTAGTATTTGATCATACAGATATCTCTGTGGATAAAAAATGGACATTAGCTTTTATATCACACCACATAAAAAAACTGACAAGACGTGGATCATTGACCTAAATGTAAAACTTAACAATGTAAAATTTCTAGGAGAAAATATTTGCAAATTTGGAAGTAGGTAAATATTTCTTAGAACCAAGAAAATAAAGTTTATAATAGAAAAAAGTTAATTTGAAGAATTAGACTTCTTCTAAATTATAAAGTTTTGCTCTTTGAAAGACACATTAAGAAAATAATGAGATAAGTCACAAGGTGAGAGAATTTTCTTTGTGTATGTTAACTTCCTATATCCTAAGAAATCTGGTAGGCTGGAGAAGATGTAATAAGGTAGGGTAGACTAAAAACCTAGGAATGTGGTGAAAAGAATAAGTCTCTAAAGTATATAGAAACAAAAATATATGAAAGGTGCAAATGTTGATGTGTTGATCAAATCCCAGAAGAACTGTATGAGGAATGCCTATTAAAAGAGACATCTTATGACAAATAAAATGATCTGCCACTTTACCTAAGGAGGAAGAAATTTTTCAGTTTTTTACTCTGAGAGATGGCACCTAGAGAGGTCATATTAAGGGAATCTGTGAAGGCTTGGAACATGCCTCTCATGCCTGGTCATCCGTATGCTGGTCCCTTCCTTCCCTCTCAGCCATTACCCTATCTCTTCCCTTCCCACATCTCTTCCCAGTGGTGTGAACTGTGCTTGGTGGAGATGTTGAAGTGTTTGGTTATGTGTCCATCATTCTTCCATATGACTAGCTTCAGAGCACATTTTCTTTGCCAGTGTCATGCCAATGGGTGAGCATGAAACCCTGTCCTGACATTGAGTCCTGAGGGAAGGTGCCTGGATATAATCTCATCTGTTCCTGTGTAGAATAGCTTCGCTATCACTTCCTTAAAGTTGGAATTTCAAACTAATTCTTACCTTAGCTTAAAAAGTCCAGATAAGAGCCATGGTCCATCCTCAAGTTGCTGCCACCAGATAAAAGAAGAAGCAGGATGTTTTCCACGGTTTTGATCAGACAGCCCGGGAATCTGTGTGCTCTGTCTTCTAAATACATCAAAGATCAACAAATCAAATTCTGAACACTTCAGTGAATCCTTCTCAAGTGACGTTTATTTTCCCTGACCATCCTGCATGCCTTTTGTTAAATAAGTGAACTCTATTACTATCTTACCTCACGCAATCACAGTAGGTTCCACTAACCTAGGTTTTTCTATCATAATTATCTAATTCCCCATCACCTTCAATTTTTCTGCCCTTGTTTCATTATTTTTTCTTTTATGATCATATCTGAGCCTGTAACATTTCTATAATTGGGACAACCGGCTAGAGAGCAGTGGGAATTGTTATTCAGAGATATAAATGCATGAATTGTTTTCTTGAGTAGGTCAGGTCACTGTTCACTGAATGGTATAGAGATAGGGAAACGGGATGGCGTGAGGGTGATCACAGCTACACTCTGCCTAGAATCTGTGTGTCCTGTGGGGGGAAAAACCCAGACTCTCCCTGAATTCTGTCTCAGATAATGCTCTGTTCCCCTGACTCAGGAGATAGCGGGGAGATGGTAGTGAGAGTCTTTAGGGAGATGGGATTGATTCAGAATAAGACCAAAATATCAGGGGAACTTCTTCTGAAATAAGCCTTCAAATCTAAATAGAAATAGTCTCAAGATCCCCTGGCACAGCTGACAATGCTAACTCAAATTTGAACCCAGATAGCAGAGCCTCTTTTTGTTTAGAGAGTCAATAATGTGTCTGGGTTTGGGACTTGACAATCTTTTTAAAGGATGCTAAATAATCAATTAATATGGAAATATATGCTCCTGCCCTCCTAGGCACACAGAGGCATATTCCTCTGGCAGCTCTGGGAGGGTCTGAGGGGGGCCTATATACAGCCCTCCAGTCCTGATTTGACCCCAGGGAGCAGCTGGGCTCCCCAGGACCTAGGAAGAAGACATCATCCTGGCTTCCAGGCAGGAGGGAGAACTGATCCTTTGATTTGGCAATTCAGGCACAGATGGAGAAGGGAAGCACAAGAGTGTAAAGTTTACCCTCTGAAATTACATCTAAGCAGAAAATGAAGTGGCTGGGCAGCTGTTCTAGGAGTAAAAGGCCCAGTGGTTGCCATTTGAACAGGTAAAAAGAAGGAAAGTTATAGAAAAAAATACTCTTTCTCATGTGCTCAGTGACTCTTAGATCTCAAACTCCTGCTGCCTCCAGGACCTCATCAGACCCTCGCACCTGGCAGAGCACTGGTCTGGAGGTCGGCAGATGTCACTCCATCAAGAGCAGGCTGGGGGGCCTGGACTGGGTTCCTATCTACAGAGTCTGGGTCACAAGAACCGCTTCAGAAGGTTATGAAATAACGAATGGCTGTCCAGCCAGCAAACACTACCCCAGGCCCACCAGATTCCAGCCAGGACACATGAAGAAGACCAAGTCAGGATTCCTGCCCTCAGGGAATGCTGAGCTCTGGGCTAGGCCAGCTCCCCATTCTTAGCCACCAGCACCTTTCCTCCCCCCTGCCCTGCCTTCTCCTTTAGCTTAAGTGTTACTGCCTTCAGAAAGCCTTTCCTAACAGCATCCTCTTCCCCAACAAGCTGCATTAGATCCCCTGTTAAATACTCCCTTTCACCCTCTATTTCTCCATCATACTAATTAGCAAACCTATTATTACCTGTTCAATGTATTCCCCACTGGTTTATAAGCATCAAGAAGGCAAGGAGTGTTTCAAACACTGCTGTGTCGTTTTCACTAAACAGTGCCTGTCATAAAAGAGGCACTTGAAGATGATCTGTTGAACCAAATGAATGCAAAAGTAAATAGTATAATCCTTATCTTTACAGATCAGGAACCAGATGCCCCAAACAGAGATGAAGGTTACCAAGACCATCAGAATGCTGACTGGTAAGCTTGGGACTAGAACACAGCATCCTGTTCCCAGTTCAACATTCTCCCTAAAGAGGAACTAGTGCTGTGTGTCTCCTTCATTCCTGAGCAAGGAAATCTGGCTTGGAAGGCCAGGGAAATGAGAGGAGGGTGCTAGATTTGTCTAACTCTCTGTCTTTTCACTCTCTGCCACCACCTTGTTAGGCACCCTGACACTACTAGTTTCTTAGCAAAACCCAGAAGTGTTGAAAAATTGAATTATCCCATGCCACAACCTCCAGGGCCCAGCCAAATAGTTATCCTGAAGTCTGTGAGGCCTGGATGCTTGCCAAGGGGCTGCATGAACTGAAGACTGTTCAAGGTCTTTGGAGAAGATACAAAACTAAGTGCATATTCAGAGCACACTTGGTAATGACCCCCGGTTTTATGTCCAATGAATACATATTATAGAATTATCATGGGGTAGATTTATTGGAGGTGGGAAGTAACCAAGTTTTATGAAAAATAATTACCGCCATCAAGTTGATATAATTACTTGCACTGGTTTGCCGAGGCTGCTATCTAATTTTATTTATAGGCAATTTTTCTGATATAGTTTAAACGACACCCAGAGAATAATTGGTCTGTTTTAATTTATTTCCAGACTGCTCTTCTGCCGCCTCTGCTGGCCTGGGGAGGAGCTGAGTGCACGTGCTGTGTGGTCACTGCTGTGATGGCTCTGGATGCTGAGCCAGGTTCAGGGCTAGCCTGAGAGCGCTTGC
>CM053507.1:113145385-113180993 GCA_028627145.1 Eidolon dupreanum
GTCCCAGCACTGAGGTCTGTGGAGACAGAAGAGCTGATGGCTGGCTAATGAATTCTTCCCTAACAAGTCAGGCAGACAAGGCTCCAGCTGCCCCCCAGCTGGTCTATTAGCTGAGCTAGGCTCCTTGGGCAGAGCTCTGTGTGGGTCTGTCAGGCAGTGTTTTTGAGAAATTAAGGTGACGTTGCTAAGTAGGTACACATAACAGGAGGGATCTAGCCTGCCTCTCTCTCCTCCTTCTGCCTGACAGTCCGCTCTGAGGAAATAATGCATTAGAGTATGTTTGGGCTCCTCCAGAAACTTAATTAAAGCTGGCTTTAATAAAGATAGAGCCAGCCCGTGCCCAGATTTAGACTGGGCCCCTCCTGGGTTCATCGCCCTGGTAGACTCCTGCTCTTCAGCATCCTCTAGAGCCTGGAAGGAAAGCAGAGGTGACGTGGCTGGGGGGAGCTGAGGCCAGAGATGTAGGGTTCCATCACTGCTGCTCTAGCTGGTGCCCCTTGTATCTCTAGCCAGGGTGATCCAGACCTCCCTTCCCTTTTTCTGAGCCTGCCTCCCCACCAGATCCTGATCTCCTATGTTTTTCAACTTCCCTAGGCCTCCATCACTAGGTTTTAGAGGCCTGGACTATAACCAAACCTTGTTTTCACAAAACATGGGGTACCTGCTAGAAGAACCCAAGGCCTGGCTTTCCCTGAATGGGTCATCCTCCTCCTTGCCTTCCCCCTCTTCTCCCCTATTCCTTCCTCCTCCCTTCTCCTCACTCCCTGCTCTCTCCACCAGTGGGGTTGAGCAGGAAACCACAGGAAGGGTCTGGGTTGGCTTTGGCTCCTGAAGCTAAGAGCTGGAGGTGGGGAAATCAGGAAACCCAGGCTTGATTCCAACATGAATTGGAAAGATCCCCAAAAGCCAGGGCATTAGATAAATAAGGTTCCAACACCCGTGAATGGCAAAGGATTTTTTATTTCCATTGAACTTTGAAACTTTAGTTTTAAAACACAGCCATACTAATGAAGAGCAATATGTCTTTTTATTAATTCTTATAAATATAATACATGCTCAGAGAAGGAATCAAAATAATACAAAACAGTAAAATGAAAAGGAAAGGCTTCCTTCACCTAATCTAATCCCTCATTTCCATTCCCTAGAGAACTGTTAGCAGTTTCTTGGGGCAATTAGGTTTCAAAATAAAAATTCAGGATTAAAACTATGGAATGCTTCTAGACTTTGGGTCGTGTGTTTGGGACGTGAAGGGGGAGTGTGTGTGGCAGGTGTGCACACGTACTGTGTGTGCATAAGCACAAGCCATGGTTTACTAACACAAGCTCTGCTATCGACTGCCTGGATTCAGATTCTAAGTCCTCTGCTACTAACTGTGTGGCAAATTGGTCAATTTGCTTAGCTTTGATGCTTCAGTTTTATCATTTGCAAATTGCAAGTAATCATAATATCTAACTACACAGTTGTGGAGATTTGAGTATTTTTCAGCTCATGAAATGTCTGTGAACCTGCAAAAGGTGATGAGAATTCTACTCATACGTGCCTATCAATCTCACTTTCTTCCAGAACCAACAATAATTATAATGACCCCTCCATGTAGGTACCACTATCTAGTTCATGATCCATGTCATGGACACCCCTGGGAGGCAAATGTGTGATCCTCTTAGGAGATAAACCCAGGAGTAGCCACTTGTCTAAGGTCCAACGGCTGTAGGGGCCGGAGCTGGGCCTAAAACCCAAACGACATGATTTTCCGGTGCTCTCATCAGGACATCTGTGGCCTGTCTGAGCAGCGAGCACAGAGCATGTGACAGCTAGGCAGAGGAAGGGTTCCTGCTGTTCCCAACGGGTCGTCTCTGCCTCCCCATCCCAGGAGTTCTGGCCTTATGATTTCGGCGTGACTGCTGGGACAGCAATCAGCCCTCTGCTCAGGGCTCAGGCTACAGGTCTCAGGGGCAAACAATTTAGGTAAAGAGTCTCTCTTCTTCCCTTCCCTCCTCTTCATTGAGCTTGTATAGTTTTAATCAATCTAATTGCTTGTCTTTTTTTACTTTAAAACATGTATTATTTTTTCGTATTACAAAAGTGATACCTCTACAGTGTAGAAAATATATGTAAGCAAATAGAAAGTAAAAATAAATATCATAGTAGAAGTGTTTTCTGCCTTCCTGGGTGTCTGTCCTCTCTGGCCCCCAGCTTGGCCATTGGCACCCACAAACAGAACAGAATCCTCGGCTGGGATCCCATCAGCCCCTCCCAGCTCCAGCCAACAAGCTGATCTCACATGAAACTTTCCAAGATTCACGGGATTATTGACTACAGTGATTTTGAGCTGCAAACGGCTAATGTAATTGAACAACAGCATGACTTAATACTTTTTAAAGCTTCTTTTTAACTTAAAAATCAAGTGAAGAACCCCCCCTTCATGAAGAATTTGATGAAGTTCTTGGAAAAATCAATTTGGTCTGTGGATTTGAAAATGCCTCACTGCATCAGCTCTACCTCCCTCTCTTTGATATACTATCAGAAGGTTGTTTGACCAAGAAAATAAACTTGCAGAGTTTCAACAAATGGTTGTTGTATGTCATAGAAATGAAAGACCAGTAGGGAGAGAGAAGTACAGAACAAGCAGTTACAATGTGGGCATCGAGGGTCATCGTAAAGATGTGTACCAAGGGTCGGGGGAGCACCCAGGACGGGGCACTGACTTTGCCTGCAGAGGAAAGAAGCTCTGGTGAAGCTTTCCCGAGGAACTGGATGTCGAACAGGACCTTGAGTAAACATTAGGAGTTGGTTGGGCAAAGAAAGGGTAGCAAGGAAAGAGGTTTGGCAGGAGATAGGTATGGCTAGGGCATAGGGAGTAGGAAGGAGGAAGGAGCAGGGAAGAGAAAGAGTGGTGAGGGGTCCACGGGATCAGAGATGAGGCTGAAAGAGCGGACTGGAATCTGATTATGAAGGACCTTGCGTGCCATGCTGGAGAGTTCAGTCTGCATGAGTCTGGGCACCTGTGCCCCTACAGTAGTTCTGTTTGAGAATTCCTGGGCCTGTTGCAGGTAGGGTGGGAGTAGAAGGGCTCAGCCTCTGAAACCTGCAGGGGAAGCACTCTGGGCCTGTGGAAGAGAAAATGGAGCAGGTTGGCTCTGGGAGGAAAGGAAGGCTGGGCCTTCTAGCTTGTGCTTTTACCAATACCCTCCAGGGCTTCCTTGGGAAGTTCTGTTTCTCTTAGCAAGTATCTATCCTCAGCCAAGTTGCTTGTAAGTGTGAAACACACACACACACACACACACACACACACACACACACACACACAGAGTGAGCAAAAGGCAGCAGTTAGTTTACTGTTTTTTTCCAAGAGTTTTAATTTGGGAACCTGGAACTGACTGTAGGAAAATACAACTTAGAAAAAAATAGAAGGGGAGCAGATAGTAAACAGGTAAAAGCAAGGAAGTAAAATCAAATCTCAAAGGTGCATATTAACTTTCAGCTTTTTAGAAGATTTTCTGCTCCTCTGATTGGAGGACAATGAAAACAGAGGTGAATGCTGACTCTATTACTACTTACTTGCTTTTCCTTGGATGGATTTTGCCCATCTGGGTTCCTTCCATCAAGGTGAGAAATGTTTTCAGCAACTGTAAAAGTCCTTGCCCTCCCTGAGTTACAAGTGAGTTAGAGGGAGAGAGCAGAGCTGGGCCTCATTCCATTTTGTCCATTTCCCTGCCAGGTGCCCCTCGCCCTCCTCCCACTCACAACCCAGCCAGCCAGGAAGGAGCCCGGAAGTCAAGGAAACAGCTGGTCCTGCCTGCCTGTGGGGCCCCGGCCAGCTGATCCTCACTCTCTGAGTTGCTGATCTGTCTGGGCGGCAGTGGAGACCACGAGGTAGAGAAGTCTTTACACTAGGACATGGCTTATAGGGTGCAGGGGAGAGCTACGGTCCTGGCCATGCCAGCTCCCTTGTCCTGGCCCCTGGCTTCTGTGGCTAGAAACAGAGCTCTGGAGGTGACTCATTCAATCCTGGCTTCCCTGGGGATGTGGTGTGGTAACGGGATGTGGCAGGGACAATGAAAGGACATCAGGATGCTACCGCTCATGGAACTGGCCAGAAAGGGTAAGAGGCCAAGGACCAGAGCAGGGCCACTTGCCTCTGGATACTGCTGAATTTTCCTCTAAAATCAACTTAATTCTTAGAATGTTTAAAAAGAAATATGGATAGGAAGGAGAAAATAGGTCCTGACTGGTATGACTAGATGCCAACCACATCACAGGCTCTGTGGACTCAAAGATGAGTAAAACCCATCTCACCAAGAGCTCTGTACACTTCATTAGTCCCCTCACTGTGGCCCCTGGAACAGAGGGGAGGCACCTCTCTCATCTCTCACCAGCATGGGTGGTTGAAGCTGCTCAAATCCCAGCATCCTGACATTCTGGGATATCTCACCTCTGCTCCTCGCTGGACAACCCAAACCTGAAGATCTCCCATTTCATCAGAGCCCTGGAATAGGATTGAGGTAGAAGATTGATATGACTCTGAGATTTTGAAAGCATGCCCCACTCTGCTACCAAAAACACCGTAGTTTTAAAGAAAGACATAAGATGCGAAACACTGCATTCCCATATCATCCACCCATGCCTTCTACAGGTCTTTGTGGGGGCTGCCTGGATGTGGATAGATTTGCCATTTCTCTGCTAGGGAACTTTACACTTTTTCTGAACAAGAATTGTGTTGAGTTCAGCTCTGGGTCATGGTGCCCATGCACATTGTGGAAGCTCAGTCAATAAGGGAGCAAATCCTGAACTTCCTATCGTTGGGTCCAGCCTGTTTGTGGCCACACTGCTGAGGACTAACCCTAGGAAGAGCAGTTAGGTATGTTCTGTGTGGTCCCAGGGATTAAAACTCAGATCTGGGAGGAGGTGACAGGGAAGTGAGTTTCAGCCTCCAGAGTCTGAATTAGATCACTGCTGTGTTTATTCTGCCCCAAAGAGCGGTAGTGCTTTTCAGGTCTCAGGTCAGTGTGTTGAGTATCCTTTGGTATTTTCCTGCCCAGAGGGGGGACTGCCAGGCAGTCCTGACCAATGACACCTCTGCCCTGTGAGCCTCCATCTTCACCATCTTCACATGTAGCTCCCATAGCACTGACTCCATGGCTGACTTCAGTGCTCAAGGCCTTGAGTTCAATTGGAAGAGTTTCAGGGTGTCCAAAAGTGTGTTTTCAGCCCATGACCTTGAGTCCCTTGCCACAGCCTCGTGCCACTGCTCTTCCTGGGAATTCTTCTTTAGAATGGATGTGACAATTCCTGCTCTGCCTCTCAGAGTGACCCAGTAAGGATGGCGTCAGACCCTGGAGGTGAGAGTGCTTTATGAAGCAAACTATTGACCTCATTTGAGATCACTTCTCGGCTGCTCCAGGTTTTCATCTCTCCCCATAATGGTGATTGGTCTTAATCAATCCAGAAATCTCAGAATCTAGGGGTGGGTGTTGCCATGGACATTAGACAAGAGCTTCACAATCATTTAATTTCTTCATCTCCAGCTGCTAGGTCTACAGCAAAGCTACAGGCCCTACCTGAAGAAATTCATTGCAGTGATGGTGCATCCAGGGTCTGAGAGTTCCCTTTCAGGACAGTACTCCAGGGCCTTCCTCTGAAAAGGACAGTGTGACCTTGGAGGCCAGATGAATCTGTACTTAGTGACACTTTCTCTCAGCTGCCATTTACACCTGCAGCTTTTAAGGGAGATCATCCAGATAGTCTTTTGAGACTTGATTGCAAAACAGGGTCCAGTTCTTTCCAGTTCTTTGGAACCAAATGATTTTTCCAAGCTAAGGAAATAAGAAACAGCCTGGCACAGCTCAGCCCACCTGAGCACCGGGAGGAGAGTTGTTCCTCCCCAAAGATGGGCCCCCTAGAGAGAATTTGAGAACATTTTCTCCACTAAACACAGTAAAACCAGGTCCAAAACTTTGTTAAACTAAGGGTTTTTTTCCATGAAGACATGGCCTCATCTACTTTATCCTTAGGAGACATCATCTCCAGAAGTCTCCTTGATATGTCCTCATTGATCCATGCCTGATAAACCAAAGAATGCATCTAAAATGAAAGCTCTACGTATGTAGGTATTTTACAATATTGGAAATGATTCTGAAGAAATAATAAAATAGATGCATAATTTGTAAAGTCTAAATTTGTATTTTAAATCTGTGGTTTTCATTTACCCTGCCCACTGTCTCAAAAATAACCTTCTTGATTCTCTTCTATTCTTCCGCCTCCTCCCTCCCTCCCCACTATCTGATTGTATCACCTCAAGGTCTCCTTTTCTTTGTCCCCCAAAGATCCAATATTTGACATAGGCTAGTCTCATGCATAGGCAAGTAAA
This sequence comes from Eidolon dupreanum, assembly GCA_028627145.1. Lineage (NCBI taxonomy): Eukaryota > Metazoa > Chordata > Mammalia > Chiroptera > Pteropodidae > Eidolon > Eidolon dupreanum. The sequence goes on from CM053507.1 coordinate 113,151,753, forward strand.
TATAATTAAAAGTATCCTGAGACCACCACTTATTATTGGGTTATGTCTCAGTGCCTCAGTTCTATCGTCTTAGAGATAAAAATTGTACCTGCCTCTTAGGTGAGTGCAGGTGACAATATGAGTAAAAGACAGTGGCCTGCACATAGTACATGATCAGTAAAATGCTGACTGAACTGCTGCTACTGTTGAGATTTCTCTGACCCCAAATATTTCCTCAACAGTTCATCAGTAAAGCCCATTTGAGGTTCTATCCATGAGGTTACTAAGGAATTACTCTTTATTAAAGTAAAACACAGTAACAGTACTTCTTGGTTTGCTTTATCAATGTTTAATGGAAAACTAAATGGAGTGTTAGAAGAGCTTAGAGAGACTCAGATTTCTCATCTGTAGAATGGAGGCCTCACAAGGCTGCTTTGGGGATCAAATGAGATCTCAAATGTGAATGTTAGAGGTAGCAGGCTAAGTGGACTTGCAGGTTGCCACTGTTCCCCTTCTCCTGAGATAGTGCGAGCCTACCCTCTCTTGCCTCCCAGCTTCCCCTTCGCCCCACCCTCAGGGCTCCAGCAGAAGAGTCCGGGAGGCCTGACGCTCAAGCCCACATCAGGGGTGTGTGGGGGTCAGCAAAACATTCTTGATTACCTTTTCTCCCACTGCCTAAGTCACCACCACCAATAACCAGGTCCAGGTCAGCAGTGGACCCTATTCTGAAATCCCATGCTCTCAGGCTTGTTCCCTCCTTTCCCTCTTCCTGAAACATCTGCTCACATCTCATTTTCTTGCTCTTGGCCTCCCGATTTCTCGTATTCATTCTCTATTCCCATTCTCTCCTTGCTTCTTTTTGTTTGTCACACTCAGAATGGTGACACAAATTGTAGAGCACTGGCCTAGACAACAAGAGGCCTGTGTTCTCACCCTGAGGTTCACCCCTCCTTCCTTCCCTGCCTTCACACAGTCAGTGTGCCTCATGGACACCCACTCTCTGCTGTGCACCTGTTAGGTGCTGGAGACAAATGATGTCATGGGCAGACATGGCTCCCACACCATTCAATCACCCAGTACTAGTTGTGTGACCTTGGGTGAGTCCATGACTGACTCTGTTTCCTTCCTTTTACACCTTTCTCTGACACCTAGGTGTTCTCTGTCCTGTGATTTCTTATGGTTGAGCTGCTGCTGGCTGAGACTGGAATGCCACAGAAGTGAGACTGGGCAGTTTTCGCTGCAGCTCAATATTGATCAGACTCAATGTCCATTTCTCCTATAACTATAAAATAACATTTCCCCAAGACTAATTCATTCATTTCCTCTGTTTGAAGCCATAACCAAAAGCAAGCCCCAAATGTTTGTCTAATGGTCATACAGTTCATTGGCCAAAGCCCCAAATCATCCTCTTAGCTACAGGACTAGCTCCTCCTATTATGGAAACCAGTCCTGCAGTAGAGTCTAACCCCCTCTCTGCCCCATCCAGGGCTTGAACAGTGGGAGAAGGTGGCCCAGGGTTTCTCCAGGACACCATGCTTAAGCTCGTCTTGGCAGAGTGGGGCTATTTCCCAAAGACCATGTCCTCCAGAAGAATCAGGGCTTACTTCTCAGTCCTGTGGGTCAGAGCAGCCCCTGGTCACTCCAGGAGATCGATCTGAAGTAGCTTGCACGCTGGAAGGAGTCTTCTGAGCTTGTTCAAATCCATGCTTGCACAGCAAAGACTCTGCTTTTATTTATATTGTATGTCATAAATCAATAAAATAGGAACATCCTATAAAGATGTATGTATTCACACTTTATATGTGAATGAGGAAACAACTTGTCCCTGTGAAAAGATTATCATCCTGACATTTTATTGGGTGACATGGGGCTTGAGATTTGGGTGTCGATTCTCAGGACCACCTTCCTGGAAGCAGCACCTTCCTGGGAGAGACCCTGAGTGGGAATGCCCCTGAGCAGTTGGTACGGTCTCTCAGGCAAGGCCATCACCACTGTAAACTTCAATTTCTTCACCTGTAAAGCCAAACTCAGCATTCCTGCCCACTCACGACTCCTGAGAATCAGACCAAATAGAATAACAGATTTAAAAGCCTTTTGTGAGGAGCAAAGTTCTGTGTAAATGGAAGATAATGTCCTTGTTGTTTTTGTTGCTACCCCGTTACCCAAAGGGAACTTGTTTCAACCGCAGTACACTGCGGAGTAGATTTCTCTCAGATTCCCCTGCTCTCCCATCCCTGCCTCACCTGGTAGCTCCTGTGGGTTGACTCAGCAGCACCGGTTGACTTTGATCATGACCTCAGATGTCCCTTGGAATCTGCTGTGCCAAATCCAGTTTGTTCCGATTCCTCTTTCAACAAGGATGTGAATTTGCATGTGTCCCATGAATTAGGTGACAAAGGGGACTGGGCAGGACCGAGATTGTGTATTATAATTCTGAGCTGTGATTCACCCAGAGTTCAAGCCTCACTAAGGCCAAAGTCTGAATCCCGGCAGCCTGGGGGCCCATCTCTTCAGAAATCTTCATTAATGGCTTGGTTTCCCAGGGGTAGCTCCAGGGACAGCTACAGACAACCTGTTACTTGACTCAGCATGAAATGAGACAGGCCTTCTCAGTCCTGTTCCTGCTGCCCCAATGTACCTACTCGAGAGGGTTTCAGGAACATCTGAAGAAACCCAGAGTGTTGTGCTGGAGCGAGTTTTGGAGGGCCTCCAGTGTCCCCTCTTATTTTACGGATGCCGGAAGAGAGAAGTGGCCAAACCTGGGTCAGAGATAAGTTTGTAGTTGTGGGAACTAACCTGCCAGGCTGTACTGGGTCTAATAGTGTTCCCCCAAATTCATGTCCACCCAGTATCTGTAAATGTGACCCTTTTTAAAATAGGGCCTTTGCAGATGTCGTTAATATGTACTTGGTTAAATTCAGGTCCTACTAAATTAGGCTGGGGCCTAAATCCAATGACTGATGTTCTTATAAGAGAGCCTGTGAAGATAGACACACAGGGAAGGCAGCCATGTGATGATGAAGGCAGAGAGTGGGACAATGCAGCTATAAGGCAAGGAACACCGGAGCTTGACACAGCCACTGGAAGCTAGGAAGAGGCAAGGAAGGATTCTTCCACAGAGCCTTCTGGGGGAGTGCGGCCTTGTCAACTTGATTTCAGACTTCGGGCCTGAGAACCTGAGAGAGAATACATTTCTGTTGTTTTAAGCCACCCCGTTTGTGATGCTTTGTGATGGCAGCCCTGGGGACTGAACACACAAGCCAAGGCTCTTCCCACTGCTCACTGCAGGAGCACGATCAACCCTCCCTGAGTGCAGGGCTGAGGGCTGAGCTAAGCAGTTTCTGTGCTTCGTCTCATTTACTCTTTATTACAACCACATCAAGAATGTATTATTACTCTTGCAGCAACTCTAGAAATGAGGGTACTTTTCTTTCTTTGAATTTTATAATTTTGTATAGTAATATAGCTACATGACACACAAATGTAAAAGCACTAAAGGATATGATACACGGTGAAAAGTCTCCCTGCCAGCCAACCCATCTCCCACACACCCAGTTCTCTGCTCTGGGCGGAGCCGTTGTTACCAGGTTCTGACAGAGCCTTCCAGAGCTACTCTATATGTAAACCTGCAAATCAGCTAAAATATTCCCCATACAACCACCACATGCACCTTTCTAAAACACAAATTATAGTATACTACATGGATGGTTCCATGCCTTGCTTTTCACTCATCAATACATTTTGGAGCTTCCGTCCTTGTCTCAGCAGCATTGAACCCAGACAAGCGTCCCAACTTATTGACACATCTCCTCTCTGTGATCCCTCCCTCTCCTGGTCTTCCTTATTAGCCACCCTTGGTAGGGTCTTTTGCTGGCCCTTTTTTGTCTTCCCTACTGCAAATGTTGGAGACCTTCCAGCCATTGCTGAGCCCTCTCCTTACCCCTCCCTCACTCTCTCCCTAATCCATCTCTCTCTTGAAGGGCTGTAATTGTAAATGTTATGCACTAAATGTTTGTGTTCCCTCCCTGCCCCAATTTGTAATCCAATATGATGATATCAGAAGGTAGGGCTTTTTGGGATGTGATTAGGCCATGAAGGTTGAACCCCTCCCACATGACTGGGATTAGTGTCCTTATAAAAGGGACCCCAGAGAGCTGCCTCATGCCTTCTACCATGTGTGGTCACAGCACGAAGGTAGCCAGCCATCTATGAACCAGGAAGCAGGTTCTCACCAGACACTGAATCTGCTGGTGCCTTGATCTTGGACTTCCAGCCTTTAGAACTGTAAAAAATAAGTGTTTTATTGTTTAAGCCACCCAGTCTACAGTATTTTTAATATAGTAGCCTAGATGGTCTAAGACGGTAGGTAAGCTCACAATTCCTTGTAAGTCACTGGCTCCCACATATTGATCTTTGGTTTGGGCCTCTTCTGAGTCCTGTCTGCTATAGCCATTGCACCCTCATTTGGCTACCTCACCAATATTTCAGAACTTACACGATCAATCAGAAATTTTGATCCCTGAAAACTGTTCCCTTTATCAGTCCTCCTTCATATCAGAAGTGGCACCCATTTACACTCACTGGCTCAGGCAGAACTCTCATCAACACACACACACACACAAACACACATGCTAAACCCACCCACAATCCCTCAAGTGCTGGAGCTCTACCCCCATTAGAGAACCCGACTCTGCCTACTTCTCCCCATCTCCACTGCCAACACCATGTCCCTCGGGATCCTTGCAGCAGCCTCCTAACTGGCTTCCTCGTTTCTCTTCTTTCCTATCATACCACCCCCACCCAGTCTCCACACAGCAGCCACTGTGATCGTCTTCACACTTTATTGGCTGCCCACTGCCTTGGAATACAATCCAAATTCCTTTTGACTACCAAGCCCTGGAGGTTAGGGCTCCTGCCTCTCTCCAGCCTCACCAAATATCATTCTTACCTTGCCAAGCCTCTTGATAGCACCAAGCTCTTCCTGGCCCCAGAGCTTTGCATTTATGCTATTTGCCTGGCAGGGCCTTGCCCTGGTTAGCTCCTCTTCCTTTGAGGTTTAGCTAAGCATTGCTTCTTGGCAAGGCCCTCCTTGACTCCCCTGTTTTTCTCCATCTCAGCTCATGGCTTGTTTCCTTCATAACACTCATGGCTATGGTTGTAATTATGTTGGCATGAATTTAATATTTTACTCTACCTCCCCCACGTGTAAACTCCATGATGGCAGGGACTGTGTCTATCTCATTTGCTATTATGTCACTAGAGCCTAGCAATCTGCCTGAACATAGCAGGTCTTTCTATAAAGTTTGCTGAATGAATTACCAAATCTCTTTTCTTAACAGGTGGATAAACTGAGGGTTAGAAGGATTGAATAACTTCTCAAGGTCACACGAATAGGTAACAGAGCCAGGATTTGACACCAGGCAGCCTGAGTCTAGAGATGAAGTTTATATGGGAGAAGCTGTGATAGGGGATAAATTGTCATTGTGTACATTCGGATGTCATGTATGAGGAGGAATAGAATCCTACACTTTTTCCTCTCTCCAAGGCAACATGAAAAGCTCTAGTTTTTAGTACTGGATGTGGGGGGGTGGGGAGGTGATGGTAAGGCTTAAGGGCCTTAGATTTCACCTGCAGACATGGCCGAGGAACACCTGTCCTCAAACTTCCCACACGCTCCTTGCAGTGGGAACCAGATCTCTCCGAAGGCTGATGTCTCCCTGGCAGTGTATCAGTTACGGAAGATCTGGGAACAGGAATGTTGCCCTTACTGTAATTTACTGCCTGCTTTTCGAACCTGTTGCCTCTGCTATGAAAAAGAGAGACTGTTTCAGAAGTGTTGGTTCATAGGGGAAAAGTTTTAACCCGTCTTGCAGAAATCTTGAACCTTTTAAATATTCAGCTCCTTCTCATCGGAAGACAGTTCAACCTTTGTTAATCAATTTGACTATAATAGGGAAATGTCAAAGGTGAGGAGCAAGGGCCAGAAAATGGGCTGTACTTGAGAGGGATCCCTTCAGCAGCAACTACAGGAAGGACTGAACTGTCCCTGCCATTTCTCTGGCAGGGGCGGTTGACCAGGGAGAGATTTCCCTCTCAGCCCAGCAGACAGGAAACGCATTGTGTGCTGGGGAAGCACAGATCCTTCCTTCCTTTCTTCCCCATGCTCGTATAGAAAAGTTTCATAAGTGTGATCCCTTCTCCATTAGGGGCCGGAAAGGGGTGGGGGTGAGGACAGGGGGATAATGCTTTTTCTATACTTTTCTTTTTTTTTTTTTTGGTTTGTTTCCTTAAAAATATGAAATCACATAGAAAACTGCACCTATCACAAATATCCTGGATTACATGATTACTTACCAAATAGTTGCTCCTCACCCTGGCCTCTATGAGAGGAGCAAGCCAATGAGGTTCGGTTCGGCTGTGTCACTTGCTTTGGCCATTGCAATGTGGACAGCAGTCAAAAGGCTCTAGTTCTTAGCCTAGACCTTAAGTGACCTGTGTTTCCTTTTATCCTATCATAATCCTGCCTGTCACCTTAAAAGAACATGGCTTGGAAGGCTGCCAGTTAAAGCAGGATGAGAGACAGGTGGAGCAGCCCAGTATTCTCCTGAAGCTTAGAGCCAAGGCTAGCCCAGCCCAACCTAGAACTCTAACTACCCACAAACCAGAAAGCAGGAAATAAATTCTTATTATCTGCCAGTGGGTTTTGGGTTGGTTTGTTATGGCAATAGCTAACTGATACAATACATGCACAGCTTTATAAATTTTTTCAAAGTATATACGCCTTTGCAGGCAGCACATAGATCAATAAACGGACTATCACCACACCTGAGAAGCCTTGCCTCCCTAGTATCCCTTTCCAGTCACTACTCCCTTCTCTAGGTAACCACTAACCTGTCTTCTAATTGCACAGAAGAATTTTGTCTGTTTTCTTATTTTAAATAAAGGAAATGTGCAGAATACACTCATTTGCATCTGGCTTCCTTCACTCACAACACCACATTTGTAGGCTTGATCAATATATTATTGCATGCGGTTGAAGTTCACCTATTCATATAAAAGTATATATTCATATGAAAGTACATGTCTTTTGGTGCATATGTATACACATTTCTGTTGGCTCTATGCTAGGAACGAAACATAATACATAATACGTGTGTGTACTCAGCTTTAGTAGACACTGCCAAACGGGTTTCCCAAGTTATTGTATCAGCTGAACTACTGACAGCTATGAGCATTCTAGTTGCCCTATAGCCTCGCCAATACTTAGTATTTTCCACCTTTTTAAATTTGATCATTCTGATTCGTGTGTAGTCAGATTGGTTTCAATTTGCATTTCCCTGATGACTAACAACTTTAGTCATTTTTCAAGTGTTTGCTGGCTATTTGGCTATTTACTGGCTAAATGTTTACTCTCCTTTTTGTGAAGTGTTTGTTCTTTTGCTCATTTTTCTACTCCTTTTTCTTTTTCTTATCGATTTGCAGTTCTTTATATAATGTAGATATTAGTTCTATATGTATTATGAATATCTTCTACTCTGTGGGTAGCTTTTTAAATTTTCTTTTTTTATAGATCTTCTTTTAAAACTTTTATTTTTTTGCCTTTTCTATTTTCTTAATAGTATCTTTTGATGAGTAGAAGTTTTTAATTTTAATATAATCCAATTTATCAATCTAATTATTTATGGTTAGTGAGTTTTATGCCCTGTGTAAGGGATTGTTACTTACTCCAAAATCATGAAGATGTTCTCCTGTGCTTTGTTCTAAAAGCTTTGTTGATATGTAACTCAACTGAGATTGATTTATGTGTTTTTTCTTCCTGTATGAACATCCAGTTGACCCAGAACAATTTCATTAAAAAGGCTATTTTTTCCCCCACTGCACTGCAGTGTCACTATTTGTTTTGGGAATTAATTTTTTAAAAAGTTATGGATTAAAGAACATACTTTCAGCATAGGCAAAGTAGAGTCACATCCCAGCTTTCATATCCTAGCTGTGGATTTGAGATAAGTTACTTCTGATCTCAAAGTCTCAGTTTCCTCACCTGTATGTGAGGGTAATGAAACTTTTCCTTCCAGAGTCTCATAGACATCAAATGAGAAAAGGCATGAAAAGCACTTAGCATAGTGCCTGGAAGTGAACGCTCAATAAGTATCTGCTGTTACTATTACCATATTCCCGATTTCAACAGAACTGAGTCAGATGAGATTTTTCTGATCTGGAAAACATTTGTGTCTGTGTTCACTTCTGTTTCCAAGTCTTTGTGAGACCTGATACAGCCCAGTGGACAAGTCCAAGTTAATTTTTACATTCTTCTCTGTGTTCCCTAACCACCCACAGGCACTCACCACACTAGCACCCTTACTATTTCCAGTCTTTGCTTTCTGGGCTCTCTATGAAATCAACAGTCTCCCTGCATTATTTACTACCTTTTTCTCTCATTTATTTCTGCTCTGCCTTTGAAGCTGTAGACCCAGCTTCCCTAGTTAGCTGGCAACACTGAATGTACTTTTTAGGTTTGTCTGTAACATACAGCCAGCTGCTGGCCTGTGCAGCAGAGAACCAAAAGACTTTTTTTTAGGACAACATCCTGCCTTTGTGAAATTGCTTTGTAGAGAAACAGCTGTAAAAGAAGCTTGCTGGCCCATGTGGTTAGCAGTGAAATTTTAACTCAGTGCAAAGCATAAATAAAATAAACGTCAGACATTTCACACATCAGCTTGGTTAGTTATGTACTTTTGCTCATTAAAGAATGTTTTTGGTACTTCCATTGGCAAGTTAATGCTCCTGCTGAAGCTGGTGCTAAAAGATTGTGAATAAGTTCCCTGGGGTTTGGCCTCTGTCTATGAAAATGTCAACGGTTATTCATGTTTTAAGAAGGCTGCAAATGTCACCATTTGTGATTTTCAGGACCTGGTTAAGTGTTTTGCAGGGCAGATGTAACTAAAATGGTCTGATCTTCTACAACTTGAATGTGGGACATTGTTGGAGCCTGGGCCCGTGCCTCCTTGGTGTATTGTTCATGTGTTTGATCCACCCACACGTATGAAGTCCCATATTGTGCCAGCTCCTCTTTTAGGTGGAGGGAGTGTTTATTTAGTAACATGGACAGATATTTCCAGAACAAAAGTTGGTATTGTTTTTAAACAATCTTATGTCATGCCTGTTCTTATACTCCAATTCACCAAGACATTTGCCTTGGCCCCTTGTGACGATTGCATAGCAGGTTCCTGCTAAGTCACGGATTCTCGGTTTTGCTTGATCATTGACATTTTGTACTTTGTTTCCCACTAGGGAGTGTTTATTTAGTTCTTACATTTATTTTAAGCTAAATAAAATATATATAAGTTGGTGTCTTAGGTCAGCTTGGTCTAGTTACCTGATACCTGTTTTAATGCAGTGGTGAGAGAAAAATAAAGTTGTTTCTTGCTTGTACCCTGTCAAGGTTAGTCAGCTCGATAATCTGGCTGCACTGAAAAACCTGGAATTTCTTTTTTTTTTTTTTATACAGGTAAAAATAAATACGAATATAAGTCCTAATATTCTCCTCTTGAACCCCAATAGATCTTCTCATGCAGCCCTGGGGTGAGCAGCCACTTTGGAGGCCAGTGCCCCTCACCTGGTACATTTACCAAAACCCAGCCTGGCCCTCCTGTGCAGACGAGGGTCCCTGGAGACCAGGTGCTCTATCTGGCTCAGAGGATGCTCAGGAAATGCATTGTCAGCCAATTCTAAGGCACTCACTCATCTAACACATTTCCTGCTTTTTCCCAAGTGTCAGGCTCTGTGCTGGGCTCTAAAGATTCAGTGTTAAATAAAACAGACAAAACTTCTGCCTTTGAGAAGCTTACAAGCTAATAATTGAAAACACACGATCAACACATAAATATATATTTACAAATTGTGGTTAGTGCTATAGTAGTGGCTGTAAAAAGCAAACAACAAAACCCCAGAGTGCAGTAATAAAGAATATGTGTGTGTGTGTGTGTGTGTGTGTGTGTGTGTGTGTGTGTGTGTGTGTGAATGTGTTGGGGTGGGGGGCACTCCATTGGCAAATTCCAACTTAAGCACTCTAGCAGCTGAAATTAGCAAAAGAAAAAACAGCAATTATTATGCATTAAATTGGGAGTTCTTATTTTAAGGGAATGTAATCCTAGAAGGGAAATGAGGGTGAAGAGTGTGTGAGTGTATTTACTTAAAAGATAATTTTGTCTAACAAACACTTGCTGAAGATCTACTTTGAGTAAGAAGACATGCTAGGCAGTGCCGTGGAGAGAGATTTAGTAACTAAGCCTGGGCCAAAAGTCCATGGGTAGTTAGGAATATCTGAGTATCTTTAATCTATTTATAACAACCGAGCAGTGAGTGTGCCTGTGACTGCCTGGCCCTGACGTGTCTGCGTTGAGAGCAGACTTGGTGGAGCAGAAAGTAAGTGCCTCGAATGATGTTACAAGGAATGATTTAGATTTTTCCTTGGGACAAGCAACCACTTGACATGAAGCTTCAGCTTTAAACCACTGTCTTCTTGGCTCCTTTGCTTTCTCAAAGGCATAAATGATAATATTGTATCCCTACTATGCACATGATTTAAATCTCACCACAACTGCATGATGTGGGCATTAATATCTTCATTTTACAGATGAGGAAGCTAGGGCTCAAGCTACTCAAGCCCTTTGCCCACATTCCATGCACAGCCAGATTTCTGATGCATATTTGCCTTGGTATAATCCTGTGTTTTTTCCTTCACCCTGGTGCGTTCAGCTAGACCCTGGACTGAATTTCTTGAGGGTGAGACCATGTCTCATTCATTCCTCAAGCTCCAGAGCCCAGAATTATGAGGAATGCAGTCATTCATTTATTTATGCATCCAAAAATTTTACTGAGCACTAATCATGTGCCAGAAGCTATGCCTCGTGGTCATTAAATGTTCTAGAAATAAAAGAGGGAAGGAAGATAGAAAAGGGGGAAATACAACTAAGGAGAGAAGCTAGATGTGTGGTGAGGCTCAGGAGGGAAGGCCCCAGGCTCTCTGGGCTTCACTTTTTGCAGAACTTCCCATTGCTTCCCAGGTAATTTTTTGACAGGTAATTTTGAAAGCTGATTAAGCAAATCACATGACTCGACCATTTCTTTCAGTTATGTGAACTTTCCATGATTTGAGTGAGTTCTTAGGAGGAATGACTATTTTCCTGAGGAGTGAATAATTTCAGAGGATTGATGCATGAAATTTGCTTTTTATATGGGTGAGTTTGAGCACTTACTGTGTGTAAGACATTGACACATCATATGATTGAGTGATTGAGTGAGTGAGTGAGTGAGTGAATGTGATTGGTGTGGGTAGTGGAAAGAAATTGGAAGTCAAATTTAAAAATCCTGGGTTCTAGACCTCAAGGTTTTTAAATTATTGCTACATGACCCTGAGCAAGTTACTCCTTTCTCTAGGCCTTAGAGATGCTGATAACTAAATCAAATTGATCAAGGACTAGAATAGTACAGGGTTAAAAAGTTCCCTAGGTGATTCAGATGTGCAGCCAGGATTAAGAACCGCTTGGCTACATGTTTTTCTTCCTATTTGAAACCAGGTATTGAAAGCTCCAAAGCTCCTAGCACGAGTGTCTGGCCCACAAGAAATATGAGAAATGGGTTTTTATTGTTGTTTTTGTCATTTTTAATAAAATAATTATGGAGGAAAATAGAAAGTAAATGGGAGATTTAGAAGGAGGAGGAGGAGAAGCAGTAGTTACTCATGTTGAATGTTTCATTATCAAAGAATTATTATTATCTTCATCTAATCTCCCTGGACCTCAGTTTCCCAGTTGTAAAATGGAGAACATGTAACTCCTGGTAAACTGGCTCAATAAACAAATAAACGAACAAAGAACCCTGATTTATAGCATTTGCCAATTTTTCTAGTATAAATACTCTCACTGTGATCAATTTTCACGTGTGAGTGTTTTAACAATAGCTAAGAAAATTCCTGGGTATTTAACAATTGCTCTCCTAAGCCTGTACTAGCCAGTTCCAGCAGAGCAAAAAGGGGAATAAATGCGTTAAACATATATGACATGCTTGGGACTGTGCCTGCCTCACAGGCCGAGCTCAGTAAATATCAGTAATTATCATTATGGTTATTGACATTATTTTATTTACTCTTATTTTGCTAATAGGAAAAATTTTTAAATTTTGTTTTGTTTTTGCTCTACCAAGACTCGGAGCTGCTGAGGAACAGAATTTTTTTTTTTCAGTGTTTTAAGTAGAAAGCTGGTAGCTCCTAGCACCTATGCACCATTCCCACGCAATATGCTTTACCAACCAGAGGTTATTTACAAGAAATAAATAACATTTTCTGAGATCTCACAGTTCTGAAGCACTTTTATTGCTTTTTATCTTCTTTTGCTACCCATGAAGTGATGAGGTAGGTGGGATGCCCCATTTTGCAGATGAAGAATTGAGGTTCAGAGAAATTGTGATTGACCAGGGTCACACAGCTGTCAGTGGTGGAGTTGGCCCTCAAAAATGTCCAGTGTCCCTGTCGAGTTGCCTCTTAATTTCCAGGAGGCGGTTATGTGGGATGCATGATTTCCCTGACTAGGAACCCTACCTGACCTGGGGAGGGAGAGGGGAAAGAAGGAGGAAAGAGAGATAGTCTCCTCTACTCTAAACAGAAGTCTGCAACACACACAGGAGAGTGGAGCTTAACATGAACACAATTAATTCAGCATGGATACCTTAGTGAGCACTTTTAGGGGCAGCATCTCTAGAGGGAAAGATTACTAATTCATGATAAGGATAATGTGGACTCACCTCTTGCTTTTAATATGAGCTTAAGTTATTGCGATAATCAAGTTTTGCAATAAGAGTGTTACGCTGTGTGTGCAAAGCCCTGTTATCTGTAAAGCACCAAGCACAGTTTAATGGAGTGGGCACTGCGAGCACACGTTAAGTACAGACTGCGACATTATGGAGATTAGTGTCAGCTAAGTGGGACAGCTACTGAGGCTCCCCAAATGGAGTTCTTGGCCTGAAAGCCTCTCCTTACTGAATAGGCAGTAACTGTGTCTCTAGGGAATGAAATTTACTCCATTCTGTATTCTGGGAATTAGCAAGAAGCGGTGGTGTCCAGAGGAGTGTGCACATGATGTTTTACACATCTCATTTGTCCTGCAATGTGTCTCATGCTTAGAATGGACTCACCAACATGGCGGGTGGGTTGAAGGGCAGGTGGTGATTCTCCTGCAATTTCTTCCCCAGTCTTCTGGTAACTTAGGTACTTGTGAGAAGATTTAAAGGGGAAGTGAGCTCTCTGTGGCTATGACTGGATCAAAGGGCCTACATGGAGAACAGACGTAGGGCCTCCCAGTCTTGCCAGGCAGCCCACTGGAGAGCTAGGCCTGGATTTTTATGCTTCAAGGAAAACCCCAAAACACATCAATATACATGAAGTACATGCTTATTAAACAACATGAGGAGAAAGCCATCTAGGTTGGTGTCCATTTATTTTTTATTAGTAGAGTTTTATTGATATTTTTAAATCAGTAATCACAAATGACTTTCTTCCGTACCTTTGTTATTTTATCTAACATTGTCCAGAAAAAGCCATGCCAGTGAGCAGGAGAAAAGTGAGCTCCTGGAAGACTTTAGTTCCAGGTCGCTTTAGAAGAAGTTGTGGATTTGGAGCCATGGAGGACCTTGTTTCCCAGCTCCAGCGCCATGGGCTCCAAACGCTCTACAGCCTGAACATCTCCAGGTGATGCTCCTTAGGTAATTGTGTTTTGAGATGCTCCCCAGTCTCAGCCTGATGCCCTCATTTAAACATGTTCCACTTGGGTAAGTTCTCCTTGGGTTTGGACCCCAGTGGCGAGGTGACCAGCATTTGTGGAGTAGTTCCTAAGTGCCAGACTATTTTGGATATGGTTTAGGAGGTGATCTAGGCAAAAAGGGGCAATCAGGGGCTCATGGAGAACTATAAAGGTCATGACAAGTAGTCCTGTCCTGTTGGAGCTTACATGTTATATGAGAGAAAAACAAGATGAGTCAGATGGGTGCCAAAGGGTAGAAACCTTAAACATCATACTATGTTTAACTTCTCTGAAGAGTCACTGACCCAAGATTTTTAGTAGAGGAGTGACATGATACCAACCTAGAGGTGCCCTGTCAGTCAGGCATAAGAATGGAGACTGGAGGGATGAATGCTAATGCAAAAGTCATTGGCCAGGTGAGAGATTAAAAAAGTGAAAATTAAAGTGGTGGTGGTGAGCAAGGGAGGCAGGAAAGGCTTCAAGAGAGATGTCCAGGACAAACAGCTTATAGACAAGCCCTCTGAGGTCCCACCCAACATCTACCATACCCTACACGTGAAACCTGGCTTATCCTCTCTGAGCCTGAGTTTCCATGGCTGGAAAGAAAAGAGGTTGGACCAGAAGGTGATTTCTAAATGTCTTTCCAGGCACGGTCTTCTCTGACTCTTTGCCTAAAATTTTGTCATTGCTCTTCCAGCCTGCTGGCCAGCTGTCACTGGACAGAGGCAGACTCCTGAGCAGTGCCTAGTCATATTATCAATAGCTGGTGATTTTTCTTCTGTTTACAAGCCTTGCAAAGACTCCCAACTAATTAGATCGGTTCTGTTTGCTCTGACTTCACAAATCTTCTCAAATCAAATAATGCTAAAACAAAATAAAAATCAATGAATCAAAATAATAGTCAAGAATACATAAGAATTTTTTTATTACAAAGGTGACATTTCAAATCAGAAGAAAAGATAAATTCGCCCAACAGGCCTGGGGCAAATGATCTTTTAAGAAAAAAATAACATTCCATTCTTACTTCACTCTTTGGACCAACATTAATTCCAAATGGTTTTAAGAGAGAAATATAAAAAATTGCCAGAAGAAAAAATAGAATCTGTTAATGTAATCTTGAGACAAGAAAATTTTTTCTTAGCATGACACCAAGGCAGTTACAATGAAAGAAAAGATTGATAGATTTGACCCTGTAAATATTTTTTAATTGTACATCTCAAAGATACTAAAGCCTTTACTAGTGTGGTGTCATCCCTTCTTAGGTGTTTCTGGAAAGGGTAGAGAGCCATTTCTAATGATCTCAACATGACATGGGGGAACTCCTTCCTGAAAGAAGTAACAAGAACTAGTTTCAGGGGACACTTCAGAAGAAAAGGAAGCCTGCACCACAGGCTGGAATGGGAACTCTCAATGAGGGGACACAGAGAGCAGTTTCCAAGAGGGCCATGGGCTCTTGCTCCTGGGCCAGGAACCCCCCTTCCTCTTTACCAGGGGAGGAGTGTGAAGGCCCTGTCAGTCTCCCCTGCCCTGTCACCCCACTTTAGGCTAAAGTGACCATGTAGGAAGTAAATGAAGCCCCTGCCAGTTTGCTTTGCCCCTTCTGAGCTTCAGAGCTGTGAGTGTTACAGGACTGAAGAGATCATCTTCCTCTAGACAGTGTCCTTGGGCCTCTCATAGGAGCTGCAAGAGCTTGTCTTTCCTGTTCTGTCTTTACTGCCTGGGTATCACAAGGGAGAGATTTGGTGTCACAGCTCCCTTCACAACCTGTGGCTGAATGCCAGGCCTTTATGCCCACAAGAAACATGATTCCACCTGCTCTAGGGAAACAACTGGGCCATGTGCCTCACAGACTCACTAATAAGTGGCTAGGAGGCTCCAAAGACAGAGCACTGTTCATTAGAGCCAGCAGGTCACTGCCTTGCTGATTCTCCCTCAGGAAGGCCGAGAAGGAGCCCCAGTACTCCCTGCAGAGAACAGCTCCTTGTATGGTCTCCTCTCCCTCCAGAGGCTCTTGGCCTCTTGTGAGCAGTGCTCTGGGATGGGCTTTTTGGACTCATACTGCCCTCAGTAGCTAATTCATATGTGACAATGGGTCCCAGATCAAGAAGGAGAATTTTAGAAATGGCAGATAGTGCGGGGGCTAACATGGAGTCTGGAAAAAGAATTCACGTTGTATTCACAGTTGGAGTTTACACATCTCTGGGTTCATCTGGCAAACTGGGGTATGGTGGCACAAGGAGAGGTTAGGGGCAGGGAGAGCTCTGAGGCCCCGGGGAGAAGGAGTCAGGCATGATAGCCTTGAAGGAGTGATAAAGACTTATTGTTTGAGGAGATAAGCAATTCTGAGCTGCATCTGAGATTCTGATTTGGCCCCCTGCAAAGGTGCTGTTAGATTAATGTTTGAGTTCAATGGAGAGCTAAGCACTAAGTAAAAGCAAACTCTGGACCAGTTCAAGGCCATTCACGGAGTGTATCAGTCAGGATTCTTCCTGGTAGGCAACAAAAACTGATTCTGGCTGATTAAAGCTGAGAAGGAATGTTATGAAAGGACATCACTGTAGCTCACAGCATGGCCAGCCAGAATGACTGGAAAACAAACAGAAACAAAAGGTTACTATGCAGCCAAACCCATAGCTGGAACCACAGGCACAAAACCAACTTGGAAAGAAAGCTGCTGCCTTCTCTGCTCCCAAACCTCAGACAGCTCAGCAGACACCCGTAGTATCACTGGCCTTGATATTGACACTGGGTACCACCGACACCACAACCGCCATCACTACCACCATCACCACCATCACCATCGTCACCCCTTAACCACCACTACTACCATCATCACCACCATCACTGCCGTTACCATCAACATTACCACTTCTACCACCATCACCACTACCACTGCAACCACCACCACCACTGTCGCCACCACCACCCACTGCAAAAAAATTTTCCCCTGCCCCTGCTTCACCACTGTGGCCTCTGACCTCTGATTCAAAGTTCCAGCTGGGATTGGCTCACACTCTATCCTCAGGAAAGACTGGGAAAGTGAATATCTATCCTCTTCAGCTTTTAGATTTGTACATTAGGGAATTCTCCCAACATAAGTGGCTGGAGGAAGGGAGCAGGGAGATAGTGACATCCTAGAAGATGAAGAAGGGGAGAAGAAAAGCAAGAAACAAAGACTACGGCTTGAAACTGATGTTGAAGAAATCACTTGTGCTCTCTGGGCTGTAGTCTTCTTTTTCAAAATTAGGGTCCAAATTATCTAAAGGTCATGGAGGAAATGAGTGTAAGACTGCATTGTCGACCGCAGTGTGAACAAATGGAATCACTGTCGTCATCGTCATGGTCATCATCCTCTGGGTGGAGCCTGGGTCTCCTGACTCACAGCACAGTGCACGTTGAAGGGGTTGGCAGAGACCCCTATCTCCACCATGGTGTCTTTTCTTTTCCCCTAATTTACATTTCTTCAATCTCAGTTCTACTGGACTGTGCTGTGCATTGTAGGATGTTCGGCAGCATCCTTGGCCTCTATCCACTGGATGCTAGTAGCACATCCTCCCCAGTTGTGACAACCAAAAGTTCTCTAGACATTGCCAAATATCCCCTGGCAAACAGAATTGCCCCAACTTTTGAATCATTGCTCTAATTTCATCCCCAACTTTTCCTCCTTCCACTGCCACCATCTTGTCCTAGCAGTGAGGTGCTCACAGGCTCAGGTCTACTGTTGCCTTAGCCCTCCCACTGGCCGCACTGAGAAAAGACCTAGACTTTCCCTGTGGGTTTATGCCAGAAACATGCAGAACTCTAGGGCGCCCCTATTCCTGCTGAAGGAGGCCAGGAGGAGGAAAGGGGCAACCCTGTGTAGCCTAATGTTTATTCTTGAATCAATTTTTAATTTTCTAATATTGCACTGCATGTCCTTACCTCCTGGCCTTTGCTCACTTAGCTCTCCCTGATCCCAACCCCTCTCCACTTGCCCAAACATTGCCCTTCCTTCTCTCCCTGAATTGACCAGCATTTTTCCCTTTCCGGAATGCTCAGTGCCCTAATTCAATTCCACGTTTTAGTCTGTACTCTGCTCCAAGCATAGAATAGCAGTGGGGATGGGGTGGGGGTGGGGGTGGGGGTGGGGATGGCGATGGGGGCAGGGGTGGGGTAAGGTATAAGCCTCCGTGGAGACGCACCATGAGAAATCTTCCTGTGAGAATCTTCACCCGAGAACTGTTATGAGGACATTGCTCACTTCATCAAGCACTGTTCTCTTAATTAAGGCCCTCAGGAGAGATGCCTGAATCTCCTGAGCAACTGGTTGGTTTTTATTTTATGAACACCATGAACTGAGTCACTGACCAGGTTTGCCTTTCCCATTAGCTGTTTGAAAGCTTAGAGCCAAATTTGTGGTTCACAATGGCCTTTAGCTCATCTATAGTATATGTTTTTATAGTTCTCCTAGTTTAGTCTCATTTCTGGCTCCATTTTATGTCCTAACCCTTGTTTTGTTTCTTTCATTCCTTCTTTTAAATTATGTTCTCAGGAGGTTGCCAGTATCATTAAGCCAATATTATAGTTGAGGGAATGAAGGCACAGAGAGATTCAGTTCCTTGTCCAAGGCCATACAGCTGCCATGCTGGGTACATACCACCCAAGAATTTTTGGCTCCAAGTTCTCTGCACTTTCCACTGCAAGTGCACATCTCAACCTGGGCTACGTACACAGTAATCACTGTAACCATCCTCCTCCTCCTCCTCCTCGTCTCCAGTGTATACACCAAGGTGTCAGGAGGTGCTAGACGCCACGGAAATAAATATGGACCATTTTGAGGTAAAATTTTTTGGGTGATTCATAAACATTAGTTTTATATTGAAATCAACATTAACATATTAGGGAAGAGAGAACAAGATTAGCATAATTGTTTAAGGCAAACAAACAAACAAACGAAAACAGAATTCCCACAGGGCTACGGGCTTTTTCAGGCTTTGCCCCAGGATTGAGGGCTACCAGAATACGTCACCCCAAAATATGCCTTTTTGTTATTAAAGAAAAAACCCCACAGGCCCAAAATGGTGTTATTTGTGCTAAAAGCCCATGATACCAAATCTAGATTTAACACTTGATCTAAATGATGTTTCAGCCTCTCTCAGAAAATAATCTGAATTAACCAGTCTGGAATTTTCTGATCAAACACTAGTAAGACCTTTTAGAAAGAAGAGGCAATCTCTGTGATAAAAATCCTCTTCTCACTCTTCCTCCAAGAAAAGATGTCCAAGCCCCAAAATCATCTTTTCTTTTCTCTTACTAATATATCCCTTGCCCCACACTTCTTCCTATAAAAACCTGATGATTTTTAAAACCCCTCAGAGTAGCTTTCTAGTTGCTAGTTGCCCCATTCATGAATTGCTTTAAAAAGCCAATTAGACCTTCAAATTTACTTGGTTGAATTTTGTTTTTTAACATTGGTAGGCAGCTTATTTTAAGATAAAAGCCATCGAGAACCAGCAGATGCAAAAAAAAAAAAAAAAAAAAAGCTTTAAAAACAGGGCACAAGTTTTCCTATTGTAAAGAAAATTTATATTTATAAAGGAACTTTCCATCTGTAGAGATGGCTCCCTCTCCAGTTACCAGTAAGAGAACTCTTAACAATTCCCATCAACAGAGAAAGCACAAACTTAAATTTGCATAATAAACTTTTCTAAACAACTCTTGTTTACCATACTTTTCCTGGTTACCTTGTTAAAACTTGCCTCCTCTATGGGGAAGATCCAAATCCTTTTCCTTTGTTGGACTTAAACCCAAATTCTGACCTCCCTTTGGGTTGCTCATCACTGAGTGTGTTGCCATGTGTATATGTATAATGTTTGTTTTCCATATTAGTGAAAAACGTCCATTTGTTTTTCACATTAGTCTGTCTTTAGCTAGTCTTATTTACAGGGCCCCAGCTGAAGAACCTAAGATGAACATGAAGGGTAGTAGGATAAGACAGAGTAGGTAGATAGGTAGATAGGCGGAGTAAGAGGGACAATAAAGGGTTAATGAGGCCCCAAGACCTGCTCAGCAGAAGAATATATTCACCAAGGTATCTGGCAAGCTTCTGGAGCCTCCCTCATTCCCCCATCGGAAGCCAGATAGGCAGAGAAGATACCTGGTAGCACCTGAAGCCTTCCTCAACCCGCCCCCCAAAGTTGACCATTATATGACCTTATCCTGGGGGTGCTCAACCGATATGGGCAAAATTAGCTAACTGGCCATGTGTCTGCCCTTAAAATTCCCATGGCGCAGGTGTATGACCTCCCATCTACAGGCACGCACTGCGCAGATCTGGGCCAGAAGTAGGCGGGTCTGAGGGAGGAGCTACGAATTTGCACCATTCGAAATAAGTAGGAGAACAAAGAAATCCTATGGCTCATAAACTCAGAACCCCAGTTTCTCAGGGCATTCAATTTCTTATCAAGCTGCCTGCTTGGACTGTCTCTTAAGTGTATTTTGCTTGCTTGCTTTACTTAATAAAATCGATTCTATTTCTGTTAGCTAATTTTTGCCTGCTGTCTTTCTTTTCTGAGCGTAGAATCTCCATGCAAATCTTTCATGGAGAAATCCAAGGACGGAGCCCCACTCTCACAAAACGCAGACACTTGATTGCCAGTAACAAATATGTCACCCAAATATACGCCTCTTTGGCATAAGCATTAATTTGAGCTAATTATTTTAAGAAACAGCAGACACAGGAGAAGCCCTGAAAATGGAAGTACAAATAGGTAGAAGCTACCTTTTTATAAAGGACATTTATATTTATAAAGGAAATCTCTATTTGAAGACTGTCTCCCTCTGTACCTGGAAGAGAAGGATGACTATATCACAAGGAACTCTAATGAGTGGAGAAGGCACAAATTTAAATCTGCAAATTATAGCTTACCTTTGTTTATCCTGCTTTTCCTGGTGACCTCTCATAAATGGCCTCCCCATTAACATCTTTTTTCTTTTGTTCTTTTTTTTTTCCTGTCTTTAAGTGAAGATGGTATATAAGCTTGTGGCTTAGACCATCTCAGTGAGTTACTCAGTTTTCCTGGGTATCTTCCATATATACATATGGTATACATGTTGTTAATGAACTGTTGTTTGTTTATTTGTTTGTTTTCTCCTGTTAATCTGTCTTTCATTATAAAGAGGTCTCAGCCAAGAATCTAGAAGGGTAAGGGGAAATTATATTTCATTCTCTACAAGAGAAAATTATTTTTCCACCCCAACAGGTAGAGAAAGAGATGTTTTTCCTCTCTCACAGGATTTTCCTTTTCTTTTGCCATTAGAGACACTTGGTGGAGAATGTTGAGAAGTCCCAGGCTCACCGGAAAAAGAGTGAGCACACATGGTGGTGAGGGCTGCTGGGTGTCCTGGGATTTGCTTCCAAATTAGAGTAGACTGAAATCTGTCTGAGACAAACTGTTTCAATGCATACAAGCAAGGTACGGGCAGAGGAATAAACTGTGGGACCCTTCTTATCTCTTCTAACCTTGCCTTCAGGTAAATCTGTTAAAGTTTCTATCCTCTTGTTTCTTAGGAAAGCTTTCATAAAGTAGCACTTTCAGGTAGTCAGGATCCTATGCTGCACCTTTCCTGGCCTCAGTGCACCTCTCCCAAGAGGTATAATGTGGTTAGTATGGCTAGTGTGTCAGTTAGCACATTTCTTCTCCGTGAGTGGTTTTCAACCAGCTGTGCCCTGCAGTCACCTGGAGAGTTTTAAGGAATGCTTATGCCTGGGCTTTATTCCCTAGAGACTCTGATGTGCTCGGTCAGGGGTAGGGCCTGGCCCTTCAGGGTGTTAAAAGCTCCCCAGGTGGTTCAGTGTTCAGCAGCAGTTGGTGGGGGGGGGGGGGAGGGGACAATGATAAATCCAACCAAAAGTAAATCTGATCATAAATTCTTAACTGAGCAAGTCACGGTGAGTGGTCATTCCCCAGGCATATAACTTCCTTAGTAGAAAGTTCATCTCAAGCAAGCCCTGTCCATTGTTTTTGTACATCTAAGTTAACATGCCATTGAAATGCCTCTTTTTCAGACCCTTCAGAAGCCTAACCACCCTCAAGAGAGCACATAGTCTTGTTAACTATCCTGTAATCCAACCCTGCTGTGCTTTCTTCCACCTTATGTAATCTTCCTTATTCTCCCTACTTAACTCCCAATGTATAAGAGAAACTTCAAAAACTATTCTCTGGAGCATTTGAAATCTTGCTTCCTGGCTATTGTCAAGTTGGCTCAAATAAACTGTTATAAATATTCTCTACAGGTTTGGACATTCTTATGTCGACAGGTAAAAACCACAGTGTGTAGTTTCAGGCCAGTGACCAGGGTTCCTGGTACTGTGAAGGGCCAATTTTGAATTGCCATCACCTACTCCTACTGATTAAGAAAATTCAGAGAGGGTGGCTCCATAGTGTAGTGGTTAGCACATCCGCTTTGCACACAGAAGGTCCTGGGTTCATGCCCCAGGCAGAGCCATAGACCATACCCTAGGTGCGCCAGGCCCCTGGATGCATGCCGCAAGTGTGTGGGAGGGGATGTCCCACCTTCAGAGATCCAGTTCTTAAGGGGAAACAGCAACATCCATAGATCAGGGGTGGAAGTGGGGTGGAAGTGGGGTGGAAGTGGTGGAAGTGGGGTAGGGGGCAGAATTAAAGAGGGGAAAAATGATAAAAATAAATTATCAAAAAAAAAAAAAAAAAAAAGAAAAGAAAATTCAGAGAAAGATCTCCCTGCTAAAGCCCAAGGTGAAAGGGTTTACTTTTGATGGATGAACTTAAAAGGAAAGGGGTTTGATTTGCTTATAAAGTCATACTTAGGGGTGAGTCTTTTTATCTTGCCACTGAGAGAATTCTAAAACCCTCTTAAATGAATTGGATTCCAGCAGCAGAGGTTGATGAAATTCAGGTACTAAGGAAGAGCACTTTAAGTTGAAAACCAGAGGCCCACTGAGGGCATCTCTCTTGAGTAGTTTCTCTTTTTCACAGATATTTCTGCAAGTCTCGAATCCATCTGCTATCCCTATTCTCATGGTCACTGCCTTCCTGCAGGCCTCATATCGGCCTGCTGCAATAAAACAGTATCCTAACTGATCTTCCTGCCACCAGCCTTTCCATCTCTAAGCACTCTGCACCATACTTAAGAGATCTTTCTAGAACACATATTAGATAATGTTACTCTCTTGCCTAAAAATCCTACAGTGTCTGCTTCTTTTTTGTATCTTAAATAAAATCTGAACTCCTTAGTATAACTCATAGAGTTGATCATGATCTAGCTCATGCCTGCCTTTCTAGCTTCACCTCTCATTTTCTCCATAATCTCGCACCCTACATGGACTCCATGGCATAACCAAACAGAATGACTCACAATTTCCCAAGCATGCTGTGCTCTGTCATGTCCTGGAGTAATTGTTCAGTGGGGTCTCTCTTTCTGGAACATCCTCCCCATCTCCTTCTTCTCTTGGCTAAGTCCCATTGGCTAAGTCCCCTGACCCAGGTTAAGTGGCCCTCCTCTTTGTTCCCACTTTTTTCATTCTCCTGGTGACGCTTGAAATTGTTAAATGTCTGTTTCCCTGTTAGAATGTAAGACCACATACGATTGCAGAGATTGTTTGTATTATTTATCAGTCTGAGCCCAACCCCTGGCTCAGCCCCAGGTACATCCACATTTGTTAAATGGAGGATGGTTGGTTGGATGGAAGCACCCCAGGCATCGGCCTCAATTATTACTCTTATTACATTGTATTATGATCAGCTACTTGCTTGTCTACACTAGACTGTGATCCCTTTCACATCATACCAGCACCCAGCCCACAGTCTGACAGATTAGCAGTGCTTATTGAAGTTTGCAATAAAAGGAGTCAAAAGAATTCCCAAAATGTGTTTATTTCTGTGTGCTGCCTTTTAGCAAAATGGGCATTCGGGGTAGTTGATGTGCATGGACTCTAAGAAAATAAATCTTAGTCCTCAATGGCTCCTAATTCTCCTGTATGTTAATAAAATATCATGAGGAAGTATCAAGCAATTGCTGAATGGCTAGTGCTTTGAGGAATAAACAAAAAAATAAGACCTAATTGGTTCCGCTTAGGCACATGTCCTTGCTTTACCTTTGCTTTCACTGTGTTAGGTGTTTCTTGGATGAATCCCTTCATTCTCACCAAAACTGTTGTCACCTGAGCATGTACCTTTTACACAACCACACTCAAAGCAGCTGGAGGGCAAAAATCACACTTTGTGATCCCTCCATGACCCACCTGGCCTGGGGCAGGTGTTCAGGAAATGTCCAATTCTGAATTACAATGAACTAAAGATACAGGGACACATTCTGAAATGTTTGCTTGGGTCAAAGTTTAAAACTTTCACCTCTGATGTTGATGCTTTAAATTCTTTCTGGAATACGGCAAGCTATAAATAAATGAATGCAGAAAAATAAAAATATATATAAAATAAATAAATATTCATAAAATGAATTATATACATATGAATAATTAAGAAAATGAAAAAATATTTGGTGAAGCCTACTATCTCTCACCTGTTCATTTGTTCACTCATTTATTCACCAACCCATCCTCCATCCAACCAACCACCCTCCATTTAACAAATATGGATGTGCCTGGGGCTGAGTCAGGAGCTGGGCTCAGAGTGAGAAATAAGACAAACAATCTTTGCGTTTGTACTTGGGCTTACATTCTAACAGGGAAACAGACAATTAATAATTTCAAGTGTCACCAGGAGAATGAAAAAAGTGGTATGGACATGCACCGTAGACAGGGAGTGGTACTCACTCACTCACTCACTCACTTACTTGTTCAACCCTAGTTCCTAGCACAGAGCCTGGACCTTTAGGAGCATCAGTAGATGTTTATTGAATGAATGATTGAATGAATGAATGAATGAATGAAGACTGCTGCTTGAATTCTGTGCAATTAACAAAGGAGAATTTATCTTAAAGTTTTACTTGGGAATCCTCAATTTAAATTGACGTGTCTTTTTAAAGCTTTTGCTTTCCTCAGGTCTCTGCAGTGAGAGGGAACAAAAGCACATATAATGTCAGAGTTAGAACCTAATAATTGTCCAAGGACGGTCATGTCGCTGCTATAAAAGAGTGCCTTTGGCCAGAGGTGCAGGTGTTCAATAACATAATCCTTAGTGCTTAGCCAAAGAAGTTTAACTTTCAGTGACAAATAAATGACATTTCTACCACCTGCCCCCTGGGGGAGGAAAAAAATTATGGTGCTATAATTTTAACAGTAAATAGAATCCAGCTTGAACTGAAAACAACCCTTCTCCTCCTGCTTATGTCTTTTTAATTGGCAAGCCTTGCACAGCGAAGCTTCTTCTGACCCAGGGAGAAGTCCCAGGGAGTCCAGCCAGAGCTCAGAGAGCCCTAAGTGATATCTGCCTGTTTGATTTCACAAAAGGATTGGGCTTTACATTTTCTAACTAAACGTGAGATGGGGAAGACAGCATAGGCAGGCTTTGGGATGTCACTATGACCTTGACTGGGTCTCATTCTACTGCACATGAGTCATCTAGAAGACAGAGTCTCAGTCAGTTGTAAGCTGAGTTTTACAATACTTGACATAACTAGTATTATGTAGCAGGTGTGATAAGCTGTCTCTTTCTGTTCCTACTTGAGCCTGGATCCAGAAAGCTGAAGCTAGTTCTATGCATTTCTATTTTCCAACTTAACAATTGGCAGGGGGTTCCAGGTGCTGAAGAAAGGATACAGGGTATGGATTGGGAGACGTGGTCTGGTCCCAGATCTGCCACCAACAACCTGTGTAAACTTGGACAAGTCACTTCTTCCCTCTGGGCTTTACTAGCCTCCTCTGTAAAATGAGAGTTGGTCTAGTCCAGAAGCTCTAACTTTGGAGTTCCTAGTCTACTGAAAGTTCTTGAAGATCGTCTGACTTTGTGATTTTAAAAGGCCTGATGGAAATTGATATTTCCCAGCAAAAGGGCCAACGTGACTAAAGTATTCAGTTGATTGCTTTTGATTAGCATTGTATAATTTCCATATATTGGCACTCTGATGCTGATTAGAAATACCTATCGGCAGTCATAGGTTTCTTTAATAAATAATGGGGAAATAAGTTTATTTTAACCTAACATATTTAGCTCATTAGTATTTAGATTTGGTATACAAAATTTAGATTTGGTATACAAAATTTTGTAAAAGTGAGGCTAGCATGAAGGACAACTTTTGAAGGTGTTTTTTATGGGCCTGAAGCATTGAGGGCCTGAAGAAACCAGTGACCCCCTGAGCTCTCAGATTCTAAGATGGCCCAAAGAGCCCAGCCTGTCCCCGCTTCCTCCTGCTCCTTTCCTCCACAGCAAACATCAACCATCCGTCCCTAGGATCAGGCTGCAAGCTCATTTTAGAAAAGAGCATGGACCCATCTGTGTGCTCAGAAAAAGTTCAAGAACTTGGTAATTCTGATCCCTGCTCACCCAGCATATCTCTAAATAACTACTAGCTAATCACTTTTATCATTGCCTCAGTTTTCTTTGCTGCTAAATGCCTATTTCTGTCTATCCTAGAGAAAACTTTAACTGGGATATGATAGGGGAGAGGCAGGTGGTAGAACTACAAGTACAACTCTTGAAGTATGCCCACCATACTGTGCACATGAACACACATGAACACATGTGTGTTCACATGCACAGACACACACTAAATCATAGTCTCCTACGAGGTATACCACTGATCCACCTAGCCTTCTCATTGTGTTCTTTCTTTCCAGCTTGAGTGAGAATAAGCAGATGGGGTGTCAGCAGAAGAATTTAATAAGTTTAGAGACTGAGACTCAGGAAAAGCTTGGAAGATCATCAACCTCCCCCTTTTTCCAGATGAAATCAGAGAGAGTTTGGCCTCAATGTGGGTACTGATGCTCCAAGTTCCCGATGCTCAAGCGAGGACATCTAGGAGGGCACACTGGGCTTAGCAGCAGGAGAAGGATCTTTGAGACATTCCAAACTCCTCCCAAAGCTAAAAATGGTCTTTCAGAGCCAGGATGAGAATCCAGAGATGCATGAGATGGACAAAGTTAGGCCGTTAAAATTGGGACTTCATCTATTGATGTGATATTTATAGAGGCTGTGCATAAAAAGTAGCTCAGCTGCCATTACCATCATTGGCATCATCATCATTACACTGAGAGGGGAGCATCTGCTCAATGCCCTAGAATGTACAAAAACAGCTTTTACATCCATTATCTTATCTGAGCTTCATGATCACCCTGTAAAGTGAGCGTAGCAGGGACTATTCCCTGCTCCCCACCCGCTTTAAGGATGAGCAAATGGCAACTCCAGGAAAAAGTTACTTGTCCAAGGCCACTCAGTAGTGAGTAGCAGAAACTAGAACCCAGGACTCCTGACTGCAGTTCTTTCCCCTGTAAGCTGTTGCCTGACTGAAAGCACCGTGGGAAATGGTGGAATCTGGGAAAGGGTCCTCTGGCCAGGTCAGGCCTTAGTTCATGCTGAGAACACAGGAGCAGGGCCCCCTGATTCCTGACAGAGGTCTGCACATTTTTGTCTCCTTTGGGGTCACTGGTGGTCCTTCTTGCTCCAAGGGAGAAAATCGATTTTCTGGTTGGCTTACTTTGTTGATTGCAATTAAGCTGAATCTACAAATTGAGTTTGTCAGAAAAAGTGGTACAAATTAAAGATGAGCCTTCTGCTTTCCATGGCTGGTTGGAGTTTAAAGGATTCAGGGAGGCCCACAGTTGGGGGTCTCACCCTATTAAGTTCAGCCTTCATCTTCTAGTTCCCAAGGCTCTCTCTCTATACTCTGATGAGTGACCCCTCAACATGAGCATTCCTTGCTTTCCTTAGCAAAACCTATCTGTGTATTTTCTCTTCCTGCTACTTCTCTTTTTCACCTTCCTATCCTCTTTAAGTCACCCCAGCCTAGCCTCAGAAATGTGCCAGAAGCACCTAGAAGACCAAGTGCAAACACGAAAGCTCCAGCTCCAGAAGAAAACCAGGCCTTCACCTGACCTCTCAGACACATAGTTCCTACATCTCATTTCCCACTCCTTCAGCCCTCCACTTGCAGCCTGGGGAGACCCCCACTCTGTAGATCCCTGGCCCCATGTGCCTGGCAGGGCAGGTTCCCACCCTCCCGTTTGAATCCTTAAGCAGTTCCTTCTCATTGCCCCTTATCCCGCCCTAGGGAACCACACAGTCCTCTTGGCTTTTAACTATTTCTACCACATACTCTGTGTATTCTTGATTGCAAGTGATCTCTTTATTTGCTAATCAAAATTTTGAACAAGACTGACCCAGCTAATTTACTTTGGCTTTTGAACATGGATTACATTAGCCACTGTATTAATATCATTATTGATTTCTGAATTCCTCAGGGCCTAGAACAGGAACTGGTCCAAACAATTATGTTGGTTGAGCAGTGAGAAATCACTCAGTGAATGATGGGGTAAGGCTTTCCAGTGGCTGCCTTTCAAACAGGGTTCTCCTTCGAAGGGTGGAGTTGGGGCAGCTCCACCAGTGAGGGGCCACTTAGGGCATCATAGTTGAAAGGAAGCTGTACCATCAGCATCTTCATATCAGTCATAACAGATATTTCAAATTGAGCTTCATAGGGTTCAGAAAAGAGGAGTAGGGCACAGTGTCCCATGCCGCAAGCACAACTCCTCTAGGTGCAAGGCCCAGGGCTGCTGCCCCACCTGAGGGATGGACTTGTTTCCAAGTCCCACTGTAGGGGTGAGAGACAGCTCTTACAGTTTGGGATGCTCAGGCCGGACACCTGGGCTTCTTAGGAAAGAACTTGGGAGGGAGTTACCACATTGCCCTAAGAAGTCTTCCTTGAGTCCCCTCCCCCATCTTGTCCTCAGACTCTCAGGCCAGAATTTATATTTTTGACATCTAATAGGTTGAATCATGCTTATCTCAAGCCTTAGGCAGGTAGCAAAATTGACTTCTTCATTCAGGTGATGTAAAAAGAGTGTAAGATAAGGTTGGAGAAAGTTCCGGTGCTATGATGTTTAAGAAGGAGAGAAGACATTCCCTTTTCCAAACTAGAAATCTTCTAGGTTGGTATGATCTGAGTATATGTTCTCATCTCCTACATGTCCACAGGCTTAGAAGCAAGCAAAGATGAAGACGTTATCATCAGCTCATTATTGCCCTTTTAATAGTTATCCCTGACTAGATTTAAGATGATGTAATGAAGACTCTTAAACCTTAAAAACCTTTTTGTCTAGTCTTTTCACTAAAAAGATGATTAAATGTCTTTATGTAGGCATATATACATAAGATGTCCACATGAAATTCACTTTTAGGAAGGATTTTGTACCAATTTGAAAATTAATAGCATGAAATAGCAGTGGGTGTATGGGGCTGAAATTAATCTAATGCCATGATATTTCATTTGATTACAGGTTAGACCTCATTACTGCAGTTTTAGCTGTGGCTCAAAGTCTTTATCACAAAAAAAG
>CM053507.1:113181093-113238242 GCA_028627145.1 Eidolon dupreanum
GGAAGGAAGGAAGGAAGGAAGGAAGGAAGGAAGGAAGGAAGGAAGGAAGGAAGGAGAGAGAGAGAGTTCTAGTGATTTTTTTTTTTTACATTTATTTTTAAGAGATCTGACCTAATGAATACTTTCTTGTATTCTCTGAAGGGAGGATTGTGGAAAGCAAGATTAACAAATCTTCTTCAGGAATTTTCCTGCCGTCACTGTCTAATACCTGGTTGGCCCTCATTCTGGTCCTACAGACCCTGCCTCAAAGTTCTCAAAGGAAAGTTTTCAGTTGAGTTATTGGCTCAGTCTCCTTGCTTCGCACTCATCTATATTTAAAGAAAAAAAATTAACAACTGAATTGAGGTCTGACCTTCTGCTTTTCTACCAAACCAGAAACCATAAACTCTCTTCAAACTCTCATAGTGTCCTATTGGCAGGATTTGAGCGAGTGTGTGTATGAATGAGATTCTCACCAATTATTTCTGCACCACTGGAGGGACGTGAAAGTATTTATTCCTGCTGAGATGCAGCAAGGGGTTGGGTCGGTACCAACATGACTATTCACTTCTGTTTCACCTTGTGGAGAATGTTCTTTCAGGAACACTTAAAAACAATAGCCGTGTTGGGACTAGTGAAAACAGTGTAAGAGCTGAGGCCATTTAGTCGGGCAAAATAAGATTCAAGAGGATTTGAGAGCTATCTCTAAACATCTGAAGGCTTCTCTGGGGAAGAGGGAGTAGACTATTCTGTGAAGCCCGCAAGGGTAGACTTGAGCTCAAACGGTGTACATGAATCTGAGGAACGTGTCCCCCAGGCTCAGCAGTCCCAGGACAGTGGTGCTAACTCACACTATAGAGTTGTTCAAGCCAGGGCTGGATGTCAACTTGACAGGCATACTGCAGAAGGGGACAGCAGAGTTGGGGGAGAGCCACCTTCAGCTCCACACTTCTGGAATTTGCTACTATCTTGCTCAACTCTGTCTTTATAAGTACAAGAAGAAATCTCTTCAGGAATAGTATGATGATCAGGGGAATGTAGAGCTACAAGAAGACAAAAAGAGTCAGCTGGGTTCTTGCCAAGAGCCCAGAAGAGGAGGTCCTGGGCCAGGTAGACATCACCTTCCGAGCTTTTGAGCTCAGAGAATGGCTTCTTGGAAAGTTGGGCTGAAATCTTTCTGAGCCAAGTTATACTCCTGGCTATACTTCCTTTTATCCTAAAACTCAATTTACCTAGCTTTTCTCCTATTTTTGCCAGGCCCTTGGGGTGGGAATTGGGTTGGATGAGGTAGGACAGAGATGAATCAGACTGTTTCTGCCCACCAGGACCTGCAGTCTGGTCATGAGTAACACAGTAGAAGACTAGTAAATTGTGAGTGGCATGGCAAAAGCAGTGTGTGGGGGCTTGCTGGACAGAGCATTATGACTGGCTTGGGATCAGATGTGCTTCATTGGTAGGCGTGTTTGCATTGTGGGTTGAGTGATGAGTAGGAGTTTTGAGTGAAAGAGAGGAGGTGATGTGAGTCTCTATTATAATTCTTTGAAAAAAATATTTTCTCTCCTGAGTAGGTAGATAAGTAGGGATATGAAGTTGGTTTTAGTAAGTTATTTTTTCTTTCACTTCTCACAGTGTCTTCCCCAGGGAGCCCTCATGCTGAGGTATCTGTGTAGGCAGTAGTGGTGATCAATATAGGTAAGTGCAGCACGATGACCCCAAGAAGGAAGTGATCCACTTGTCACTTGGAACACCTGGAAGGTAAGGACAGCAAGTCACCAGCTTGGAATTGGAAATGGTGTTGTATGTGAAGCTCCTGAGCTAAATTCTGGCACTTGGACTCTTAAAGCTCAATCTTTTGGGCCAATTAAAGGGTCCAACCTCCTCTCTCAGACAAGAACTTTCTTTACAACTTCCCAGTCTAATGCTCATCTACCCTCTGTTATTAAACTTTTGTTTTTGGGCAGCTCTGGTGGACAGAGGTACTTCTTCATTTTAAAGGCTGATTCAACCTTCTGAATTTCCCAGCTGCTGGTAGAGGATAGACCTGACCTTCAGAAATAGTCAACAACCAAATGCAACCCATACGCCTAAGGAAACACAATCATGTGGACTTTTGATTTCTAAGCAGGGCAAACATGGCAGCTGGTGAGTTAAACACAGGTCTCTTTGAAAGGAGATCCCCCATTTAATTACAGGCTGTCTCAGACTTCTTTTGTAATCTAGTAGAAGCTCCAGCTTCTTAATCTGTTAACCACAGCTACTGGCTCCTCTATGGAGGAATTTGTGTGCCCACAAATTCATATGTTAAAACCTAATCTCCATTGTGATGGCATTTAGGAGGTCGGACCTGGTGAATGGAATTGCTGCTCTTATAAAAGGAACCTCAGAATGCTCCCTCATCCTTTCTACCAAGGTGGACACAGCGAGGAGACAGCCATCTACGAACCAGGAAGAAGACCCTCACCAGATACGAAATCTGCTGGTGCCTTGATCTTGGACTTCCCAGCCTCCAGACTATGGGAAATAAACTTCTGTTGCTTAAGCCACCCAGTCTGCTCAGCTGAGCTAAGGCAATTTCTCATTCCTCTTTCTCTCTGGAGGACTGCAGATGGGACAGCT
The DNA here is from genome assembly GCA_028627145.1 of Eidolon dupreanum. Classification (NCBI taxonomy): domain Eukaryota; kingdom Metazoa; phylum Chordata; class Mammalia; order Chiroptera; family Pteropodidae; genus Eidolon; species Eidolon dupreanum. Next base: position 113,183,689 of record CM053507.1, read on the forward strand.
CCTCTCCCAAGTTCACTGCAACACTCAGTAAAGTTGTTTTTAGGAAGTAGAGTAAGATTGCCTTATACCAGTCTGTCCTTCACTTCAGTTCACTTTTGTGGATCACTTCAGAGCTCACAGAAACCACTTTACTCATGTGCCACCATTTTTATCTTCTGTGGGTTTGCGCTTTTCTCTTTCCTTCCTTGTTTTCTTTCATTTTCACTCTCTCCTCTTTCCACAGAACAAGAGTAGACGCTTTCAGGGTCTCACACATCACAGTTACAGATAACTTGGAGAGAGCAGTTGGGATTTAGGTATTTATTTTAATTTTTATATGACCATGGATATAATCTCCTCACGCAAATGAAACTGTTAATATTAGATAACATAGCAATTATCATGCACTGCTTCAAATAATATCCTTTATATTTCCATTTTTGCAATAACAGGTTCAAACAATAGTAGAACCAAATGGTACTAAAAGAGGGATTTTTTAACTTCCAATGTTTACAAGATTAAAGAGCTTCTGTGAGTGTAAAAATCTCAGACACCACTGCATGTAAAGCAGAAAGGAAAGAAATCAAGGCAGGAGGACAAGTGTCACCATCACACTGCTCAGTTGTCAATTCAGCCTTTAACCATCCAAATGACTGAAAGCAAAACCTAAAGTCAGGAACATGAAGAATTTGCAACAATTGTGTTGCAATTGTCTATAGACACCAGAGGAGAGTCATTGATTCTGTCCAAAGATCAGAAAAGCTTTTTGGAGGAGGTGGCATTATACTTTGGTCAGTGGGCTATTTGGAGAAGCTAAAAAATGGTGATAGGAGAGGGAAGAGAGACAGGAAAGGGGAAGGGGAACCTACTGGTGCAATGGCAACTGCTCTTGGCAATCACCGTTCCCCTGCAAGCCAGACTTGCATGCTGCAGAATCAATATCTCTCACTGTCCCCACAGAACTCCACCACCACCAACTAATGGGAGTTGCTGGGTAAACACCCCAGTTCCCTCTACTCTCAGGTGGGAACTCTGAAGTTTCTCCCAGAGTTCCCCAGTAGAATCAAACATTAGCTGCCCACAATGGGAACCTGTTCAATAATATTCCCTTTATTGATTTCCTTCCTTCCCCACTATTCTACAAGTATTTTCTTAATCATCTCCCCCATACCCTCTTCATAAAGTACTTACACTTGAATCCTTATCCTAGGATCTGAGAATCCATCCTAAGACCAGCGGTATTTCAATAGTTGGAACAAAGTTCTGTAGGTGGGATGAGCTGGGCATATTTGGAGGGCACAAATGCTCGAAGGTAGCTAGTATTTGGAGGTCTAACAGATAAGATTAGAATGGCTGGGGTTATGATGTGAAGTATGTGAATTCTGGACAAAATAATCTGACTTCTGTAGACAATGGGAAACCATGGAATGATGGGGATGGTGAAACTCTCTTCCTAGGTATTCAAGCATCCGCTTCTCTGGCTCAGGGTCTAGCAACTATACCTTTTTCTTCCAGCCCATCAATTCTGAATCACCTGCTTGCTAGGGGTTCCGCAGAATGCACCTGAGGTCCACTGAGCTGATGTCTGCTTTTAAGAACATTGGTTTTCTTCTTGAGCTTCTTGCACTTCTGTGTGGAAAGGACTGGGTTTTGGGGAAAGGATGAGATTTAGGGAACAATATAGGCTGGCATTAACTGGATTGTTCTTCATAGGCAGAAATGAGTGAGTGGTTTCAGCTAGTAATCCCAGTTCTTTGTAACTTTAATGGAAATGTTTGATGTGAAAGAGCCCCCTCTAGTCTCAAAAAGCCCTAAGAAAGCCCAGCTTAAGGGTTCGGCACACCTTCCATATGGTACTGTGGAGTCAGATGTCAGTCGCTGGGGGCACTGGTGGGGTCAGAGCTATTCACAGGGCTTTGTAGGCAGAAAGGCTGTCCATCAAATACCAGCCTATCTGCTGAGGGTCTCTTGGGTTCTGGAGGATACCCACAGTCCTGGTAAGTATCTGAGACAGTGTTGAATGGCCAAAAAGTTTCCCAGTAGGGATTGTTCTTATTCATCTAAAAGGAATGGAAATGAGAGAGGGAAATGTCTGCTTTATTAGGAAGGAGCTGGTGCTTGGCCAGTAAGAAAGCAAGATGGTCTTGTCATGCTGGTGGGGAAAAGGTGAAGGGATATTATTAATCCAACTCATGTTTGTCAAATGCTGCAATTAAAATGGTTCCTGGACTGGGCACTGAAGATGGGAGTGGGGAAGGAATAATATGAGCCTAAGAAGCTCATGGTTGGGGATCATCGAGAAGGTATGTATATATCTGTGTAAAATTCCAGAAACAGTCTGATCAGCGCCATGAAGAAGTGTAAAGTTCCTGAGAGAATGTGCGCTCATATTCGAGTTAAGGTAGGAATGTTTTATGGAAAGACAAGAAGATGAGGTAGCATCTGAGATGGGCCTTAGAGGATGTGTAGGTTTTGACATATTGATAAAGGGATTGGTCACGGTAGGTGTTTTATTTCTAGGAACATTCTTGAGAGGGGTCAGAAAAGCCACTCTAAACTTGGCTCCCAAGGAGAGTACTCTGCTCACTGCTGGCCTGAAGGCAGTGGTGCCACATGGGAGCCACCTTTCACCAGCACGAGCTCCCCTTCCCTTTTGTCATTCTTGGAGACCTTGCATATTCTGGCATTTAGGGAGGCAACATCCACATTCTGGGAAACTGTTCCACCACTTAGAACACAGGCAGGCTGGGCTGGTCAAGAGTAGCAGTGTTAAGGAAAGGTGGGGCCCACAAGACTATCTCACTCCTTTCACCCGCCCTAAGGAAGAAGCTACTGGTTTCTGACAGGATAGCCCAACCCACAGGGCTGTTCAGGTATGTGTGTGCATGAGCGTGTGCATGTGTGTGCATGCATGTGTAGTAGGAAATTCACTGAAATGGCCCCCCCTAACATTTTAGAATTCCTTCAGACTGACACCTGCCCAGTCATCTACCTTCCTCTCCCACCCCTTCTACCCCCAACCTAACCACATGCCAGTTTGCTTGTTGTACATGATGTGCCAGTGCCCAGCCAACTCTCAGGGAATTGGCTGGTGTCCAGGCTCAGTGCAGGCTGCCTCATGAAGAAAGCTGCTGGCTCCTGAACACCCTTTATTTGTGAGGCCGGGAATGCATACTCCTGTGTGCCAAGGGGCAACATGATTCTAACAAAGGAATTATTAATGTACAAACTTTAAATGTAAATAGACTAAGGGCCCTGTAAAAACTCTCAGAAACTAACCAGAACACTGATTCACTGCCAGTTGGGGTGGCTCACCCCTCTTTTTGCCAGCCCATTCAAATCTGGACTGTTCTCCTAGAGGGATTTCTTCCTTGGGTAGAGTTGAGGTCTGTCTTCTCATGAATTTGACACCTCATCCAAGGTGTGTCTTCTGGCAAGCCCAAAGCCTTGTCCCTTGTTCAGTGGGTAGCCAACTCCTGCTCTTCTGGATTCCCCTTGGGGGAGTTCCGTAAGCTGCTTTTTGGAGTCACAAGCTTCCTGACTTTGTCTGAAGGGTATTTCATACCTCTGTTGCACTGTCTGCTCCTGAAGTCTTTGAATTATTTAGCACTGATCTCCTCAGGTCAAGAGGACATCTAGTCTGTGCTGGGCACTGCGGGGGGAGACAAAGAATGATTCCACAGAAGAATCTAGCCTTATGGTGGCTCACAATGCAAGAAAGGTGATAATGTCCACCTGAAATAAACACACTGCACTAAGTTCCTGAAAAAAGGCCCAGAGAGGGCTCTAGATATTATAGACAATAGTTCAGAGTAATGTTCAGCTTGTTGGTGGTGATGGTGGTGATGGTGTGTGTTTGGGGGTAGGGGATGGAGATGAGAATCAGGCAACATCTCTGGGAGAAAGTGGATTTAATTTGGGTTAAGAACAATGCAGAGTAAAGATGCGGGATAATCCAGAGAATGGTGAGCAGGAAGATGGAAAATCCAGGGCAGGTCCATGAAATTGGGAAGAGCCCAGTTTTGCAGGTGTATTGTTGGGGGATAAATATAGTTTGGTGTTGGAGACATAGGTGGCACACATTTTTAAGAGGCTGGAGTGCTATGTTATGAAATTTAGACTTGTGAGCTGCATCTACTCTCTTTATCTCTCCAGATCTACTCTCCATTCCATTGTGGTAGATTAATTACAAAAAATGATTATCAATTATTCCTTTCCTGTATCCATGCCCCCTTGCCATGTACCTTTCACTTCTTCCCTGCTTTGATTCTGAGTTCAGCCATGTGACTTGCTTGGCCAATGGGATGTTAGCAATGATGCATAAGTAGATGCTTGAAAAGTGATTACATGTTGAGGTTTGTCCTCTCTTGCTGCTCTTGGAATCCTACCATCATGTAGATGAGCATACTGAAGGACTAGAAGTCATGTGGTGGAGGGAGGAGCACTGATCGCAGATGCATGGGTGAGTCCCAGCAGAAGTCAGAAATTCAGCTGAGCCCAGCCCAAATTGTCAACTTGCAGAATCATGAACTAAATAAATGATGATTGTTTTAAACTTCTAAGTGTTGGGGTCATTTGCTTTGCAGCCAAAGCCAACTGCTACAAGAACAAGCCCATATTGGAAGTTTGGGGGTTTAGAGGTCCTGAGATATAAGAGAGCATATTATGCATGTGGGAGGAATATGAATAACTGTGACTGGAACACAGACTATGGTAGGTTACAAAATAGAGCCACACATTTTTCCTGTCCCTTCAGGAGGTGGAATCTATTTTTCTGCCCCTTGAATTAGAATGGCCATGTGACTAATTTTGGCTAAAAGTGCAGAAGCAAACGCAATGTAAGCAAAGAGCTGAGAAGCACTTGAATTTGGGGGATTGCCTACCTGCTGTTCTCGGGGCCTTTGTCTGCTTTGTACACAAGCCCAGGTAGCAACCTAGAGGGCAAGATCCAGGTCTAAAGAAGCCCATGTCTTTCTAACCATCTCAGACATGGTCCTGGCCAACCCACCAATTGACTGCAGACACATGAGTAAGCCTAGCTGAGACAGCTAAGCCAGGCATAGAACAGACCAGAAGAACTACCCAACTGAGCCCAGCTTAAATTGCTAAATTGGTAATCTACAAAATCAAGGCTAAGTTCATTGTTACTGTCTTAAGATAGTAATTTTTGGAATGGTTTGTAAAAGCTTTCTGATTCATCCCTTCTCTGGGCCAGAAGGCTGACACATACAGGCTATACTAGTGAGTTCCCATGCTCTATGTCTTCCACCAGCAAGAGGAGATTGAAGTGGAAGCATGTAACCTCCTAGTTCTTACCCTGCTGGGCTATATAGTTTTGCCACAGCCTCTATCAGTGGCACTACCCTACATCCACAGCTCACTTCCAGAGTTCTGGCAATCATTCCTTGTCATGCCCTTTTGGGGCTGGGGTGGCAACTGCTCCCTAATGCTGCCAGCCCTGGGGTTCTTCAACCTTCCTTGGTGCTACCCACACTTTTGTCTTTATCCCATTACCGCACTTGGGTAGCTACTTGTTTCCTGCAAGGACCCTTCCTGGAACTCCTTGTTCTCTGGACAGGTAGGATCTACTGACTATTTTGGTAAACAGACACATTCGGTTTGAGAAGAGTGGGGCAAGACTCCTGCTGTGAGAGGTTCTGCTCCAAACCTCCCACAAAAGCTGCTTTTGGCTTGGATATTTGGAAAGTCACACTGGCCAAGGAGAATACCAAGGAGCAGCCTTCCAGGCTGACTCTCAAGAGCCATTTGGAGTATTGCTTTCTAAAGGAAATAGTCACTGTCCTTTTTCCTGCCAATCCCCTAAGATAAAGAATGAAAAATGAGCCCTTCCAGTGCCCCCTGGAACCTTTTCTCTTCTAAAGAGAATTTCTCTCTCCAGCACTTTTAATCAAGCATTAGGCTGCTCATTAAGCAAGTCAGAAAGTCAGTTTGCATGAGGATCTTTGTTAGTGGGAGCTCAGCCTTGTCCTGTTCTTCCTAACAGTCACCTATGCCATCGGGACCCTCCGGGGACAAAACTCCCACCAGTTTGAGGCTCTGTATAAGGACTTGTACATTGATAATGATAATAATAGATGATGATGATAATGATAATAATGATCATGACTATGGTAAAGGCAAGACAAACCAAGGGTCCCCCTGCTACCACATTACCATTGCCTTTAATGGAGAGGCATTTGGACCTCTGCTATAAAGTTCATATAAGAAGCTTTGTATACAAGTCTGAGTCTGATGGGAGTGGTAGAGGTAATATGTATTTCTCATCTAGAAGAGTGGAGTGTAGAAGGGTATTTATCCACTTACTAGTGAAAAGTGTTTAATTTTTAAGTACTCCAGGAAGAACTAACCATCACACAGCCCACCTTGCAAGACTTTACCATCATTTTTCTCTGGTACAGGACCAGAACTGCCCCTCTTTCCCCCTCCCCCCCTCTGGAGCTGCCTGGCCTTTCTTGGTGGAATAATACTAGGTGCTTGAAGACAGATCACACTGGCTTTCTACACCTGAGGCTGTCCAATTTGCAAGACATACATATGGTGGGGACTTTGAGAGACTGAGGCTTGATTATTTCTGGAGAAAAAGGATAGCATCTAGGTAGAGAAAAAGGGGATTGGGTATCATTTGAGGGGATATTAAGGGGGATATTAAGAGATTAATGTCTACATTTACCTTTTAGGCAGGACAATTCTTTATCGTGTGGAACTGTCTTGTGCATCATAGGATGGTTAGCCTTCCTGACCCCATCCCACTAAATGCCAATAGCAACTCCCAGTCATTGTGACTATCAAAAATGCCTCCTTCCCATTCCAACTACTCCTAGGGTTGGAATGAGGGGGCAATATGGCCCTTGGCTGAGAAATGCTGCAGGAAGAGAGAGGGAAGGGAGAGAGAAGGCAAAGAATGGGGGAAGAAGAGAGCTCCTTGTGCACAACTTCCAAAAGTCTGAGGTGTAGCCACATGGGACAACGTTCCTCAGGGACTCTTATTCTCCTCCTTGACTCTGTGCATATGACATAGTAACTATGATCCTATAGTAAAGAAGCACTTAAACCGTCACTGGAGACCAGAGAAGGTGAGGCATTGAGACAAGTGAGACAAGATTTGGAACAGATCAAACAGTCTTCTTTGATCAGTGATGGCCAATGGCCTCCATGGTGATAGGTTCCTGGATGGTGAGGACCATCTCTCTGAAGGTGAAGACCTGGTTGGAGTGAAGATAAGGTTCATCTCCTCAGCTTCCCCTATCACAGAAAATGCAGTCTGAGGAGCAGAGGAAAGGACCTGGCCACTGGGTTACAAGTGGGATTAGCTCAGATTTATCCTTGCTGGTCTTGCATGGCCAGCTCCTTCTCTTAATTCTGGTCTTTGCTAAACTAGATCTCTCCTCGCTACCCCAGCACTTTCCCTTAACCTAGTTTATTTTCTTCAAAGCACTTGTCAGCATCTTATATTACTTATTCATTTGCTTACATGAGCTTTCTCAAATGTAGGTGCATTGGAGCAGTAACTATCTCATTTGCTGCTGTATCCTCAGTGCCTGGTACATAATAGCTATTCAATATATATTTGTTGAATAAACTAATAGAATGCGTAGGTGCCGTGCCAAGTAATTTGTATGTATGTCTTATGTAAACCTCAAAGATTCTTTAAAGCAAATACTATATTATCCCCATGTTTTGTAGAAACTAAAATTTAGTGAGGTTAAGTAACCTGCTTTGTGAAAAATGGTAAGGTTGCAAGCTGGGCTGCGTTGGGGTTAATTCTTCCCTAGCATACCTGAAATCAAACACTCTCTCCAGTGACAGGATAAATGTTTCCAAGCTCTAGCTTCTAGGTTATAAACACATACTATCCCTACTACAAGGTTATATGGCTTTTTATTAAGTGGTGCAATAAGGATTTGATTGACTCCAGTGCCCCCAGTCTTGTGAGAAAGCAAATGTAGAGCTATGAATCCTCATACTGGAAGGAAGCGAATGCTTCATGCCCAAGAGAGGTGTGGCTGCACGTGGGAGTATGACATTTTAGAAGACGATCATTTCCAGATGGATCAGGGGAGAAGGCTGCATTAGCTGAGCCTAAATAACAGTTAGTATTTAAGTGTGTGGACACGATGGGATATGAGCCAGATCCTCCAGAGGCATGTCCAGTTCTCCAGTGATTTGGTGGCTGTGGAGTAATGGATACAGGTATCAGGAATAGGAAAATGGCCCTGGACAGGAAGCTGGGGGATAGTGCATGGAGAGCGGTTAACACCAAAATGAGGATTTTAGACTTTGTCTTGGGCAATGGGAGGCCCTTGAGTGACAATGATGGTAGTTAAGAGAGCAGGATCCACTCTCCACCAAAGGCCACAAATACGTCATTTTCAGCAGGACATCTCCATTGTAAGACCTAGTGAGAAAGCAGCACTGCCAGAACTTGCTGGAGGGAGTCCCAGAAAGGCAGGTGTGCCTGAGGAAGTCAGGGGCTACTTCTTGGATGCCTGTGCACCTATTCCATACCACTTCCCCCAGAGTAGTCAGCAGTTTCAGGCAGGAGCAGGAGAGCTTCCTGGGATGATTTTTTTGAAAATATGACTTGAGATCCAGTTTGGCCCCATCACACTTCTGGCCTTGCTTCCATGGTGCATTCCCCGCAGTGTGCTATGGTGCACCCACCTCAGTCTCCCACCCCTTGTCCACCCAGCAATCGCCTGCCTCCTGCTCCATACTCCTCCTTGGGCAGCCTCTCTCCCCCACCCCTCTGAGCTTGGAGCCAGCTAGACAGATCCCTGTTATGTCCGTGTAAGGTTCAGGGACCTCTTTCCTGCTGGCTCTGCACTGGCCCTGGAAGGCAGGGGCCACATCATACCCCACAACATGGCCTGTGCCCAGCTCAGCATCTGGTGCCGTGGGGGTCATTTGAATGAATGAAATTCATCTCTCTGAGATGCCCTTTAAAGTTGCTTTTCTTTCTGTAACCAGGGGCAGTGACTGGAATGGTTGGAATGTGGCCTTAGTTTTCCCTTGGGTGTTTTACTCTTCTGCGCATTGGCCAAACTCCCTTGTCATTTCCGGTCCTAAAGGACCTCTCATTTTAAATTCCCCCTGAAGTGTGACACTTCCAGGGCTACTGTACTGCCTCCCATAATATTTTCCTCCGTCTTTACCCGATCTCCTCTCCTTTCCACGCCAGAGCATTTCAGGACCATCAGGCACCAGTGAGCCAAACTTCTGATCACTCTTCCAATAGCCATTTAGCTGAAAATGAGAGACAGTAGCTCTTTTTTCTCTGAGCCCCAGCTAAAGAAGAAAGGTTTTCACTTCAGAGCAACTTCCTTCTCACAAGCAAATCTCTCACACTAGTCACAATGACAGCTGGGTTTCCTTGACTTTCTGCCTCCCAGGCCCCTTGCTAAAATGAGGACTTTGAATCATTCAACTAATTTATTACAAGGGGAGTGAGTTAGCACTAAGGGGTATTCACTGAGTAGCCTTTTTGAATGATGAGACCATTTATTTATTTTTTATTTTAGTCTGTCTACAAACTCTTGAATTTAAATCCTATTACTTATTCACCATGCTCTTGCATGCACCATAGTAGTTTTCAAAATGCAACAGCAGTTTCTCCATTGACTATGAGAGAGCTGAAGTCAACTGCAGGCTGAGTTTGAGCCACCTTAGCTGTGGTCCCAGTGGTTCTGGGAGTCCCGTTCCAGTCCCAGCTGGGAGTTCAGTCCTTGGCTGAGTGCTGCAAGGATAGGGGGAGATTGAAGGAGTCAACACTGCTCATGTGCGTCCTTTTCCCTTCAGGGCCCTGACTCTGATCTCTACCCACTACTCAGTCACAAGCTAATTTGTGTCCCCCAAAATGTGAGACTTAAGGTTAACTGCTGCAGGATCCTAGCCAGAGCTCCATTTGGAATCCTCAGAGAGATAGACAAGATTTACCTGTAGACATTTACCAATATATTATGATTTGAGAGTTGCTCAAAGAGACCTACTCACTCCCCAAAGAGATCCCTCCCAAGAACACTGGAAACTCCTTTCCTACAGAGTGGAGCCCAGTCGAAACATTCTGTCTTTGAAATCCCCCTTTCTAACCCACCTCTTCAACTTCCACCTCCTGGCACTCACCTCATAGATTTGCTCCAGCCACATAGAACAAGCAGAAATTTCCTAATGTTCACAGACTTTTCCACTTCCGGGCCTTTGCTGCTGCTATTTTCTTTGCCAATCATGCTATACTAGTTATTTATTAACTTAACATTATTACTACAAACTTAGTGGTTGAAAGCAATACACATTTATTATCTCATAATTTTTGTGGTGTCATCTCAAGATTCAACTGGAAAAGGATCCACTTTCCAGCTTACACAGTTGTTGGTAAGATTCAGGCCCTTGCACATGGTCAGTTTTTTGTTGACTGTCAACCAATGGCTGCCATCGTTGGTTGATCATTGGCCAGAGCCTGTACCTGGTTCCCTGCTATATGGTTTCCCCAACATGACTGCTTGCTTCTTTAAAGCCAGCAAGAGGAAGCTGTTCTAGTAAGACAAGGACTACAGTCTTATGTCATGTAATCGTGGAAGGGACATCGATCATCTTTGCATATTCTATTGGTTAGAAGGAAGTCACAAGTCCTGCCTGCATTCAAGGGTCAGGGATTACACAAGGTCATGAACATCAGGAGGAGGGGATCATAAGGCCACTTTAGCATCTGTCTGCTGCACATGACCTTCTCCCAATCTCCCTAGCTACTCTACGAACCTGAGCCTAGACAGATTTCATGAAAGCTTACCTTTAACCATCCCAATTGGACTTTTTTCCTTTCTGAGCTCCCACAGGATTTTGCTTGAATTGTTCTTTGGTATTTCATTCATTCATTGAGACATTTAACAAATACATTTTGAATATCTACTATATGCCTAATGCTAGAAGTAGTATAGTATTAGTGGTTAAGTTTGCAAGTTCTGGAATCAGAGGCTCTCGGTCCAAATTCTGTGTCTACTACTCCATGCTAGGTCTCAGTTTACTCACCTGTAAATAATATCACTAGATATATAGAGTTGCAGGTGAGGTTTAAATAAAATCACACATATAAGAAGCTTAACATGGAGCTGGACTCATAGTAAGAAATCAGTTATAATTAAATCTTATGTTAAGTGCTGGAGAACTGGGAGTGATTCGGTGGGATGCTGTCCACATTGGAGCCCACACATCCTGCCTTTTTCATGAGTGTTTATGTGTGTGCCTTACCTTCAGCAGGCTGTCTGTGACTTCTCTGAGGGCAAATCCCAGTCTTAGTTCTCTCTGCTACCCTTAGCACAAGGTCTGAAACACTCAAGGCTTCAGCAACTGAGTGTGGAATGGATGAGTCTCCAAACAATGTCCATGGACAGCATATCATCAGCAACACGACCAATCCATCTGAGTGTGCCTGCAACTCTGGACTTCCACATTTGTCATATGCAGTGTGTTCAGATGTAAAATTATGAAATTGAGAAATTATGGCAGACTGGGTGTTCTTCCTTTCTCTTCTCCTGCTTACTGCTTGGCAAATGCAGGTTACTAGTGTGTCCGGAGGATGAATTTCTCAGCATGAGAACACAGGTAGCTGGGGTGGGGAGCAGGTGGGCAGAGAGTGAAGGGCAGTGGCTGAGTGAGAAGAAGAGCCAGAACTCCTGAAAGCACACGGTGGACATTGGCTTTTTATTTTTTGCTTGCTTAGAATCTAACTTCTCCTTTCCTATTTTGTAAGAACTCCCACTTTGTGAGTCAAACTGAGAGGAGGAGTCTCACACAGAGAAAGCTAAAGACCCAACCATCCCCTTTCCACATCCTGGTTTTCAGGGCCTGGACACTAAGGCATATTTTGGCTGTAAGCTGCCAGCTTGGTTAACCCTGGTTATCCCCGGTTATCTCAGTAGTTCTAGACAGATCAGAGAGACCAACCCATCAAGCATATTTCCACCCCATTTCAGCCTCTGAGATATTCATCTATCTTGGGACTGTGAAGAACTTGATTCATAGTAGAATCAATGAGGGTGTGACCTCTGCAATCAGCGCTCCCTCAGCTCATGCTTCGCTTCCCAGTTTCCTCTTATTTATTTATTTATTTATTTATTTACTTACTTACTTACTTACTTACTTACTTGCTTATTTACTTACTTACGGGGAAATTGAGGGTGAGAATCGTACTACAATTAGCTGCCTGCATTTACTGTCGGGGTCTGCACCCAGCCCATTGGGACTGTTCACAGTATTCATACACCAAATGTGTTACCAGGGGCTGATTGTACCCTCAAAGACAGGGAGCAAAGACAGGGACCTAAAGGAAGTCAGAAAAGCAGCTTTAAAAAAGAAGTAGCTACTTTTAAAAATTAGAGTTCTCAAACTGGAAAGAAATCTAGAAATGAATCAAAGAGTTGGAACCAATCTCAAGAGTTGTGTAGTCAGAAATTCTTATGAATTCTTAACAAACAAAATAAAATTTATGAATAACTTTATTGTTTGTTCCAAGAATGTTCTGAAAGACTTATCAGCTCTTCAATAGAAAACATCAAATGACAGTTTGCATCTCAGTACTCTGAACCCTTTGCCCTCAAAGTCCTCGACTTGCTGAGTCCACCAATCCTGTATGTCATGAGCCTTATCCAATCTTAATCAAGCACTGGCCTCCACCCAGTTGAAACTCATCTTAAACTAGACTTCAAAATCCCAGTAAAGATCTTGACTTTGTTGAACTTCCTCCTGAACACTCCTAAGACTCTATTGAAGTAACACTCTCCCTTGCTACAGTAAAAATAAATTTGTTTTTTTCTTATCAACAAGTTGCTTTGGTAATATCTTACCAAGACAGCATTTGACACCAGCAAACAATAGAAAAAGAAGGACCCTCACCTTGCTGTATTACTTTAGCTTGCTAGGGAGTATCACCTTCATGCTCTCTAACCTCCCAAGTCCCCTCACCAGTGGACTATGAACAATCTCCTCCTCTCAGGATTTCCAAAGGGCTCCGGGGGCCATCTCTTTCCATACTTTCTCATCTTCTTGCACTAGGGTTTTTCTCTTTAGAGCTTGAGAGAAGAGAAGCTCATTGGGGGTTATAGAAGCAGAGACAAAAAGCACAAGACATTAACATAGTACTGATAGCTTAGTACTGATAGCTCATTCATTTATTCATTCACTCAACAAATGTTTAGTGAGCCTTTTCTCTGTTCCAGGCACTATGGTAGGCCCTGGGGATATAACAATAAATTAGAGAGGCACAGTTCCTGCACTTATGAAGGCTTCAGTTTAGTGAGGGGGCAGACATTTAATTAATTTCGAGTTAAACGGCCAGGCAGAAGGGTGGGAGTTGTGGGGGTCTGGGAGTGGACAAGATCAGAGAGTGATCAGCACAAAGAAGGCAGCGGGAGCAGGTGTTTGCGAACAACTAAACTGTGATACAGGCTTGAGAGAGATTGTTGGTGTAATCCTGGGGAGAACGGATGGTCCTAGGGCAGGAACTGTATGTTCTAGAAGAGTCTGTTGGGTACATCTAGCTGGGACATGTGGGGAATGGAGAGAGGGTAGTCATGGATGATCCCCGGGTTTATGGCTTGGGGCACTGAGTGAGATTGGGGTGCGAGTGGGGAGAAGTGGCAGAAAAAAAAAGCCTCACATAGTCTCTTCAGCTCCAAGTCACACAATCATGTGACCTCTGATTCTGAGGCTGAAGGCTCTTTAGGAGGAAAGCACTTTCTCTTTGCAAACCCATTAAGAGGGGGTTAGCATTCTCTCTCTTCTTCTTGAAGGTTAATTCATACTCAATGTTTTCTTCTCAACAATGAGTTGAGAGAACCAAAATGAGTTCAGAATTTAGAAAAACAGACTTAGGGGCACTGCATTAAAATTAAGGTAAAGTTGAAGTGAGGCCAGGGTCCCAGGGGTGATAGGGAGTGGGACAATGCAAAGAATTTTAACAATACTCTGGAAAAACCCATTCTTTCTATGATCTTACCCAGCAGTGGAGATTCTCTGTATTCAGTTTCCTCATCTGTCAAATGGAGGCAGTCATCCCATAGGATTGTGGTGAGAAATAAACTAGATAAAGCATGTCATAGCCCTAAGCACCACCTTGAAGTGCAGCAGATACTTGATAAATGATAGCTTCCATCCTTCGTCCTTGGCCTCACCCAGCCCTTGTGGAATGAAGAATATTATGGACTGCCCTGTCTTACCATGGGGGTCAAGTGAGGTAAGTATGTTGAAGCCCTTGACAACCTGCACAGTATTATGTAAACAGAGGTATAATTACCATCCAGATGATAGTGATTAATGATACTAATTGCAATGAAATGTGAGCTGGGGGCCAGTGGACTTATAAACAGCAGGGGTAGCTGGTAGTCCTTGTAGCAACTGTCATCCCTACGAAACAACTGTGGGTAGGAAGGGCATGGCTGGTAGAGAGAGTTTGGGATGTGGTCAGAATGACTTGGAATGAAATCTTGACTCTGCCACTACTAGCTGTGTGACCTCATGAAATAATTTAACTTCTCTGGGTCTTATCTCCTCATCTGAACAACATGGATAATGCCCTCTAGCTCACAGGATTGTCATCAACAAGCAAGCTAACAGGTAGAGCTCCTGATACACAGCAGGCAGAAGAACACAATGTCATCTCCAGGTAAAGGAGTAAGCTAATCTCACAATGCCTCAGGCTCCTCATCTGTGAAATGTGAATATTAACAGTTCCCAGGGTTTGATAATTAAATAATACAATGTGAGGAAAGCACACAGAATAATGTTAGAAAACCCAGCATCTTGGATGGTGGGAAGGATGAAGTGTCAGTCACATCTGTGCCCTCCTTGTCCTAACTCCTGCACCAGCTCCAAGGGTGCTCTTCAAGCCTAGAAAACAGTGAACAGAGCCACTGCTCCTGAGAAGCCAGGGACATTTGCTTCTTTGGGCAGAGAGGAACAGTGTCTTATCTACAGACATGAATGCTGGTCAAAGGAGGAGATAACTGAAAACGCGGGACAGAAACTCTCTTTGGGCAGATATTATGTGATTTTCTGCCATCCTTCTTTGGAGGATATGGCTTCGTGGAGGGAGCATGGACCCAGGAGTCATGCTGGCTCGGCTTTTATCTGGCTACGATCTCTCCTCAGCAGATCCTCTCTCCCATGGGTTCAGCTTCCAGAACATGTTGGTGGAATCCCACATCTTGTGTTCAGTCTCATGCTGTGAGCTTCAGGCCCACCCCTCTTACTGCCTATCAAACAGTCCCCTCTGGACATCCCACAAATACCTCCCCTGACATGTCCAAAGCTCATTGCCCAGCACTCTAAAACTCTCGCCTCCTATCCATTCCTGGTCTAGAGGCCTCTGGCTGCTCAGTGCCCTGTCTCTGAAAGATCAGCTGTTCCTAAAGGAATCCTTCTGGCCTTTTTTTTTTTCAGCACATTCTTCTCCCCACCAAATTTATTGCCTTCTGCTGAGCCAGACTGGATCAAGAGGATCAATGACATTAATTTGCACTGAGGAAAGTTAGTGATTTTTTCCGTTCAGGTATAATGAGGTTGCCTCAGGTTCATGGTCAGATTCTTTATCTCCTCTGCAGAAGTTTCCTCAGAAGAATCAGAGAATCTTGGGGCAGAAAGGGGTTTCTAGAAAAGTTTATTTTATCCAATTTCTTCACTATGCAGATGAAAGTACAGACACAGAGTAGGAAAGTGATATGCCCTGGACACTGACACAACTAATCAGTTGCTCCCTTTGTATTCTAATCCTTTATCTGGACCTTGGTCTCAGAAAGGATGCTGGGTCTGACTGAAGCAGAGGAGAAATAGAGGGGAAGTCTCCATCAGAAGTCACTCCCATGGTCCAGGTTAGATGTGATCAGGGCCTAGACTTGGTAGTCACAGGATGTGTGGGGAAAATGAAGACAAAATATGGCATCCAAAGACAATTTGGAGAGAGAACTAATGGAGCTTAGTGACTAGTTAGACGTGAGTTAGGAAAGAATGGAGTTCAGGGTCCTGTCTTGGTTGCTAGGTGGGTAGAGATTACTAACCAGGACCAGGAATGGGTAGGAGGTGAGTTTTCTGACTCCTCCTCACCCTGAGCAGAACCAGAGCCCCATAGAAGGGACAGAGCCAGCTACTGAGAGGCTAAGTGACTTTCTCCAGTGCCCTAAGTGCAGCATTAAGAACTGGTGTCAGTAATTTGTCACCTTGAGTTCTTTCCAGCTGCTTGGTAATTCATGTTAAATTCCAAATGAGTATGTGTGCTACTTCCTGGCAGTTTTCAAAAAATAGAGGTCAAGAGAAAATAAAAGCATTTCTGGGATTTCTTAGATCAAGTGGCTTAACCTTTTTTAAAATTTTTAAATAACTCACTCTAGAGTTAGCAGAAATTCCATTCAGAGGAACTTTGGCATAGCAGCATGAGTTGACAACTCTTCTTTTGAATTATACATGATTTATTCAGTGCCAACAATGAACCTGGCAGGTGATGAGCTAAACTAAGCTTCCTGGCAACATACCCATTGCTCAGAAACAATGAAATGATGGTAGCCTAGTCTCAGGGTGTCCCCTCCAAGGAGGAGGATGAAGGATGTTGGTGGTGAGGGTCAATCTCTGCTCTAAATGGGAGAAAACTTCAGTACACATGTGGGTGCCAAGCACAGTGCTAGGAGCTGTTCACATGTGCTGGCATTTATTCTCTAGCACAACCTGTGAGGTGTGTATCATTTCCATTTTACAGACAAACAAATGGGAACTTTGAGGGTAGTAGTAACTTACATACTAGAGCCTCAAACCCAAATCTCTAATTCAAAATCCAGAGCTCTTTTCAATATGGAATTAGAAGAATCCAACGGCTGTCGTGGTAGCTAGTCTCTAAGATGGTCTCAGTGAACTACTCTCAGTGTTGATACCCTCATGTAGGTGTCTCCCACACTGAATTGGGGACAGCATTATGTAACCAAAGGAGTGATGCAAATGATGCTATGTGACTTTTGAAGCTAGGTCATAAGAAGCCTTATAGCTTCTTGATCTCTTAGAATGTTTACTCTGGAAGAAGCCAGTTGTCGTGTGATGCCTGACTTCTCTGAGTCCATCTTGCTCTGGGGAAGCTCAAGCCAGCCATGCAAAGAGCCTATGTGGAGAGAGAGAGATGCTTAGCCAGCCTCCAGCTGGTCAAGCCATCCCAGCTGAGGCACAGCAGAGTCTTCAGATGATGCTGGGCTCAGCTGCCATGTGATTGTACTACATGAGGAACCCCAGGTAAAAACTGCAAGATGAGCCTAGTCAACCCTCAGAATCATGAGAAGTAATCATAAATTTTTGTTTTAAATAACTAAGGTTTGGAATAGTTTGTCACACAGTGATAACGGATACAGTTGGGTTTTGGGACTATTTTCATCTGTAATAGTCATTATGATCAATTTTTACTAACCACTTACTATATGTCAGATACTGTACTAAGCATTCTACATTTATTCCATTTGATTTTCACAGGAACCCTATCAGACAGTGCTTATTAGTATTCATTCTACCTGCTTTATGTGTGAGAAAGGTTCAGTGATGTTAAGCCCAAGGTCATATAGCTAATAAGTGGAAAGGCCAGGATTCAAATTCCAACAATCCAACCCTACACCTCATACAATTACACACTGCTTTGCTCTAGATGCAGGTGACTCGGGAGACTGAACCCCTGATGGATGGGCTCATATCTGGGGGATTTGCTTTGGGAGTCTTACCTTGCCCTGAGAGCTTGTTCTGGAGGGTTTGGAGTAGCTGTCTGGCTGGGCTCACACTGAAAGTTCCAGGGATGAGCAGCCAGGACTTTGTGAATTTATTAGCTTGGAGAAACAAGTGGCTCTGACCTTTTCTTTTAAAAATGTTTTTCAAGAGAAGTCAATGCTGCCAGCAGGATCTAGATTGATGGCAACAGATGCTGAGAAGTAGAGCCTCCACCCTGCGTCACTTCACTTGGTACCTTGTTGGGTCAAATCAGCCAGACAGAGTGGGGCTCGAAAATGTCTCATCAACTACCTTTTCAGAACACAGCCTCCTTCCCTTCTCTCCCCACTTTTGTTGCTTTTCTCCTCTGTAGGACATTGGGAACTGCTTTAGATTTTCTGCCCTCAGAGCAAAAGAGATGGGAAAAGGGAGAATTCAATCACATGAAATTAGAGGGCAGAGATGAGGACAAGAACTAAAGGGTAGGGGTGGAGGACCACATCTCTGAGTGAAAACATATGAACCAATGCCACTGGATCCTCCAGGCTGGGCCTGGTGTAGGCACCTGGTCAGGGTGACACAGTTCCACGATCTCTGATGACATAGCCATTCATAACTTGCTGGGACACAATGCTAGTCACAGGGGACTGCCACTCTGATTTGCTGTGGCAGCTCTTGTTCTAGTCTCAAGTATTGAAAGGTGTTGATCTCTAGTGTGTGTCACTGGTTCTCCTTCTTTCCTCCAATTTGGCCTCTTTTTGGTCTCTGTCCCCATTCCGCCCCCACCCCCCTGCCGCCATACACAACACTGTCCTCAGAGGGACATCTTGACACAGGCAGAGGGGTGAGGGACATGGGTCAGAAATGGCACTGAGACATGTGGAGAGGCACATGTTAGCCTGGTTAGAAAGTCCTTCACATTCTAGCCTCCCAAGAGCTTCTAGCCCACTCCTCTATCCAGGTCCTGCCCTGCTCTCTGGGAACCCTCTGCCTTCATGACTTTCCCCATGGTTGGGAAAACTCTCTTCTTCACACCAGCTGTCATTATGTTTTCCAAAGATCAGTCCTTTAAGTACCACTTTCACCATCTTTTTCCATATCCACATAACACACATACTATTATTCACTGACTAGTTTTCTTTAAATTGACCCTTCTTTTACACATAGATTAATTTTAAAGGTGAAACTATAGAATTACTTGCCATAAATAGAAGATAACTGTACAAATGAATACAATAAAAAACAAAACAGCATCATTAAATTTTAGTTAAATATTAACTGTCAAGATCTAGACTTGTCCTGTATTTATTAAATGGAACGATACTACCTGTTAAAGTTGTAGCAATGGAGAGACTCTCACCTTCATTTAAACCAAAAAACAAACAAATGAAAAAAAAATACAAAAAAAAAAGCCTAGAAAAACAAAGAGAATGAAAATTGGCAAAATCTTCTTGCTATGCAACTTAATGCTCTTCAGTGCTGTGTCTGTATCTACCCAAAATCATTTTTCCTCACACCCATGGCCCGTATTTCAGGCTTTGATAGTTACTGTTCTGCTCAATGCTGACATGTCTTTAAAGACCACCTTAAAGACTTTGTTGTCTTTGAAAGTCTTTTCTTCCCACTCCTGCCCATATCTTTCCCTTCTTCCTCTATATAGTTATAGTAACAGATACCATTTTACAGTAAATGGGTACCATTTATTATGACACTTATTATAATTTAATTGTCACCTAATTGTTCTGGGGCTCTACATTGTATTTTTTGAGGGGGATCTCACACTCCTAGAAGGTAATATCTGTAAACTTTTTCCTTGCTGTGTGTGTGCGGGGGCGGGGTGGGGGCAGCAAAGAGTGGTGGGGATTTCACATAGTATCTTTCATGCTGCTGAGCACAAAGATAATGCTGATTTACCTGCTGAATTAAATGTAATTCTGTTACTGCTAATTATAATTGTGCTGCTCTTAAGTTGATTTTATACCATCAGATCAAATAATACATATAAAAATAACAAAAAGATTTTCCAGCTCAGCGCAACTATTTCACGCAGAGTGCAATACAAACAATTCTGGCATAACAAAAAGAATTTGCAAAATCACCTCCAATTCACCTCTAATGTGTTGTCTAGCATTAGTTATATATGTTAGAAAGCAAAAGCATTTGAGATTTATTAATGTACTGAATTTATTCCTTACACTCTTACTTATCCATTCGACAAAACTTGACAGAGCACCTACCATATTACAAACAGTAGTAAACTCTAGGGGAATAAAGTTAAAAAATAAGTTGTGTTTCTGATTTGGAGACATTCATAATTTAAAAAGAGAGAAGACATGAAAATCAATCATTTTACAATTCAACGCAAATGCAATAATGCAGGTATGCGCCAAGTGCTATGGGAACCACAGGAGAGAATTTGATTCCAACTAGAAGAGCTAGAAAAGGTAACACAAAAGAGATGGCCTTTGAATTAAGCTTTGAAAAAAGCCAGACTTATATGGTGTCAGATGGTTGCTGGACTTAAAAAAGAAAAAAAAAAAAAGCCAGACTTGACAGAGAAAGGGCATTCCAGGCTAAAGAATGAGCAGAAACAAAGGCATGGGGAGGCCTGCATCTGGGCGTTTTAGAAGTAGTCAGTTACCAAAGGTGGATATAGTATAGAATATCCAGAAAGAGGGACAGGAGATAGAACTGGAATGAGGGGTAGCAGCCTAATTGTTATGTGCCTGTTGGGGGAGGTGAGGGGAGGAGAGTTGTTAAAGGTCTTTAACTAGGAAGGTGTAATGGAGATGGCTAGTTACCTACTCCAAATGTTTATTCTTCCCTCCGTTCCTTTGTACAGAGCTCTGCTGTTTAGCTGCGTCTATTTATGTCGAGAACAAAAGACTGTATTTCTCAACTTCTCATGGAGTTAGAGGTAGCCATAAGAATAAGTTTCGACCAAAGAAATATAAGCAAAGCGCTGTATGTAATTTATAGGAAGGCTGCTTAAAGGGAGATGAGTTAGCTAAGTGAGACCCCATTTCCCCTCTGCACTTTATCTCCTTTGGTTTGCAACTTGGACATGATGGTTGGAGTTCCAGCAGCCTTTTTGAACTACAAAGTAACCTTGACAATGGAAGCCTGAACTGCAGACGACAGAGTAGAAAGAGGAGCCACCAACCCTGTGTATCATCTTTTATTATATGAAATAAAGAAACTTCACATTGTTTAAATTATTGCTATTTGGGGGTCTTACAGTTTTAGCCAAACTAAATCTTAACGAGTACAGTGAGTCACAGTCTTTTTTATTTAAAGACCATGTCTGCTAACCCCGATATCTGGGTTATATATTTTTTCCTCTTGATTTTCAGTCATTTGATCTTGCCTTCTAATGTCCCTGAAAAATTTTTATCGAAAACTCGACATTATATAAAGCTGTACTGTCCAATACAGCAGTTAAGAGACACATGTAACTACTTGGACTAAAATTAAATTTTAAAATTCAGTCCTTCAGCCATGCTAGCCACATTTCAAGTGCTCAATAGCCACATATGGCTAGTGGCTACTGTATTGGTGAATGCATATTTGAGAACATATTCATCACTGTGGTAAACAGATATTGCTGGTATAGATAATTATTTGATGCTCGGGAGGATATTATTTTCATCCAGAGAGGAAACTCATTTCTGACCAGTAGTTAGGCTACAGACTCCTTTGTCATGATAGGCCCTGCACTCCAACTTGGGCCTCTCTGGCTGCATGAGATTGTTGAATGCTCTGCTCAGCTCTTCAAACTCCAGACCGCCAGATACAAAAGGGCAAACATCTCAAGAAGGCCCGTATGTCAGGCTCATCTCTCTGTACTTCTCGTCTTTCCAGGATCTTGGCCCTTCACATTTTTGGTCTTGGTAGCTCTCCAATGACCTCGAATAATCTAATTTCCTAGTTATTATTGGCAGGAAGATTGGTCTGCTACAAGGTAGTCTGCCGTAGCTGGAAGCAAAACTCACATTTCTGTTTTAAGCATGTAGCTCTGAGTCAGTGCAGAGAAAGTCTGCTCAGTTTTCAAGATGAGAGGCAATGAGGGCCTGAACTAAGGACAAGCAGGGAGGGAAGGGACAGATTTGAGAATTCTGAGCAATTTAGGAAAGTAGAGTTAGCTGGACTGAGTCTCAGGTTGGATGTGAGACAAGAGAGGGATGGAGAGGAAGAGGAAGTGATGCAGGACAGGGCAAATTCCCCCGAGCTGGGAGTGGGGCGGGGCAAGACCTGCACCAGAGAAGAAGAGGGTCCTTGCAGGAGAGTGTAGAAAGAATTCTACACACATCAAAGTTAGAGTCAAAAGGAAAGTTTATTAGAAAAGGGGTAACACTCAACAGAGTACAGTCTCCTCTCACAGGCAGAGAGGGAGAGGGATGCTGACTGTTTGGGGAAATTTAGTTTATATGTCATTCTTTAGTTCCCATCTCTTTTGATATGGACATAAACTGAGGAAGGGGAAGGGGAAGAGTGTAGCCTGAAAGGCAGTTCCCAGCCTTTAATTCATAGGTCCCCCATAGTTTTAGCCATAGGGAATGAATGATTTTATTGGTGTAGGGCAGCCACTTAAAGACTCTTTTGTTTCTGTTTCCCCTTCATAGGTGTGGGAAGTGGGTTGTTAGCAATCTCAGCAGAAATCTTCCTTTGTTCTGAAGGTGTCCTCCTGGCCTGGCTGCAGGGCTGATCAGCATATTGCAGTCTCTGATTGTGGCTTCATTGACATTTTAATTCTCTTGCCTCTTCCCTACAGTAGAAGCATTCAAGTATGGCTTTTAGGTCATTGCCCTCAGATGTCATGGGCAGTAGGGTGCACTTACCCTTTTAAAGTAATCTAAAGGAGTGGTGCCTGAGGAGAATTCTTTCTAGAACCTTCCCCAGGCTACTTCTGTGGCATGGTTTTAGTGTGTTGCCAACTGCTTCTCTTCTTCCTCTTCTTTTTCCTCCTCCTCCTCCTCCTTTTTTCTCCGTAGTCCTTTTTTCTCCTTGCTTCTCCAGACTTTGGGGCAATTCTGATACTCTTTGAATAAACTTATTTTCTGTTTCTGGAGTCCATTTCAGTAGCTTGTAACCCAAAACGCTGATGAATAAAAAAGTGTACACTCATAATGTCCAATATGTACATCACAGAGATTTTCTCCCCATGGGTTAAGTTTCTTAATACGACTTTTAAGTACACTTTCCCTGTTTCAATATACTCTCAGAAGTGATGGGAAAAGGCCAGAACATAGCCTGGTAAAGCAGAATAGCTATTTCAAGTAGGGGTAGTAGAATAAATATCTATCGATTAGTTGAAGCCATGAGAATGACTGGTATTTCCAAGACATTGTGTAGCCCAAGAAGGAAAGAGAGCTTATGAGTTTTCATTTAGTCTATTCCTTTCATCAGTAATGGAGAGATGTTCCCTTCTAGCGATATTGAGTTAATGCCAGGGACTCAGAATGTACGACTTCCTCTTAGTGCTGGTCAAGCAGAGGCCCAGCATTTACCCTTCAGCTGGGGAGCAGCACAGTCTCTGCTGGGCCTAAGTGTACCTTTTCCTTCCTGCTCCTGACTGTTCTAACCTGAGTACCTAAGGTTGCCTGAGGAGCAGACCACTCAGTCTCCCTGGAGCAGATGGCCTGATCTCCAAGCCCAGGGGCCAGAGGCCACACTTAGGGTATTTTGTGCCAGTCCATCAATAGTAATATTATTGTCTAGAAATACCTGGGGCACTCGCCTAGGCCCTGTTCCCCTTTGCAAACCAATGTTTGTGGATGGTCTTGGTGGTTCTTATTATGACTGAAGACACCCTCAGCAATAACCATCAGGGAACTTTGGAAGAGACAAGAGTTTTTACTCACAGGTCCTGGAGGGTATATGGTGCACCTGGAGCCGCACAGTGAGGTTGTGGGGCAAGGCAAGAGAGAAAACCTGAGGTTCTACTTTTATTAGGGTCGAGGGTGGGAGAGTAGGGTTGGGGCCTAGGGTTTTGTAGGTTCACTCTTTATTGGTGAATTTAAAACATAGGAGCAGGAATTCAAGTGTAGAAAGAAAAGAAAAGAATAGTGGCCAAATGGTCAGTTATTTAAATCAACCAAAGATCTTTAAACAAAAGAATTTCAAGACGGGTCTTTATCTAGCTCCATGGTTGGCAATGTGTTTGTTAGAGATAGCTGCCTGGACAATCAAAGCTTGACTCAGGCACTGGCCTCACAAAAAGGTAAACCAGCTGTCAGTGCTTACACTACAATGGGCATCACTACATCAATGTGGCCCCTGAAACCCAGCATCCCACAGGGGAGACAGAGGATGCCCTGACACCTGGGCTTCTGCTCTTCAGAGATGAGTAGAAGTACGATCCTGGAGGACCCTGCTGGCCAAGTTCAGGCATTTGGACTTGACTTTAGGGGCACCGAGGAGTCAGTCACTTAACCAGTGATGTGATCTGCACTTCGGAAAGCTGACTCCAAATGAAAGTAGATGCGAGGGGAAGAGACTACATGCTGTGAGACCAGTTAGGATCTGCTGACTGGTAGTCCGCATGAGAGACAATGCAGATTTGTACAGGAGAGTGGGGTAGGGGTTCATGGGAGCAGGGATCACTGGCAGACATTCTAGAGGCAGAAATGATAGAATGTGGGCAAGATCTAGAGTGGTTATGAGATGTTCTTCTCTAAGGCAGGTCCATAGGAAGGACCATGGGATATGGGGGAAAGATGATAAATTCTGTTTGGACATGTGGTTTAAGCTGTCTGTGGGACATTCAAGGCAGTTGAACAGGCTGTGAGAATTGAAGGCAAGACTAAAAATCGAGGGCATGTCTCAGGGAGAGATTTGGATTTTGGAATCCTTGTTTGGAGGTGGCCACTGTCTGAACCACCCCTTTCCCAGACTCTCTGGTGATAACCTGGATGTCTGCAAAAAGGCTACTGCTGACTCCCTGGGGGTGAACTCCCATTCACACTTCCTCATGCCATCTTCTACTAGAATGCTTCAGATAACCCACCCTGCCCTGTGGGCTGGCCATGTCTATGGGCCCCAGTCCTCACAATTCACCCCACCTTGCCTCTTGGGATCTGGAATTCTAACCAGGGCTTGCGCTGCCATCTCAAGCCTCTAGCTGGAAGAGGCCAAGGACTCACAGACTGATGGGGCTTCTAACTTCTTAGGGCTGACTATGTGGGCAGACTCTCAGCCTATGTGAGAACCACTTAGGAAGGCTACAAAAGCATATGTAATTAGAGAAACAATTGTCAGAGGAAATCCATGCATGCTAGAAGAATCTTGAGGGGAGTAGAAGCAACTTAGGCTGCAGTCTATGGCCTATAACTTGGCTGCCACCAATGCCTAATTCATGATTTACTCTTCTATGTTCTTCACCTGCCAGAACCTAGGGCCTCTGAGGCCGTCTCTGTGCACTCCTGAGCATGCTTTACTCATACAGCCTTTTCTCACTGGGATGAGCTTCCTCCACATCTCCTTCCCAATGAACTAGGACACATCATTGTGCCAGTTCCACTGTCACCTCCTCTCTGAAGCCTTCCCCAAACCAGGATTGGTTCCACCTCCTTGGGGATCCCACAATACTCTAGGCAGCCTTAGAATATCACTTAAAATGATGTGTTTGCAAGTCTGTCTCAGCTGGCAGACTATAAACTCTCTGAAGGTCCTTTTCATCTTTCTATGTCTGGTACCTAGTCCAGGACCTGGCACACAGGAACTTAATAACTATTTGTTGAATTTACATGAATAAAATAATTATATCAAAGAACTAGAAAGACCCTCGGCCTGGCCAACAGCAGATCTGAGTCCCCTGACCCCTTCGCTTCCTGAATCACCTTAGGTACATTACTCTCCCCTCTTCAGCATCCTCATCTGTAAAACGAAGGTGGTGTAACCAGTTGTTAGGGGTCATCTTACTCTGATATTCTCTAACCTACAAACTGACCTCACCCTTCTGCCTGCAGTCTGCAAATAAAGGGATCTCAAAAACTCAAAGCCCTAACTAGAACTTGGAGACTTAAAGATCTTAAAATCTTGCCAAACCAATGGGCACAAGAGTCAGAGGAAATTTCGGGGAAGAGAAAAAAGGAGCAGCAGAGGGAGAAGGAGGCACAGCAGGTGCAGGGAGCAAAGGCACAGAAGGGAAGATACTCATGGTTGGTATCAAGGTACAGTGAGGAACTGGGGGACCTAGGCTGGCCTTTACTCTCCCGTCATGCATTGGAATAGCTTGTTGCATTTTCCGTAGACTTTTAGAAGGCTGAAGAAAAGGATCTTTAGAGATGTATAACTGAATCCCCTCATATTTCAGCTAGAGAAACGGATGATAATGAGGCTGGCCCAGGGCCTCGTGAAAGATCTCCTGAGTTTGAATCTGGGGCTTGATTTGTCTCCCATGTTTGTCTGTGAGCCCTAGGAGGATTGGCACATTTGCCTTCCATATCTCCCAGGTGTATCATGCAGGATTCTGCACATATCTTGTAAGATTCTGAAGGCATTTCAGAAGTGCTCAGCAGGGAACTCACAACCAGCTGAAGAACCTTGAAGGATTCTGTTTGGCATGCTGAGCAATTGCAGCCATTTCGAGGGGGTGATTTGGGTAATTTTCCAAAGCTTTGGAAGCCTGAATTGGCTCACAGTGAACCTAGAGGAGTAAATTGCCTGCCCATGTGAAGTGAATTAACTCTCCCAGGGCTCCAAGTGGTTAGAGAAAGAAGTAATTCACTCAGTGGTTCCTTCTTGCCACCTAGGAACCAATGTGCTCCACATGGGTATGGAAATTACTTATCATAGGAATGTTTCTGAAGAGAATTGTTTCATCAAGGCTGTTGGAACCGTGACTAGATCCAGCACTGTGATGCCACAGCCAGCCAGTCCTTGAGGCAGGTAGTACCTTTTAATTCTTATTAGAAGGAACTTAAGCCAAGGTAGAGACAGACCATGCTCGTGACAATTAAATATCAGTTTTTCCCACCCAGTCATTCTCAATATGGGGAAACTGAGGCCCAAAAAACAGAGGGGTCTCCTAGAGGCTTTCAGAGTGGAGCTTGGTCACAAGGACCCTTGACTCCTCGTGTGGGCTCAGCCCTCAGCTGACCTCTCAGAGCCCTGGTGAGTCCCCACTCCCCACCAGGTTACTGAGTTATGACATCACTGGATTAATGACTAGACCCCCCCAATGCTCCTTCATGGCTCCTCACTTTTCATGGCAGGTGCTTTCCCAATGCCTACAAGGTCCAGGCAGGGAACATGAGAGCAGACCCCTCTCTGCCCTTCACGGGCAAAGCAAGTCTCCTCCACTTTGTTTCTGAGCCATGAGAGCTCATCTTTTGTTGAAAAGACTCTAAACTTATCATCCTTTGGGAATGAGATTTTTGAGCAAAGAACCGGGAACATGAGGCAGTAGAAAAGGGACTATGTACACCAAGAATGAGACCCCTTAGCTTAGGCTACCTCATTATATATATAATATATAGGTTACAATAGCCTTATTGAGGTGAACATTGAAAATGTTAGTTTACAGATGAGAAATCTGAGACTCAGGAACATTTTTAAAAGTGCCATGTTCACCAACCACCAGTGAGACCTCATGTTAGGATATTCTAGAACCTTGGGTTGGAACTCTCCTTGAAGTTCATCTTGTCCAATTCTTCCTCATCCTCTCAGTGTTTAATTTGTGTTTCCATTTTATCATTTGGTTGATTTTCTTCTATCAGCAATAATTACACTTTGCTCAAACCTCTTGGACTATAGATCGCCACCCCAAGCAAGCTGAATTCTGACTATTTCAAGATTCCTGCTTGACCCCCAGCAGAAGCCTTTTTGGATTCCGAGGCCCACAGGGACATTTTCAGGGACCCTTAAGGAAAGAGAGTCTATATACTATTTTTCCTGTAGAGTAGGTCACTGTAAAATGGGCTGAAGTGAGCCTCTCGCCATGTCCTAGCTGAGGTGCTAAACGAAAAACATGTCACTTAGCAGTTACTGTGGGCTGGCTGAGGGCAACATAAAGCTGAACACCCAGCCTTGGGATGCAGGGCTGAACATCAAGAGGATCTGTGCCCGAGCGCACAGCACCTGGGCCCCATCATCTCACATCAAGAGGCATGACACTGAACCTCAAGTTCTCCCACCCTGGTCATCAGGAACTTATTTCCATCCTGCCAATGCCTTCCAAGGGGTTGATGGGGAGGAAGAAGGGGCTGGGGATGACAAAGCACAGAGATGGGACCAAAAACTGTAGTTCTGGCACCTTTGTCAACTTGGGTCATTCATTTTACTTCTTCATCCTTGTCTTCTTTGTCCCACAACACTGTGATGGTCACACTACATGGTGGCCATGAAAGTTCTTTGCAGAGCTAAGAGCACCATGGAGGGTAAGGGCTGACAAAGGTGGCCCTTGATTAGGGTATTTGCCTTTTAAAAGGGGATTTGGAGGGTTTAATAAAGCCCATCTTTTCTAGAAAGGCCTGTTGAGGATGCAGGCTGATGTAGGAGACACCTCTTGTCTTTTTTTGCCCAGATTCTATCCCCACCCTTTGGAGACTTGGCCTGTCTGCCCTATGAGGACTGGTGAAGATGCTGATGACAGGACCCTGCCCTCTGACCAAGGTCTTAAAGGGGCAGCATGATGTGTCCTACATGGAGAAGGATGATACCCTGGCTTCTCTGCCCCAATGAAGGAGGAAGGAATTAATGTTGTTATTGGAAAGTAAACACTGGTCAGGTATTTTCTATTTTTTCTCACGTCCTCTTAGCTGTCTTCGGGAAGCCCATACTCTGCTCTGCAGGAGCCAGGGCTATCCCTGGTCCAGTACTGCTGGGTGTTTCTCTTTCTGGGGTTCTGTATGTGGGAGCATACTTGTTCTCATCATATAGCACACTTCTCCATACTACAGATGATATTTGGTCTCTATTGGCCTTATTCTTTTGTCTTATACTGAATTTAGTTCAGAACTCAGGTGAAGATGAGTGGTATTGTAAAAAATGATAAGGATGCTTGATCTGAGCTAGGTCAATAGAATCTTTTCTCCTGGGATTTTGAGTCTTGAGTCACATAGGGACCAAATTTGGTTGGAGGATTACCTGTAGGCTGTGCCCTGGAGAGGAAGATAGTGAATTTACTCCCTGAGGTTCCTTGACTTACCAATTCCATCCTTCCGAGGTCTGGGCACTCAGCTGTTTCTGAGAGTTACTAAAATTGTTCCAGCTTTTTGGTTGAATCTCGAAGAATAGACATGATTTTTAGGCAGTAATGGAGAGAGTGTAGGTGAGGTGGAGATTCTAAATAGAGATGATAAAGCAAGGAGTAGAAAAGCCCACGAAATATTTACAGAAGAGCCAAGTGTAATTTGGCTAAAATATATTGCCTACATAGGTGAGTAGGAGATGTGGGATGCTGGAGTCATCTCCTAATGGATATTGAATGGCGGGTAAGGAATTTATTTTATAAGGTGGGAATATGGAGACACTGAGCAATGTGAAACAGAGGACTGATATGTGCAGAGGTAGACTGAGGCCTGATAAGACACTACAAAAGGGACCTGAATTACAGTCCCAGCTCTGCCGCCTTCTCAGCATGTCTTCACCCACCCCTGTTCCACTCTCCTGAGGTAATCAATATTTATAGCCAGTACAATTTGTTTACACTTTTCTTTTTTACTCACATGCACAAATACAAATAAAATAGCACCCATTGCCCCTGCTGTTTAGAAAACCTAACATCATTCCATATACATTACTCTGTAACTTGCTTTTTTCACTTAACAGCATTCAGTCAACATTTTCTGAGTCATTGCACACATTCTAACACAGTTTAGTTTTCAATGGTCACTTTTTAATCTATGTATGGTTCTCCCATAATTTATTCAACCAATTATCTATAGCTGGATATTCAGATTGTAGTGTAATAAATATCTTTAAAATTTACTCTTATATAACTACTTTAATAACTTTTTTTTAGAATGCATGCTCAAAAGTAGTACTCGTGTTAAGGAACTAGCCCATTTAAACTTCTAATAAGTACTTCTAGATTATTTTCAAAAGTGTTGTAGATGTTAGATCCTACTGTTATGTACACTCATTTGATGGTAAATGTTAACAAGTCTGATGATACCAAGTGTAGGGAGCATATCCATTAACTGGATCTCTTATACTTTCCTGGGAGAAATGCAAGTTGGTACAATTATTTTGGCAAGTAGTTTAGCATTATCTTATAAAGTTGAAGATTCACATACCCTGTGACCTAACGATTTCATTGTTAGATGAATACATAAGAAATGTCTACACCAGGACACTCATACAACAGTGTCCAGCAGCATTATTTATATCAGCAAATATGATATGATATCCAGAAACAACAAATGCCCTTTGACAGGATATTAGATATATAAATTGTGGCAGCAAAATGAATGAACTATAATTACATGTTATAGTATGTACATAGTATATACTATGTATACATGTATAAAATACTGAATGAAAAATTAAGACCCAGATGAATATTGTTTACTGTTAGAAAAAAAAACTAAAAAATAAACAAAATTGTACATATAATAATTTGTTTAATCAATATTATAATAGACATGTGGTTGCCTTAGGTTGAGGGAGGAAGAGGGATGAGATGGAGAAGAAACACATAGGCAGATATATGTCATCATTTATGCTCTGATTCTTTGAAGTGTTTAAGTGGTGTTAATTATATCACAAATAGATGATAATTCATTAACTAACTAACTAATTAAAAGAGGGCCATTCATGAGAGTGGATCAGGGACCAAGGCTGTAAGAAAAAGTAGACAGAGAAAAATGAAACAAATGCCAAGAATAAGGGATGAGACTTCTGCTCTGGGGGCCAGGTTTCTGTCTGTTGACTAGTTAGGAGACTCGGCCTCCTGGGTTTGGATCAGGGTACTTGTGAGGGATCAATTGACACATTCAATTCAGAGTCCCTGCAGAAACCTGAGTTGCTTTGTAATAACAAATGCCATGATTCCCAGTCATGGCTGTTCTCTTCGTGGATCGATGCCACCAGTGTCTGTCATACTAAAGGTCTGGGAATGGTTTGTTTCCTCCTATCTATGTATTTCATCTTTTGAGGGAAAATATTGTTTGAAAATTTTTATCTTGCCTTAGAGTGATACATCCATTAGGTGAAATGAGTCAGCACTAAGTGGCCCCACGTTTGTTTGAGGTTCAGCATGAGGCTGCCCAGAGCAGGGCGAGCTGCCCCCAAGGGGAGCCCTGTTCTCTTGCCATGCAGGAGACATACTCATCTCACTTCCACATCACCTCTCTGCTCTCCTAGCCAGCTGGCAACACCTCCAGCCCCAGGAAGGGCATGGATGACAGGAGCAGAGCAGATTGACACGGGAAGACTGGTGTCATGATGAATTATCAGGGACCATATTCCAGTTGGGGCCTTCTTGGCTTCACTGCAAGTCATCTGGTCCCTCCCTGATGGGCTCCTGCGCTAAAACAATCAGCCAACCTTTTTCAATAAGAAAAGGACTAAGTTGCTTCTTGCAATTGAGTCCTGGTTAGGTAGGTCAAGATGGGAGCACAGACTTTTCACACAATTCTGTATCCTGGGATTTGCAATGGAGTTGTCTGGGAGAGTAGCTGTAATTATATAATGACAGATGAAATACTCGCCCTCTCCAGCAGGATGAGAAGATGGTGAGCTATTATTTTTATTATTTTTAATTTACAAAAAGAGCAAGTCATAAAGCCTCAGGGCCACTTAGCTAATGGACACATAATTCACCAGGCACTCTCTAATACATCATGTTATGGGCATTGTAGCCAGCTCTCTGCTCCTCTCCTAGCCCTGGCCTGGTTGAACAGCTGGAGCCAAAACCAACACAATCTGGACTGCCTCCAGATAGTCCAGGGTGCTTGCACGAGGCCTCAACCCACCTCCAGGTCTGTGTTTCACAATCTGGGCCCTCAGAGCTTCTAATACCACTGAATTTGAATTTGTCAACAAGAGGAACAAGATTATTCACTCAAGAAGATAGAACTCTGTTGCTCATCATTTCCCTGACCTGTAGTCCTTGGAGGGAGTGCAAATATAGGGACCTCTCACCCAGACTCTTCTTCCGCTCAATAAATAAGACCCAGATACATGGGTTTACTTGGCCTCTAAAGAATTTTTAACTTTAGCAATGTACTCTGTCCACAGTAGCCAGATTTCCCTTCCCAACTTCCTGTCTTGAAGTTCTGCTCCTTCTTCAAACCCCAAGTCAAATGATGCCTCTTCTTTGGAATACGCTCTTTTCTTCCTAGCTGGAATCCCATTCTTCTCCTTCTGCATTTGCCCCTCTCCTGGCATCTAAACTACATGCAATGTGTGTGGTTGTATATAGTTCTGCCTTTTCTGCTCTCAGGAAGTCCCTTGAGGGCAGGGAATGATGTCATGAGAGATAAGACACAGGAGGTGTTGGTGGAGTTAGAACACGGCAGGTACTATGGGGATGTTAGCTTCCTTCTTTCTCTGCACAGCACCTTGGAACAAAGTAGGTCTACAGGTTTCAGTTGAATGTGCAAAGAATTGAGAGGACAAACTGATAAACAAGCCAAAGCAATAAGTAATAAGTAAAAGTTCTGTGGAACTTCTGAATTATTTATTTTGAGTGGAGAAAGGGAATAAATACAATTTTGTTACAATTCAATTTGGAGGAAGCTGTTCCAGATTTATTCTCACTGAGTACAGGAAATGAAGCAGATTGTGTCTGATTTAAGTCTCTTGATTTTGAATATTTGAGATGGTTTCCACCTGTTGTCCTCATCCAGCCTCAGGGGTGTCTGAACTGTGTGTGTGCTCACGAGGATGAGAGAAGGCGGCTGTGTCTTTAATAACAATGTGGGTTTCCTGTTTGGCCCAAAGTGAATGAGGGAGTCATCATTTAGATTTGAAATATTTTGTTATACAGAATTTCAGTTATCATATTTGTAATAATGGGATTTGGCCTCCGAATCTAGCTGAGTAATTAGAACATTTTACTGTAAAAACGATCTGTCGTAATTATTTTTTTTAGTTTTTCAAATAGTCTCGATCTTATTGTTTATCTTTACATAGAACAATATAAGGGGAAATGAGCTTGGACCATCTGGAGGAGGATTAATAATGGTTGCTGCCACCACCGACTCCACCAAAACCATTTAAGGACCGCCTATTCTTTGCCGCTATCACTCAGCCACATAAGAACCCTGAAAAATAAGCAATATTTTCTCCATTTGAAGATAAGAAAACTGAGACCGAACAAACAAATAAATAAATAAGTAACTTTAGCTCAAGACCGAAGCTAAAATTTAAAACCAGTCCCATCAGCCTTTTGAAGCTGTCTCATTCCTGCCACCTCGCACACCAGACCTCCTTCCATGAAGCTGGGCTGAGTCTCGTGTGTGAGCAGGTGGCCATGGTGAGTGCTACTAAGCCTGAGAGGAGCACCACTTGCATTGCATGCATCCAGACCCCTTGCTGGAGGGTTTATGGAAGGCTGGGCACCTCTTGTCTCAAAGACGCTTCTGATCTTTAGGTATCATGAAGAGTTCCCTCTTCCCACTCCACAACCCAAGTTTGGGTCATTAAAAGACAAATCGGAACAATGAACAGTGACTCCTACAGTTTGAGCTCTGGTTTCTTTCCAAGCCCTATTCAATTGCTCTGCAATGTAGTGAAAAGCTCACACAGGCTGTGAACTCAGAGCTGTTTATCCTGAGCAAGTTACTTAGTGTCTCTGAGCTTCAGTTTCTTTAAAATGAGGCTCATAAAATCCCCTTCTTGGAAGGGTATAATCACAAAATAATGCATTGAACAGTGGTGCCTAGAAGAGCACATGAAACACACTAAGCACTCCATAAGTGAGGGTCTGAATTAATTGAGTAAATAAGAGTAACAATAACCCCCTCAGAGGTTTGGTGTAAATATTGAGTGATATAATGAAGAACAGAGGGCTATACTAATGTAATGCACTACATGTATATATGGGATTATTACAGGAGATTTTATAGAATAGGGACACTGAGCCTTGGAGCAAGTAAATGATTTGTCCTTTTGCTCAAGGAGGGAGTGAATGTGTTGTCTGTCCTCTATGCCACACAGCCCACTCCTCAGTGACCTGGGCGGGGTAGGAAATGCTGGGCAGTTGGTATGTAGGATGGCTGGTCCTAGCTCAGCATCTCCAAAGAGAGATGAGACAAGAAAAACAAGGCCCCTCTCAAGAGGCAAACCTCTCCAACATTCACTCTAGTGGTAGAGTACAAGCGGTTTCCTTACTTTAACAGACTGAACAGGCAAGAGGCTTTAGCTTATTTAAATAACCCAGTCTTGTGTCGAGAGAAATACAAAAGTTGTTAAAATTCAGTTAATACTTGTCAGTCCTAGAAGCACCTCCAGTGTTCTTCACTCAGGCAACTTGGAAGGAAGCTGTTCAGTGGAAGTGAGTGATTGATGGGTGTAATAAGCTACATAGCAGCTCTGGGTTGGGCCTTGATTACATTAGCTCCCACACCCTGAAGTGTGATGCATTGATTCAATTCACTGCACATGGCACATGGGCCTGCTCTGATATGAGGGCCCCTCTCTCCAGACACATTTGAGGGCCAGGGAGGGAATCATGAAGAAGGATGCAGGGCAGTTGGGGAGGGGAGGGAGTGTGGGCTGGAGACTGCTGCCACCCCGCCTGGGGCTGGAGGACCACAAGGCGGATGGATTTTACTGTAAAAAATAGACCATCCCTTCACCTGGGTGGACTCATTTGTCCATTTAAGAAGTAATGGGTGAAGCAGTCAGGTGATAGTAGCATCGTGGATTTCTGGAACCTGCTCTTTTTTGTTTAAACTTGTTTTCTTTCATGCTTCTGGTTGTTCTTCTTTGGAGTCTTGAAGTTATTAAAATCTGCTTATTTACTGTTTTCAAAACCTTTGGCTCA
The DNA here is from genome assembly GCA_028627145.1 of Eidolon dupreanum. Classification (NCBI taxonomy): domain Eukaryota; kingdom Metazoa; phylum Chordata; class Mammalia; order Chiroptera; family Pteropodidae; genus Eidolon; species Eidolon dupreanum. Next base: position 113,218,340 of record CM053507.1, read on the forward strand.
CTCAAAAGGAGGTTGGATTAGTGGAGAGAACATTTGATTAGGAGCTCAGAGACCAAACTAGCTCTGTGATCTTGGGCAATTTCACTTTTTTACAAACATTTAGGGCTCTCATTATACACAAGGGCTCCAACCAAATGCCATGAAAGATGCTGAAATGCACAAAACAGCCTCTGCTCCAAGGTGCCTACGACCACTTCCTATGTCTCATTTTCTTTATCGGAAAATTGAGAATCATAGAATGCACCCAATTTCCTCCATCAGCTTACAGTTAGGGTCAAGCATGAAAGCACTGAGCACAGGGTCTGGCACACAGAAGGTGCTCAGCACATCTGGCAATGACTGCTTTTCTCTTGTTCTGGTGTATGGAGTGTCTTATTAACCAAAATGTCATCAAGATGTGACTGTTAACTTTCCATTTTTTATTTAAAAGCAAGGCATTAATTATGACTTTGTTTATCCAAGGATATGGAATTTAAGAACCAAATAGATAAACTTGACCTTTAAGTAAGTCTGAGGAAGTTAGCAATGAGGGCAGAAAGGGGCTGGCCACTCCCTCAGTCTGCAGGTGCAGAGGCCTGCCTGCCAGTATTACTCGGCTTTCATCCCATTAAAAATATATAGCGCCCAAAGAGTGAAGAAGAAATGTAGTCTTAAATTATCCTAAGGAAAAAAGTGTAGGTCACAGAAAGACCCCTGAGAAAACCCAGTACCTCTCGCCAAACTCTTTTCATCATCTGGAAAGGAAGGGCAGGGTCTGGGGAAGCTTTACAGTGGGTGGACTGAAGCTCTGAGTTTCCTCCATGACTCATCAATATGGACGAGCAGATGTCGAGTCCTCAAAGCTCAGGATTAAAGGACTGAAGGGCTTGGAGGCACAGCCAGAAAGCTGGGCCCACACTTGATCAGAGTGAAGAAACAGCTTACAGAAATGGTTTCTCAGCCACTGTTGATTGCCTACTGGGTGTGAGTGAGAATCTTGGCAGGATCCTCCAATGAAGGGAAACTCCCCTGTTTCAGAGGCTTTGGCTTGGTTGGCATCAGATTAAAGGGTAAAGACCAGGAAATGGCTGCTTTCCATGTAAATCCCTGTCACTCCTGCCTGTGCTGGGTCCCTTGTGATTACCCTGATCCTTCGACTCCTCCTGCTTGACTATCACAGGTTAGTTCAGGAGGAGGCTGAGGGCCACCAGGGCATAGATGCCAAGGAGGGAAGTATCAATCTGTTCTCAAAAGATAAACAGCCCAAGTGGAGTGGAGACTTGGTGTTCCAGAAGCCAGGAGAAGGAAGCTGTGTTTGTTGGCATCTGAACTCTATCTATGGCCATGCCACCCTGAACACACCTGAACTTGTCTGATCTCAGAAGCTAAGCAGGGTCGGGCCTGGTTAGTACTTGGATGGGAGACCACCTAGGAATACCGGCTACTGTAGGCATTAAAAAAAAAAAAAAAAAGGAATTGAACTCTTTCTGCCTCTTCAGCTTCACGGACAGAGCACCGAGTCAAGAGCCTCAACCTGAAGAGTGATGAAAATACAGTTAACAGAGTATGGCTGTTTTAAGGCAGGGTATGGGTGGCAAACGAGGGTATTAATCAATCCGTGCAACAAGAAGAAATCAAAGATGGATAATTAGGAAGCCGAGGGCAGCTGCCTCAATTTAAAAAAAAAAAAAAAGCCATGATTCTAGCTTGGAGCCACATTAAACAAAGTGTGGAAAAGTATTCACAGTTACAAGCCAGAATGCTAATGTGATCAACCTTGAAAATTCAAAAGTAAAAGAGCTGCTGACACGAGATGACAGATGGAAGGGATGGACAGAAGTGGAAAGGTCTAGTGTCCTTCCTTATATGTCACAGTGAGAGAAGAGGAGATAGTCCTCATAGTGGACTAGATGTATTAGTTAAACTTACAGTAGAGGGCCAAACTATCACTATAGATATATTGTGAGAGAGGAGAGGGCAGTGGTGTGGTAGGAGGAGAAAGTGAGCTAAATCTCCATCTCTGAAGGCAATAAACAACATCTAAAATTAATGATTGTAGGATTGATTGTATAAACTGTTTAGTTAGAGACAAGGAAGTATCTACTAGGAAATTAACTAAAAACAACATTCCCCCAACCAAATGGGTATGAATGGTTGTCTTTGAATTGTGGATCTGGGGTGGAGAGAGATGGAACAGAAGCTTAACTTAATGCTTTTCTTTTATAAGCTCATATATTCTTATTTTTAATCAAATGCATGCATCATTTTGGTGCTTTTTAAAATAATAGCAAAAAAGAGAAAAAGTGGAACCCCTCATATTGCCAAACCATGAATACTCAGTCCTGCAACAAAAATTAAATGATCACATGGAATTTGTTACTTGTTAAATTGTCTTCTATAAGAGGGAATTAATTTAAAAAAAAAATGGCTGGAGAGAGACTATGAAGCTCTGGATTTCAAATTTAAAAAGGAGTGAATTTAAAATTGAATTATCATTACCACTAAAATTATTACCTGTCAGGTAAGCACTGCTACTGGTCCATTCTTGGGGTATAAAACTCAGGAAATAGTTGTGGGGCTGGAATTGGCTCTTAAGTGACTGCTCTAGCACATAGTGGGTTCACAGGAAATGCCTTGGCATCCAGAGAGGACACAATTTAGCACATAGTGGGTTCATAGGAAATGCCTTGGCATCCAGAGAGGACACAATTTATGTGAGAGACCAGGAGCTGTTAAAGTTTTAAGATCTTCTTTCTTCCTTCTTCAGGGAGTACTTTAATGATGAAATGAGATGCACAGACCCATGTAAGCCAGCCCTGGCCAGGTGGGGATCTTTCTTTCTTCCCCTTGCAGGTTGTGTGATCCCCTAGCTGGTTAGTTAGAGTCAGTGAGCTGCAGTTTCCCTATCTGTAAAATAAGGTTAGTAAAACCTCCTCCCAGATGTGCTGAAAGAATAATAAGAACAAATGATCAATGCATAGCATCATGCCTGCTACAGTATGGAATGGGAAGGAGAGTGAAGAAGGAAGGGCTCTCTCATCGCCCAGCCCAAGAGTACCCATGGTCTGGTTTCCTGGCCCCTGGGACCCAGAACCACCACCAAGAGTATCAGGAAGAGAGGCTCTGACCAGCTTAGAGAAGGCAGAGGGATGGAATCTCGTTGGCCAAAGAGCAAAAAAGGCCATCTGACAGGGTGTCTGTATCTGGGCAGCATTCTGTCAGTTAGCTTGCTGGGATGCCTTACAACTTTATAAATAATCAGAGAGCACTGAATCACAGAGAATCATAGAGAATGGTTTCCTTGTGCTGATTTTATTTCCCAAGACATCCCGTCTTGACTCGCCATCTATCTTCAGCATGACCCTGATTTCTACCTAATTTCTCGGTTGGATACTAGAGGCAGAGAGAGGTTAAGTGATTTCCCCATAAAGCCCTGGCATAGTTATTTTTTATAGGGATGAAGTCTCCAGTGGCTGTGCCATGACATCTGTAGTAATCCTTTAGCAAGTTTTAGGGGGAAATTGTGAAGTTTGAAGACGGGCAGACTTGGTATTGCATTCCCTCTCTAAATTAAGAGCCCAGCTGCTTATGCTCTAAGTCTCAGTTTCTCTATCTGTCAGATGGGTTAAATGACAGCTAGCCTGCTGGACTGTTGACAGGCACATAGCAAATGCCTTGGCATTCCACAGGGACACAATAGGAGGTACCGTTATTTTTGTTATTACCATACAGACACTTATTATTAGCAAACTCTTTGAAATTCCTTATCTTAGTGGTTTATTTTTAGACTTGATTTCACAGACCAGTAAGATTTCAAAAAACAAAGGACCAATATAGGGTTGACAACTTCTATTTTGCTGAGTGAGGCCATTAAAGACAAACAAACTATACCATTCATTAGCAACATACTTTCATAAAAGAAGAGACATTTTAATATACACACAGAGAATAGAAATGACATAATATCAGAAAAAAAGGGTAGTCTTAAAATTGGAAACAGTTCTACTTGTAAAACATTCACTAGATTATTATTTTTTTCATTTCTCCATAGTTTAGTGAAATCTTTGTCATAAACTGACAACTCCAAAGATAGGCGCTTGGGAACAATTGCCTCGGTTTTTTGATCTTCAAAACAAAAATTAAGGAAGACAAGGAAAGGATTGCAGTGTTATCTCCATTTTACAAATGGGAAAACTGAGTCAAAGGGAGGGGAACTATGTTCCTTAGAGCTCTAAATATCTGTTCTGTTATTACTATAATTTTCATCATCACCAGTTGGTAAGAGGGAAAATTGGCTCCCAATCCTAAGCCTTCTGATCCTGGTCCACTGCTCTTCCCAGTGTGAAAGCTCTGAGGAACCCACTGCAGAAAGCAGAGTCTGCTTCTTCCTGCTGCTCCCATCTGTCTGGACACACCTTCACTTGGCTCCAAGGCACTTCATGTAAGAACTCAGCACTGGGAGTTAGAAAGCCAAGTGAAGTCTGCAGAGTAACCGTCCCTGAGCTTGCCTGTCAGATTTTCATGATCAACAATGAACTAAGGACCCTTGCCTCATCTGCCCATGAAATATTCATCCAGAAGAGGCAGAGAAGCTCTTGGTACACTACTCTCAATGGATTAAGATTCTAGCAAATTCTGGGGAAGGTGGTGGTATCTAATGTTACTCCATGGAATCTGTTTTGTGACTCAGATTAGGAGTCAACATTGCATCCATCTCTGGGTGGGCAGTTCCCATTTTATGAGTAAAGAATGAAGTAGAGAGAGTGAGTTGTTTATGATCTTCTACTTAACTGAATGTTAGTTAGATGTAGTATCTTCCTGGAAGCCAGCAGTGGAAGTCTCTGTCCTTTACCGCACAGTTTAGATGGCACAATGAGGGTCTTCTTATAGCCACAGGGTGAGGAGACCATGGGCTGAGGAGCTTTGCCTAGCAGGAGCCCATGTACCCACTTCTAGACCACGCTCCCAGTACATGGAGGACAAAATTCCTTACTCAAACACCCTGAAGCCACTTCTAGGGCCTAAACTGGCCTCTTATGCAAACTGTAAAGATCAGGGTGTGGCTCAGACATGAAAAGAGGGGCATTGTTTTAAAGTCTTTCTGTGGATTGAATATCTGTGTTCTTTACTCCACTGCACACAATCAGGGGCTTATATCTTGCATACTCCCAGCCCTTTACCACCAATGCCAACAAGAGAAAAAGAAGACTTATTCTCGAAATTTTATAGAATGGACTTTGACATCAGGGTCAGTAGGCTCGGTAGAGGGTACTGGGCATGACACAGGAACTGAAAACAGGAGGATTCAGTGAAATCTATACAATGAATGGTGACACTGCACTCCTTTCCTCACCCTGCCATAGAACACCCATGACCAGGCGCATACCCTCCAGAATGGAGACAGACTCTTCCTCTTTGGAGAAAGTGAACAAATGCCGAAAATAGACTTTGAGAGACCAGCATCTGGGGGTCCTTCGGTGAAGTGGCTGGCTGATTATCATGTTACAGTAATATTCCCCAGAGTAGTTTATTGCTAGTGTTATAATTGCTCACTTGAAAATACCCTCAATTCTTTTGTCCTCCTCCCACTGCTGGACTCACAATCACACACCTCTAAGTTGTCTTGCAATCCTCTGAAGTCCTTCTGGAAAGCTCATTCTTCTCCTCTGCAAGAGGACAATTGCATGCTTTGTACTTTATCCTCAAACTCCATCGCTTTTGCCCAATGACCCTGCTTCCTTTGTCTTTATTAGAGATCACTAGATAAAAGCCTCCCTCATGTCCTCTCAACCCCCCAAAGGTAGAACTGCTCTGCATCTGCATCAGTTTCTTGCCCTGCTATCACAGGCAAGACATCCTTCCTTCCTCTTGCCCGAGGCCATCTCCCTTTTCTCCTACTCTAGGACTTTGCTCCTGCAATGATCTCCCCTTCTCAACACATCTGCAACCATTCTCTGTCTTCTCAATCATCCCTATCAACAATCAGTCTTCCATCTTAAATGCTGTTTCCTCTCCCATCCCTGACCCACTACCGAGTCTTTTCTGCTACTCTTCAATAAACAAGACTAATTGAAAATGTTGGCCACACTCACCATGCCCCTTTTCTCACTTCCCATTCCCTTGTTTAAACTTAATTATTAAAAGTCTCTTTCGGGTTATTCTTTCATTTGTTGTGGCCACTGATACTTCCATTTTTGTTATGTATTTTTCTCATTTTGCTATGTAGTTGTTTTGTTCTGTTTTGTATTGTTTTAACTGTAAGCCCATCTTCATCAGGGAGCATTCCATGTGCCTTGGGTTATGAAAATGCCTTTACAGCATGGTTCTGTACTCATCCTAGAACTGTTGGGCTTCACTGGTTCTGAACTGGTTTTGATATTAACTTCTTGGTCTTAGATTTCTGTGTGTTATGGACACATGTGTGGTCCACACATAAGTTTGGTTTTTCAATTTCTTTCACATGATTCTTTCCTGACCCAGAGCAGATGGTCAGCTTTCTCACTATTAACCCAGGACTGTGAGTGCAGTTTCTCTAGTTTGTTTCCAGGACAGAAGAGCTCTTCATATGCCTTCTTCATCATTCACATACCAGTAAATGGAGTCAAGGAGTGACAGTTATTCCTTTAAGATTTGATAGTAATAAGAGTGACACTTAGGGCACAGCATTATGTACTGAAAATTCTCAGTTACTCTGGTAAATTTTTCTAGAAAAATATCAATAGAAGAGTAAAAAGAATAAAATCAAATATATCAGTTGTTATACTAAATGTTTTTAAATTCAGCTATTTTTGTGATTTAAAGAATAAATTGTTATTTAATTTCTGATGACTCTGTTATTTTCTCCCGCCTTTCCTCCTATCTTCTTGCCTTCTAATTTTCTTCCTCTTTCTTTCTTCTCTTCTCTTCCTTGGGCTTAGCAGTGTTACAGTAAGCTCTGTCTTGACTGACGTTATTTTTCACTGGCAAACCCTCTGCTCTTCTAAAAGCTTGAGAGTATATTTGTAATTCATACAGATCAGTTTCTTTAATCATTTGCCTTTTTCCTACACTACCTCCTTCCCTCCCTCTTTCCTTTCTATTTTTTAACACAGACTAACCTCCAAAACAAATGAACAACAAGCCAAATAATCAATTTATTTATTTATTCTGAGATAAGAAAAAGCACTGACTGTGACACACAGTCCGCCTGTGTTCTCTTCTCTCACCCCATTAGCCAGGGGTCTGTTTTTCTCCTTTGGTTTTCATCGCGTTACACACTTTGGTTATGTTGTAAGGACCTCAGGAGATGGAAATGCACCTGGTTTTCTAAATTTCCCATAAATCCATCTTTTGGGGATGTAACCATCTTCATCACTCAGCTTCTGTGTTCTAGACTGCTCTCAGCTATACTCTTCCATTGGGGATCAAAGCACATTTAATAGCTGGGTGGGCACTAATACATCCCCTTCTCCATGTGTTGTGTGAAAAAGCCTATGTTTCCCCTAAACCCTCTCCCATTTCATTTTATTTCTCTTCAGGAAATGATCCCCACCTTTCTTCATCAGTGTGTCATGGCTTTGGCCCTAGGGATTAGATATGAGAAGTCCTAATAAAAGGAAGGAAGAGACAGAATTCTTGGCTCTTTTAAGACCTTTCCTGAAAGGTTATGAGAAGGCAGGACCTCCCCTGGAGACGTGAGTTGTGGAAACTAAAGTGGTAATTTTCTACCCAGCAGGTGTGAGGCTCCCAAGTCTACATCCCTAGCAGTGTGGGAAGTGATATTGCCACCTCCCAAGTCACATGCACAGTACTGCCTTTTCAAACCAAAGGTTACAGACATTACCTAACTAACCATGCCCAGCTCTCCCACCTTCTCTTTTTACCCGTGGGAGCACCAATACCAGGGAGGTGATGCAAGCGCAAGGTTAGGCAGTGACTCAGTGGCACAGTCTCTCCTGACATCTCTTGCCTGTCCAATTTGCATTACTTCTAGATTCCTGACTCAAGGCGTAAGATCCAAGAGCACCCAGAACATTTTGTTGTTCCCCCAAATCTCACGGAATGTGTGGAAACAAAATGAGTTTTAATTTGCTTGTTTTGGTTATGCACCTGCATGCCTCTATCTGCTTCAGAAAGTATTTTTAGGGAGCAGTGGGAGTGTGGATTATGAAATCAAACCAGCAATTACCGGGTATTACAACTCCCCAAAGTTTAGTAATCACTAATCTGCATGGCCTATGATGAAAGAGAAGAATGTAGGAAACCAAAAATTCTATGGGTAGGAACTGGGGATTAATTCATGTGTCACTAAACAACATTTTAAGGAATGTATTTGAAAACTTGGTCTACAAACATATTAAATTAGGGGAGTAATTATTTACATTGCCCTCTTACCTAAGAATGCCTTTAAAAATCATCATAGAGGTAGAAAAGGTGAAGGGATTAAGATGTACAAATTTCCGGTTATAGAAATAGCCATGGGGACGTAAACTACAACATAAGGAATATAGTCAATGATAGTGTAGTAACTATGTATGGTGTCAGATAGGTACTAGACTTATTGGGGCAATCACTTTGCAAGTTAAATAAATGTCTAATCACTATGTTGTATACCTGAAACTAATACAATATTGTATGTTAACTATAATTGAAAAAAATTTTTTAATTAATTTTAAAAAATCAGCATGGCTTCATGGCTAGGAACCTGGGCCAGACTTCCACTTGACCAGTTAGTTACATAGCCTCTGTAAGCCTTGCATTTCCTCATTAATAAAATAAAGCTATTAATACCTTTCTCACATAGTTAAAGCCATGACTTTGGGTTATAACTCAGCACCGATGAGGGCCCTGGCCACTTTAAATGAGCTAAGGTCATAGGCCGGACAGGGACAGGATCTCCTTATCAGATCAGAACAGCTTAAGCTCTCCAGTCTTAAGTGTCTTGGTTGAACCCTGTCCAGGCAACACAAAGGAGACTCATGGAGGAGATAGGGGACTGGACCAAGCTTCAGCTCTGCAGGAATGATCACAAAGGCTTAATTAACAGTGATCCTTGTGGGATATCCATGATAAATAGTTCCATAGCCTTTCCTTGAATCTCCCCAGCATGAGGACTTGCCACCTCCCAAGGCAGCCTGTACCATGGTATGATAACTTTAAAACCTGCTACCTTCTCTCCATCTGATCTCTGTGAGCCTGCCCCTCTCCCACTTGTAGTTCAGCCCTTTGATATTCAAAGACAATTGCCATGTCTTCCTTTGATCTTCTCTGTTCCAAGATCCCTCTCCTATCAGCTGCCCCTCAAGTAACCTCTTTTTAAGCATGAAGAAAATAGGAGCGGGGTGTCCCCCTGTCTGGTATCTGTTATGAATCTGATGAAATTGTCATTATTAATAAGTGCCCATCCTGAGTGAGTGATGATAAACTCCTCTTCATTGCAGAATCGGTCTCTATCGGTGCTCTTGTCTATAGGACTCAGTCAAGGGCTGCAGCTGTAGGATGTCATGAATGTCGAGAAAGCCTGTGTTCTAACAGATTATCCCCAGCACATTCCAGATTGGAAGTGAAGTGGGTACTAGAAAGATCTTGCGTTTCTACGCTTTCTTTTCTTCTTTCTTTCCTCCCTTCCTCCTTCCCACTCTGCCAGCTCCCTTCTGAGGCCCAGTCAGACTCTCTGTTCTTGTTTCCTCATATAAGCCCCGGGCCTTCGGCTTGCTTTCCTCTCCTCTGGATGGCTGTCGCCACTCCCTACCCACCCACCTCTATGCAAATACACAAGTTCTGAGGCCTGAAGTTCTTCACTGCTCAGCACCTGGGGAAACCATCAGAATGGAAGGGTGGCAGAAGACAGCGGGGAGATCTGTCTCCAACCGCCCTCCTAAGACAAAGTGGTAGCATCATTGGGTTTTCATCCTCTTATTCCAAGGGGAAGACTCCTCCCTAATGACTCAATCAAGATTAGAATAGTCATGAAGAGAGGAAAATGATAACCTAGAGACCTGGGAACATTCCGTATTGCAGGGTGGCTAGCAGTGTCAGGGGTGCTATCTGTGGCCAACGAAAGTGGGAGGTAGAATAATGTGGGGGACTCAAATGGCCTCAGAAGGACCAATGTACTTTGGACCAATAACTCTAACTCTAAAAAATTTGGCCTCATGCTGACCTGGCTCAGGTTTACATATTTTACATGCCATTGTACAGTGTGTTGGGGTGAGAGGGCCTTGATTATCAAAGGTATGAAATGTAGACAGGGCTCCTTCTCACTGTCCCTCACAGACAGGGAGGACACAATATCTCTTTTCTTAACCTAAATCCTAACACAAGGTATTAAAAAAAAAAAAAAAAAAAAAAAAAAAAAAGCATTATCTTATGATAACATAATATCCATGCATTTATTTTTATCTAGAATTAAGAAGCTAAAATAATATTGAATGTCAACTCTAATTAAAAAATAAATATTAAAAAAATAGAATTAAGAAGGTTTTTGGCTTAAAGAGAGCAATTTGTGTGTTAGAAAAAAAATTTTAATGTTTTTAAATAAAACATACTGAATTTGTATTAAAAAAAATTTTAGTAAATATGCCTTAACATTTTTGGTAGAAACAAGAATTGTTGTTGGAATTCTGAAAATATTAGTGCCTGTTTTGCTGGACATTCTTTTATAGCTCTTATAAACCAAGAAATAAAACTACAAGTTGAAACTGAGTCACTGTTTCTGCCATATGTTTCTTGAGCAAACTGGGAAGGAGCATGAGTGCTGGAAAGACACCTCTTCCTGTTATCTTCCTAGAAGCAGTTTACTGTTAAAATAAACAAACAAAAAAATGAGACTGGTGGAGCATAAATTCCATAATGGATGGCAAATTCCCTTCCCTTTAACCATGTGTCAGAAGTGCTCACATTCCAGAATTTGTAGGTGACCTGTGATGTTTCCTAAACTAGAACAAATGTATCCAGGAAATGTGGATGGGCCAAGTCTTATGTCCACAGAGGGCTTCTTTCCAGGACGTGGGGCATGTCACAGAGAGTGACAAAGAGGCTCCAGTGGAGAGATTTTCGTGAGTGCACAGGTGCCCAGAGTGGGCAAATGTGTCTACCCTGTGGGGGAGTATGCACAATTAAACACATATAAATATATGCATAAATGTATTTATGTCAGTGCTTTATGTTTACACATGTATTTAACACAACAAATGTTTATTAATGAACTGCCATACATTAGTGTCTACTACTGCAGGCAAACTTTGAGTCCCTACTTTCAAGGCATTTATAGTAGGTAAAAAACATTCTGAGGTATGAGGAGTGGGCAGAGGGGGAGGGAGTCATCTGCATCAAGGTGGCACCTGGCATCTCCAGCTACAGCAGCAGAAGGAGGACATGGAAGGGGAGCACGAGAAAGAAGAACTGGAAGTGGGCCTGTGGGGAGGAGAGAAGCAGCAGTGTCAGCCTACCCATCAATATAGCTCTCTGGAGCAGGTACAGGTGCTGGGCTCTATGCAGACAGGTGATGCAGTCTCGGATCCTTGTCACCCCAGATGGGGGAGCAGTTCTTTTCCTACGGCTGATGTCTCCACTGGGCTTTGCACCCCAACCCCTCTATTAACTTAACTGTCCCCAATCATTCAGGGCAATGTCAACTAGTCTTCCTTGCCTCCTTACACCTGAGACAGACTACCTCAAATCTGTCCAGTCGTGTCTCCACCCTTTGCTTCCCTCTAGCTATTCCCTCTGCTTTCATTCACAGCCACCTTCCTTAACAGAGTTGCCCACCTTGGGTAGTCTTCTCATCCCCCCTTCTACCTCCCTTGAGTCTGGTCTGACCTGGCTCTGCGACTCACCCCCAAGTCCACCCTGCCCAGGTCAGCCCCTAGACACCCGCAGGCCTCACACGGCCTGGCCCCCCCTGAGCATCCGACACTGTACACAGGGCCTACCTTCTTAGTACCTGCCCTTCTTTGGCTGAAGAGACAATGCTCTCCTGGTGGCCTACTCCCTGGAGACCAGGCTGATTTCTGGCTTTCCATCCTCCCTGATCTTTCCAAGCTGTTGCGCACCACATGCCTGTCATCTGCCATGAATCCAGGCCTTCTCTACTCCACCATCATAACTTTGTGGTCGTGTTTCCCAGCCCTGGCTACTCCTCAGAAGCAGCACCTGGGAATTTTTAAAATACACTGATGCCAGGGCTCATCATGCAGTCATCATATCAGAATTTCTGGGATGGGGCCCAGATACTGGTATCTTTTTTTTTTAAGCTTCCCAGTTGATTTTGATGAGAGTGAGAGTTGAGACCCACTGCTCTACAGGTTGTGTCGATTCCCCACCCCCTTCCACACTGTTATGTCCAAGCCTGATTTCTCCTCTGAGCCTCCAGCTGTATATCTGACTTCCTGCTTATCATGGCTACTTAGCTATACAACCAGCTCCTCAACATGACAAAATCAAAATAAACCTCTTTTCCTTCCACCTGTTCCTCCTTTCTGTTTTCCCACTTTCTGAATGGCACCAATCTGCTCCCAGTAACCCAAGGCTGAACCCCATACTCAAACTCTCCTTTTCTCCCATTCCTACACATCCAATTGGTCACTAAGCCTGTGACTAGCTTTTAGTCTTTTAATTTTTAGTCTTTAAAATTCTTCTAGAATATTGGATCCTTTCTTTTTTTTCATCCTCTCTAACTCTGCCTGCCTCAGTCCAGGCTCCCATCCTGTCTCATCTGAACTAGTTTAGCAACCTCCAATGTGGCTTCTTCTCCCCAGGCTTGCTCCCCTCTGGCCCTCCACACAGTCAGCACAGGGATGCTTCTAAAACCTACATATGAGCATATTGTTCTCTGCTGAAAACTTCCAGCAACTCCCCCATGCCCTTCGGGCAGACCCTGCACCAATAGCTCTGACCCTGATAGCAATCCAGCCTCACTGTCTCTACCTCCTATGCACCACCCACTCTGACCTGCCCCGGGTTCCCACATGCTCCTTGCTCTCCCATGTCTTCTGCCAGCCCAGGTTGCTCCCCACATCTGGACTTCCCCTCTTCCATTTCCTACTCAACCTTCAGACCCCCAAAGGGATGACCCCTTCCTGAAAGCTTTCATAACTTCTTCTACCACCCTGTGCTCACCATGCATTATAGACTTGTGTCCTGTCGCTGTTACCTCCCCAGGACAGGGATGACATCATTTGTCTCTGAGCTTAGCACTGTGAAGGTCTGGTCCGGAATAGGTGCTCAGGAACTGTTTGTCAAATGAATGAATGAATGAATGAATGAAAACAAACAGTCAACTACAGTGAAGCCGGATGTTTCCACTGTGTAGGAGACTGAGAAGGAAGACGCTGAGTCCATGTCAGAATATCTGAGGTCATCCCATCTTCAGACACACAGAGGAGTTCATTTGCATTCTATTGCCTAACAGGGGTTTTGTAAGATCAAAAATATTCCTTTCCTTTCTAATCTATAACATGGGGATAATAATATTCATTTAGCAGGAGTGCCACAAAAATCAAAGAAAGTAATGCATGTGACTATGCTTTGAAAATTATACATGACTGTTTAAACAGGAGGGACGAACATGCAATGTCCTCGCTTGGCAAAAGTCTCTGTGCTGGTGGTTCAGAGGGTGCCCTGTGTGGAAAATTTGCACACAGCTTGTGTAATGGTGGCCCTGCATGCCTGGCAGCGTCCTCTGAGAAAGGCCAGGCTACATTTACAGTGTAAGCCTTTGCCCATTGAGCAAATCCTGTGGTCAGAGAGGAGGATGTGGGGTTAGGAAGTCTAGGTCCTTAAATGACCTAAGGGCCCACCTAGGAATCTGAGTTGGTGCCCTGTGCGTGAGCTCGCAGTGAAGAGTTCTGCTTTCTCTGCCTGTGGTGAGCAGCCTGCAGGGCTTTAAAAATAGCGCTGGGAAGATATTTTTAGTATGCTATCCTGAGGTGGGGCTGGAGCCGTGGCCTCCTATGACGCATGAATATTGTTTTGGCTCTATTTACCAGTGATTCAGCCAGCTGGTTTTGGAAATCAGGGGTGCAAAACTAAAAACAAGGTGGGAGAAGCTGGGTTCCAGGCACAAGGCATCCCCCACTCCAACGACATGTGAATAATTGCTCTTGAGAAAGTTTAATTTGAGCCTTAATTCCTTGGAGATTACACAAATCACAGTTCTTCTGCCTGGAGAGTTTCAGACTAGCGGCAGGACAAAGAGCAAAATAACCCCATTCTACAGGACAGAAACTGAGGCTTCGAGATGTCGTTCCACACATTCGAAGTCTGACTGTCAGTATGTGGCAGGGCCGTACTCAGTTCCACGTCTAACTCTAAGCCCCTGCCATTTTATCAATTTCCCAAGTACAAAAAATTTTAAAGTCTACAAAGCATTTCTATAAACATCATTTCATTTGAGGCAGCATTATTATTCCAACTTCACAGGTGAAGAAACTGAGGCTCAGAAAGCAAAATGACTCCTGGAGAACCCTCAGGCCATGCCAGTGCCCTCAGATTCTAAATTCCTTTGCACTTAGTGGCCTTGTAGGAGAGAAGGCTATGGACATAAACTCTGCAACACATAGCAGGCTGGAAAGGAAAAAACATGTCCATCTGCCTGACCTCATGAGTGACTCCTGGGGACAGCAAAGCAAACCCAGAGACCCAGAGCTTGGCCTCTGTGGAAGAGGCTTCCAGGATAGACTATGGGCTCATGCACTGGTGGGTGTCCCTCTGCTCCTTCTGGAAAGCCTGTTGTCCAGCACTTGGGAAGCCATGAGCACTGTGACCCGAGCCATGCAATGGTGGCCCAGTCACTTCTGCTCCTGCCACAGCTCTCCACTTGGCTAGTCAAGGCTCAGTCTGCTTAGTTATCAAAAGAACTGAACGTGTCCAATTGGCTTTGGACGTTATGTGAGGAATGGCTAATAAAAACCACTGCCCTGTGGGGCTATGTCATCCTCTCTGAGATCAGCAATGCAGGTGGACTCAGAACATGCAGTCTGTAACAACCACCATGCATAGTCAGAACAATGCAGAATAGGAAAGTCAAAACCAACATGAAATCCTGCTGTCCAGAGCTACTTAATATTCAGCGAGTATCACTTATCCCAAGCATGTCGTTGCACTTGTAAGAGTATGTACAATTTTACAAATGTGGGAAAACACTTTATAGTATATGCTATCCTTTGACTTGATTTAAACAGTCAACTATACATCAATAGCATTAACCTAGACTATTTTAACTACTGCACTCAGTTTCATTGTATAAACATACCTTTTTATTTAATCAGTATTCTTCTGATTACAATTCTCATTGTTTCATGTCTCGACCATCTTTCACGATTCTTAAACCTTGCACCTCAATCAAAATGCAGAAAAATACACACTTTAAATTAGTTAACAGAGATTAACTTTCATTTTGCCTCTACCATTATATTTCTATTTAATGGCAGAAAAAAAAGAGGGAAATACAGATACAAAAGGGGAGCCTCTAGCTTGCAATTTCTCAGTCAGTTTTCCCAGCTCCTTTATCTTTTTAAAGTCAAGAAGCTCAGTACTGGCTTTGTAATTCTTACAATATCTAAACCAACTTGATGAGATGCCAGTCTTATTTTGGGGCCTAATCTTACCTAGATGTCATGCATCTGAGCCATTCCGGCTACCACAGCAACAGAGGAGAGATAGTTTTCTGCAAATTACAGCCAGACCTGGTTCCAACACTTGTTGCTTTTAGGTCCCACCCCTCTCATCCTACTCTACCCACAGGCAGCCTTTTTGCCTCTGAGTTCACTGTCCTCACAAGGTCATTTTTTTAGGGCTAATTGCAGTGATATATGTAAAAGCAATTATTTTTTAAGTTTCAAAAGGTTATATAAAATACAAAAATATGATTTATCACTTATCCCAATTAGTGGTTCCTAATGTTTTTAGATGTAAGTCTCTCTTTTAAAGTAAAAAAAATTCCTCTGAATCCTGACAAATATCTTTTAAGCCCCTAGTACATGTCTGGCCTTGACTGAGATGCTAGGAGTATAGCAACAAGACAGATGTAGATTCATCTTTCCTATACCTGGCATTCCTGTAACTGAGGCTCATTGCAGTATTCTTTGTTATATCCACTGAATGAGGAAAGCTCATGATACCTAATATGGATTTAGAGCTACTTTTAAATGAATGTTTATCTCTTTAGTCACAATGGTAGCTCTATTATACATGTTAAAAACTGCGTATATTTGCAAGACATCATATTCATTTAGTCAGAGGCAATGCTTGATTTATAAATGGGCTTGTGCAGACCTTGCAATAATTTTGAGCCATTTACCCACCACCTTCTACTCCAGACCCGGTGTCTGTGGCCCTAGGCCTTAGGCTTTGAAGGGTTATGCTAAATTTCTAGACACTGTATCCTGATTCGTAGAATCTGACATGTCTTCCACCTCTTGTCAGGCTCTGATTCTGAGCCATATTTTCACACCCAATCTTTGAAATTCAGCAAATTTATCAGCTCTGCAGAGAAAAAATGTTGGAACCTCCAAAGAGAAGCTTCAGGATGCCAATTAGGAGGAAATAAAGGTAGGAGCTCCTCAGTTCCAGGGAAAAGTCATCAAAAGGCATTGAAAATTGAATTTCAAGAACTAAGTTCTGTTATGACCAAAGCATCCCTTGTTTCTAATTTTGTCCTTAATTCTATTTATAAATTTTAAGAGGGTCCTTCTAAACATGATGGTCTTCTGACATCTCCTCTAGGCAACTCAGAGAAATAAATGTAACTCTTAAAGAAAAGAATGTGTGATTCAGCACCATGGACCATAAACAATTGAAAAGGATCTCTGAGATTTGGATTCTAGGATTTTATATATGGAAAAACTGAAGTCCATACAGAGTGAAAAAGTGACTTGCAGGAGTTAACAAGGAACTAGAAATCATGACTTCCTGCCTAGGGTTTTTCTTACTGTGTCATCTGCTTTATCAAGATCATCCCTGACATCAAGGCCTAGGATTTATCTATCCCAGCAAATCTATTCATGATTGAATTAATTCAACAAACACTTATTGAGTTCTTCCCTACTATATGCTAGGAACTGTGCCAGCTACTCGGAATATAATAATGAATAGCAGAAAATGTGGATTTCAAGGGTCATACATTCTGGTAAGGGGAACAGACCACTAAGCAGGCAATTAGCTTACATTATGGTAATGGCCTGACAGAGGGGTACCAGGAGGTTCAGGGGCTCCTAGTCCAACTGATGGGAAAGGAGGTGTGGCGTTGGAGGGTGTTGAGTGTTCTACTCTGGTACTTTTAGGTGGTATCTGAACAGGTCCTTCAAGATTGGCTAGGGATTAGGGAGGGAAGGTCAGGAAGTTCCAAATGGAAGTGCCACATGTTCAAAGACCTGGAAGCAAGAACAAGCATAGGACATGAGTGGTTGAAGCATCATTACAAGAGAGTAAGTATTGAGGAATAAGCATGTAGCTAGAGGTCAACAAGGGTCAAGTTGGAAAGATTCTATGGACATGATTAAAAAGGTTTGAATCTCATCCTGAAACCTAAGGAAACCATGAAGGGGCAATGGTGACCCAGTCAGATCTGTGGTTTAAAAGATGACTCTGAATGCTGTGTGTAGAATAAATTAGCGGGGAACCAGAGGAAGTCAGGAAGGCTGGTTGGGGAGCCATGCAGTGTTCAGGCAGAGGGTGATTTGTGGCATGAGGTGGTGAGACGTATATGTAACCAAGAGATATTTGAGAGAAGAGTCAAAAGGCCTTTCTGAGTTATCGGAAACCCATGTTCATAAAAGAAGTTCCATAATGTCTTGTGCATGAAATTTAAAATCCTTCAGTTTGCAATATATGTTTAGTGGTTCACTTAGAAAGCTAACATAAAAAAATGGGCATCTCATAGCTGTGGCTCTGGCCACACTCGTCATCCTGGTCCCACTCTATTCAGGCCTTGGACTCTTGGATTTTGCATTCCTAAACATCTACATAATAAATTCAGCCCCCAGAGCACTAATCAGGATGTGTTTTATGGAGATAACTAGTAATAAGATTGCAGAGGATTGGGAGAATATATATATATATATATATATATATATATATATATATATATATATAATCTCCCCTTTCCCAGAACAACTCTTAGAGAATAGGTTCTTAACAGTGGTCTGTCTCCCATCCTGAGCAGCTCCTGTGGTGGCCTGTAGGACAACCCTGAGTTTAAATCTGCACTTCAACCCTCCATCATATGGGAGGTACAGAGTAAGAGAAGGAGGGGTCTGGCAAGCAGTTCCAGTTGAGCCAGAAAAAAACAAATAATGTAGCAAGATATCTATAAATTGGGGCAGAGTGTTTTGAGATAGGTGAACACATTTTAAACAAATGATAAGATCATGGCAGAGCTAAGTTAAGGACCCCTAAGGGCACCCCCCTGCTAGGCTTTTAAGAAAGAAAAGGTTGTTCTTAGAAACAGGAAATACCTGAGCAGCACATGCGACTCTGAAGGTCAAGACCCTCGTGCTCATATTTGTACCCTCAACATATTGCCTGCCTGGTACATAGGTGGCAATAAATATAAATGAATAAAAAGGGGATAATTACTTACAAGAGTAAATACTCTATATTAACAAGTTCAATAAAGTCAAATACTGACTTTGACCTTAGGGAATTTGTGAAAGGAACCTTGGAAAGGTGAATGTAGGTATGTGTTCTTCTGACAGTACGAGGTATGCCAAAAGGAGTCCCTTGGTGCTGAAGGGATTCATCCATGAGCTACTGGGATCTCTTCTAAACTCCTGGAGGGCTTGGATTTTGGACAACCAATCCAAGAAGAGGTAAAGGAACCCAGTTCCTCTGCATTTCTGGATCCTTTAAGGAAGATCAAAAAGGACCTCTCTGGGTATCCATCAAGCTCCTAGCAGAACAAAGAAAATGTACTGCATGCCTTCCCTGGAAGGAGACACTTGTGTCTGATGATGGCTGTCAGTGACTGAACTAGAGGAAGCAGTGTGTGTGTGTGTGTGTGTGTGCGTGCGCACAACATGTGCAAAGTTGAGACTGTGATTAAGGACAGTAGTAAAAATAAGAATTCTATGTCTATTTGAGGTTTGATTTAAATTTTCTTTCTTGAGATCTGTTGAAAAAGGTAGCCATCACTTAATGTATAGTTCAGCAGTACCCTTTCCTACCAACAAAAGAAATATATCTAACTAGGTGTAGGGTTGGAGGGCAGATCTTCATGCATGTTAGCAGTATGGGAAAATATTTTGCAGATGATTGGAATAAGAACCCTAAAGGCTGAAATACCACAGTTTAGGGTTTATTGCAGAGGATTTTTTTTTTTGCTTCTTTCTGGCTTCTCACTTGAGTTCTGAATAAAAGAGGATGTGGGACGGTATCCTTCAGGTAAACATGATGTTACTGGGATGGGAAAATAGTGCAGACACATAGTAAATACTCAACAAATAAAAAATGGAGGAAATGAAGTTAGGGAAGGAGGAAGGGAGTCTTTATAGTATTTAAAAAGCATATGTACCTAAATATAAGACCTGAAACAATAAAATGCATAGAAAAAAAACATAGGAACTAAACTCAAGGACCTTAGACTTAAAGAAGATTTTATGAATTTGACCTCAAAGGCAAGGGAAGTCAAAGCTAAAATAAATGAAGAGGACTATATCAAACTAAAAATCTTCTGCACGCTAAAAGAAAGCATTGACAAAGTAAAGAGACAATCATCTGAATGTAAAAAATATATTTGCAAACAGTGCCTTCAATAAGAGCCTAATATCCAAAATATACAAAGAACTCCTACAACTCAATAACAACAACAACAACAACAACAACAACAACAACAAAACAAACGATCCATTCAAAAAATGAGCAGAGGACCTGAACTGACATTTCTCCCTAGAGGACATACAAATTGCCAACAAATATATGAAAAGATGCTCAAAATCGCTAGCTATTA
>CM053507.1:113238742-113652295 GCA_028627145.1 Eidolon dupreanum
GTATAGCCAGAGCCTCTGCATCTACTTATCCATAAGCTCACTACCTGAGCAACTCTGCTCATTTTTGGTTTATTCTCTCATTTTTTTAATGATTTTTTTTTGCATTGTTGAGATCACACTCTATTTGTGACTTTCAATGCTGTTTTGGGGTCTTGCTTATTTTTTACTCAACATAGCATATGCATTTTCCCATGTTATCAAAGAGTTTTCTTAAGCATAATGTGTTACAATCACATGACATAGGCAATAAACGTTTTTTAGCATAAAGCTTTTTATGCATTTGAATTACTTTTACAGGATAACAACTGCCCAGAATTCAGATCACTGGGTTAAAGGGTATAAATATTTTAACACTCTTCATGTATATGTTGTAGCTATTGTTATTTCTTTTTCATGGAGTTGGAAACTGAAGCTCAAAAATTTCAATAATTTGTCCTAGTTCACACAGCTAATCCTCAGGAGGTCCAGGACAAAACAAAACATAAGGCAAAGCATTGCACATTCTGTGGTCTGTACTCAACAACACAGCACAAGAAAGAAGGCTGCTACTGTCCTGAAAATCATCTGATAATTTGCACTGATGAGGACAAACAGCCTATGGGTGATCAAACACAGAACAAAGGCTGGTGCACAGAAAGATTAGCTTGGAGGTCAAGACACCCGGGTTCTACTGGGTGCTCTTCTGCTAACTCTGTCACCCTTAGCAAGTCCCTTTGGCCTCAACTTCAGCTCATCTGCCCATATATATCACTACCAAAGAAAAAACAGAAACATTTTTATTTTGCCTTTGAATCAAAAGACCAAAGACAATCCATTTGTGCCAACTCAATGTAACTGTTCTGTTAGCCATAAAACCAAAAGAGCTGGATCCCAAAGCCAGCAGGTTGGGGTTAATGAGACAGCCAGCTGCAAAAAGCATCCCTCAAGCCGTAATCTGCCAGCAAGGGGCAGGAGAATGCAGTTCTTTCAAGATTAAGTCAGAAGGTCGGAAACACTGCTCAGTGCTAGGTCTCAGTGCCATTGGCACTGTAAAGAGATCCCATAGACTCTGGCCCTGGGGACAGAGGGCAACAGCACCAGCAGTCCAGGGTGCCAGGCTACCACCTGTCTCTGTGTGTGTGTACAAGTGTGCTGACGGGTGGCTGCCCAGGGTCCTCAGGGCACAGAGATCAGTGCTCTGAGTTGCTTTCTCAAGTGCCCAGGAACTTGAGACACTGCATTAGCAGTTGTGGAAACCAGAGCCAAATGGGCAAGGTGAGTGGGATAGCTGTTTATCGGATGCTGACACGCAGACCACCGCTTTCCAGGACTCAGGGACCAGTGCCTCTGTTCTGGGAATGGGATTAAGTCCTGGAATCTGTGGGAAACGGACACTCCTACACCACCATCTATCTGACTGTCAGTACAGGGCTAATGGATGGGGTGATGCAGATTCCACATCTTCGAGCCTGGAGAAATGCTTGCCCTCCTGGAGATCTGTCTCACCTCTTGCAGCAAGTGGAATGGTAAGTGCAGGGAAGAAACGCAGGAGGAGGCTGGCTGGACTATGTGAACGTGCCCACGTGGAGCGTCAGGAAGCCAAATCGCTGGCATACAACAAGCCATGTAACATGTCACTTACAGAAGCAAAAGCCCAGGTACACAAAAGAACACATTTTTTTGCAAGAACATTTTCCAATCAAAAGATCAGTGTAAACACATTAAAGCTGTGGTGTCTGGGTAAAGAAAAGGAATGGTCGAGGGCATGGGGGTAATCACCTTTCGTCCATGAAAAAGAGGGGTCTTGCAGGGGTCAATTATGAGAATGCACCATAACAAAGGAATAGCATTAACTCAGCACTCTGGCCTTGAGATCCAAAATTTTAAAAGGAAAAGGAAGAAAAAAACACCAAAGCAAACCAAACCCAGGAGATGTCGGAAAGCGCTGCTTTGGAAGGGTCCCGAATTTGGTGGAGGTAATTTGAATCCATATGAGACAGAGAGATTCCGGCTACCTTTAGTTCTCAGCCCTGAAAGCACATGTGAGCCACCAGGGGAGCTTTTAGAAGACACTAGATACCTGTTTAGTTGGCTTGGTACTGAGCCCAGGCTTTGATACTGAAAAAGAACTTGGTGGGCTGATAAGCAGCCAGAGTTGAGAGGACTGAGCCTTTGAGCTCTGGCATTCAAGATACTCAGAAAGGGGTGTTTGCCCGAGAGCTTGAGGAAGTGTTTTTGGAGAGGAAGGGTCAGTTGGGGCCAGAGAAATGACTCACAATGAGGCTCTGTTTTGGAAGAGGGAGCAGAGGAGAAAAGAAGGAGCAAAGAGGGGGAGGGGTGCCCACTAGCAGCTTAGGAAGGGGAGGGAAGAGTGACAGGTGGAAGAGTCAGAGGCAGTGGTAGGGATCAGTCAGGGTGAGCACTGTGGCTGACCCCCTCACGTTACGCACGCAATGAGAACACTGAAACTAAGAGAAAGTAACTTCTCTAGAGATAGGTCTCCAACAGGGATCCCAACTCCAGAGCTCTTGCCACTGTCCCATGAAGCCCTGGCTGCTGCTGAGTCTCCCTCATCCTATACCTATCTGACCACTGCTCATCACAGAAACTGGAAGAAGCCACGCCAGGGGGAGCTGGCAAGTGGAATGAGCTTCTTGAGAAAAAATAAATTAAAGAAGAGTTTAGAGAGGAATCTGCCTAGTTATTACTATTTAATCTTTTCCCCTTCTCAAGTAAATGTTTTTCTTCATTGCAAATAGTATTTATCGTCTTCTTTTATTCTCAGTCCCTCAATTCTGGAAGCTCAGTTTTACTTTTTTCAATGTTGCCAGCCGGGCTTGTTGATTGTCCTAACAATTTTTGATTTCCTGAAACTCTAATGATCTGTTTGGCCACCCTACTGAGAAGGGAATGTGTGTGGAGTGAGGGTCTAAAGGGATGGCTGAAAACATTTGGTTTCCACCAGAATACATGGAGCACCATGTGCCCCCCATGCTAAATATTTTCACATTTGCTCAATTTTTATAGACAAGAAAAGTAAGCCAAAAGGAGGTCATACAAATTTCCAAGTTATATACAGGTTCCTATAGGGGGATTAAGTCTCACTCTTATGTGCCCTGTTGGGTCCCAGGCCAGTGGCAACATGGTAGATGCTCATCAAATGATTACTGAAGGAAGTGGCCAAGCTGAGACATGCCCCCAGACCTTCTGACTTCCAGCCTGGTGTTGGGACCACAGGCACAGGCTGACTCAGCCTCTGCAGGCCATCCTGTACACACTTGGCCCGGACCAGGTCTGCATACACTCCTGACCTACCATGGTGCTGGGCGTACAGCTGGTGCTCAGTCAACATTCACTAGACAGCCCTCACAGCTCTGTTCCTGGCTACCTTGGCCCTAACTATCAACTTTCTGTCAGGATGTGTTGGCAGAGAGCCTACTACTAGGATAGGTCATGAAAGCATTCCAGAAAGAAAATCAGACTCTCAGGGCTGGGAGGGAAATAAAAAGTCATCTAGTTTTAATGCCCACTTTCCTCCCTTTCTCCTCACCCCCAAACACACACATACCCTGCTTCTCTCCCCCAGAGACATACACATTCTCCCATTGGTTGGTTGGACTTGTAGGTATATTTCTAGTTCATAAATATTTATTCATAATTGCTAATGGGAAGAGATTACATAGAGAGACCATGTGTAGGTGTTCTAGCAACAGCTCAGCTAAAGACCCAGTTGACAGTCAGTGTTAATCACTAGATATATAAGCAGAGATGGCTTCATATAATATACTATGATAGAGTAATTAACAAGGTGTTATTGGAGCTCAAGGAGAGAGCCATTATTAATGGTGGGGACATCAGGGAAAGCTTTACTGAGGAGATATCAATTAGGATGGGCCTTACAGAATGGATAGGCTCTGGGCTTGCACCTGGGTGTAATGAGTTAGTCTAGAGAAACTATGACATGACCATGGACACCAGGCTAACAGTAGACAATCAGAGAAGTTCATGCCTCTGGAAGCCCCAGGATGCCCAGCAAGGTGGTGGATCAGGATGAGTTCTCTGTCACTGAATGTTGTTAATTTGCTCCAGGGACTTTGAACAAAACATCAAAACTCTCTGGCCAGTAGCCTTATCTATCAGGGAAGGGCAGGAGATGGGGAGGGTGCTGAGGAAGTGCAAAAGGAGGGGTTTGATGGTGCTTTGCTGGGTGTGGGGAATGTTGGCTTGGTCTGCTGCCACTTATTTATTGCAGGGCCTTGGGCTAGCTAGTCTTGCTGAGTCTCATTGAGTCTCAATTTCCTCATCGTTAAGAAGGTTGGCAATCTCTGCAGCCCCTGCTCCCCTGCCTCATGTTTATCCATGAAAACCCTTTGAGAAACATCATTACCAGAGGAACAAAGATGATTGCTGTGACTATCACTGAGACCAGCTGCTCAGGATGTCCTGGCATTGCTCTGAGCATGTCTCTTTCTGCTCCCATCCTTCAATGGCTTCCCATTAAAGTACACGTTTGTTCTAGTTACCCTTGCTGCTTAACAAACCACTCATGAGATGACCACTTTAGGAGTGGCATAAAACAACCATTATCTTGCAGATGTTGAGAGTTAGGAATTTAAACAAGGCCCAGCAAGGTTGTACTGCATCATATCTGGGGTTTTATCTGGGGAGACATGAAGACTGGGTGTGATTCAACAGCTGGGGGCTAGAAGTATTTGGAGTTATCTTCACCTATCTAGTGATATATGCTGGCTTTCAGTAGGTTCCTCAGCTGGGTGGTTGTCAGAACATCTATACGTGGCCTCTCTGTGTGATCTTTCAACCTAGGATATTTGGAACCTCTTCAGAGCATGGCAACTGGGTTCTAAGACAAAGTATCCCAAAAGATAAGAACGGAAGCACATGGCATTCTTATGACCTAATCTCAGAACCCACATAACACCACTTCCATTATACTCTAGAGATTGAAGCAGTCACAAAGCTCTGTCCAAGTTCAAAGGGAGAGGATAAAGACCCTACCGCTCCATGAAAGGGGTGCAAGGTTACAATTTTAAAAGAGCATATAAGATAGACATGTCATTATAGCAATCTTTGAAAAACACAATCCATCATAACATTCCTTACCTTGGCACTCAAAACCCCTGCCTTATGCTCCCAACAGCATCTCTTCCTATCTCTCAGCACAAACCTCAACCCCAAGCAAGCTAGCCTTCTCACTGTACCCAGAATATGCCTTACTCATCCCAGCCTGTGAGGCTTTGACCCTGTTCAGCTTATATCTCCTCTTTCTGATTATTTAAGTCCTAATTCCCAAAGGATTCATGTTTCTGGTATATTTGAGTAACAGTCAAGACAAAAAAAAAAAAAAAGCAGCATCTTAGCAAACATTCCTGGGTTTTTTTTTTTTTTATTATTGCTTTTCCTTAGAATTAGTAAAAATTCTACCATGCTGAGAATTACTGCTTCTGAAAAATATCTACCAAGCATGGGCATGTCCCTTTTAACTGTAATCATTGCACACATACTTATGAAATTCAGGTTCTTTATCTCTCCCAGACAGAAATAATGACTGTAATAAATTAAAGTCAGCCTGCTTTAAACCAACAAATGGTGTGGCTGACAATAGATGTATAAATATGGTTTTAGTTAATGAATTTTTTCAGCCTTGCTCCATTTCAGCTCATTAGACTTATGACTAATAAAGGATTTGGCCAGCATTGCTTGCTAATTGCTCTCCAATTAAATCAGGGGCCAGGCCCCTGCTTCTTATAGAGATCCCAGGCCCGAGGAGTACTGGGCATCTAATAGTACTCAGGAAACACTCAGTGGTCGCTTGATAGAAAAAGAGAAACACACAAGGTAGCCAAACTATGCAGTTTCTCTATATTCCAGCTAAAAATGTGAGTCCCTGCTGACTACAACAGAAGCAATTTAACAGTGGACAGAGCTTTACACTTTCTTTATAAGGAGCTTTTGCATCCATTCTTCACTTACAATCTGATGAGGCACGGAGTGAAGGTTTTTGTTGTCCCCATTTTATTGATAAGGAAGCTGAGGCTCAAAGAGATTAAGGGGATTTTACAGAATCAACAGCTCCCATATAGGGAGCAAGAACTTTGTGCGAAGTTTTTTATTCCCCAAGCAGATTTTTCTCCACTGCACTGTCTCCAGATCAGCTGGCTCATTCACTCATTCAATTACTCATCCATTGATTGATTTGACAACTGTTTATAAGCACCTATTTTATACACAGCATAGTATAGGCACTGGGGAAAGAATGGAGAGCAAGGCAAAGTCCTGCTGTCATTGAGTGTGTGGTCCAGAAGGAGAGATTTCAATAAATACTTAAACAATTATATAAATAAGAGAATTTAACCTAACAACAAATGCCATAAAGAAAATGGAACAGAGTAATGGGATAGAGAATGGCCAGAGAGGTAAAGAGGGATCTTCTTAGCTAGAATTGTCAAGGAAGACTTCCCTGAGATGATGTTAGAGCTGAGACCTTAATGATGACAGGGAACCAGCCATTTAAAGATCTAGGAGAGGAAGAGTCCCAGGAAGAAAGTACAGCAGATGTAAGGACCAAGAGGCAGGAATAGGCTGGTCATGTCAGAGGGTCAGAAAGTCCAGTTAGGCTGAAGCATTTTCAGTAATAGAGAGGATGAAAGGGACTAGAAGGTATAGGGCTTTGCAGGCTATAATAGGGTAAAGGAAAGTCTGGGCCAGCTAAGGAAGACCTAGCAGAGCTTGCTGCCCTTCACATCACCTGAAGGTGCCTGAAAGATTGTGATGGGTTTGATTCATTTTTTTCTAAGTTGTATATATTATCAAGGTGACCTTAAAGGCAAAGTATACATCTGAGCCCTTCAAAGCCTAAACATAGCAACTACGTGCACCACTCCATAGTTTTTTCCCCACTCTCTCCATCTGTCAATGGATTTGATTTGCTTTCAGGGGCTGCCATTAATTATGGATTCAGAGTAAGTATCCAAATAGTTAATTCATTACAAAATTTCCAGTCCAGGTTTCTGTTTAAAATTCCATTTTATTTTTATAATACATTAATTTATTTTTTAATTCTAGAAAATTTAAAAATACTTGTGACCTTCAAAAAAGCACCAAGAATAAATTTTAAATTTCCCGTAAAGGGTGGGATTGATTTAAAAATGAAAGGCACCTCTCATTCTCCACTAAATGCAAGGTGGCCTCTGAGCAGCTTTCCAAGCTGTCCTGTTCAATTTGGGTATAGCAATTTGCCTCTCTGAACTTTAGACTCCTCTTCTGCTTAGTGGAGATTCACTTTGAAGGACTATAATGAGAATTAAATAAGATAGCACATGTAGAACACCTAAAACAATGCCCAACTCAGTCCAGGTGCTCAAAACAATTAGCTCTGTACCCTAAGGCCTCCATCTGCATGGGGCATCCATTGCATACTCCTTCAAGGAGTGTTTACTTGCTTCTAAAAAACATTTTAGCCATCAAAGCTGCCCATAAATTAAGTGTGCCCTGTCTAAGCATCATATCAAATAATTTTCCAGGAACTTCTGATAATAAACTTGAGAAAATCCCTTCTACTCTCTTAATCTCATTTCCTCATAGAGAAATCAGATGTCTTCTCTGGTTCCTGTTATTTGATTTCAGTACTCATCATATTTTTATTGAATTTATATTTTTATTGTCTATGCCGGGCACTGTACTAGATGCTGTGTGGTACAATGGTACAACATGGTTATGGCCCTACCCCTCCTAGAATGGCCAGCTCCAAGCCTCCTGAATCTCTCATACTTGATGTCACTATTGCTCTTGCCCTCTGTATCAAGGAAATGGTGGAACCACTCTAATCTTTTTTCTGACAGGGTTGCCTGAGGAATGTGGCACATGGAAAAAGAGTTAGGTCAGGGGAATTTGGGATTCTCAGGACCTCTGTTGGATTCAACCTGACCAGTCCCTCTTAGCCTTCACCTGAACCTCCTGGAACTAGAGGAATGCCTGGAATTCAATGACTGTTTCACGTGGTTCCCCTCTTTCCTGCTTACTACTTCCAAGGCAGGGCCAGGCTGACGTCAGAGCCACCCTGGCCAGCTCGAAAGGAGGAAGTCAAGAAGAAAAACAGCATCCCTGGTTATCTAAGTTACTACAGTATTTTCTTTACCCACTCAGATGGACAGACACACTGCCGAAGGAGTGGGTCTGCTGAACTCTTCATGGAAGTGATTGTTTCCCTAAATCGAAAATAAAGTCTTCTGAAATACAGGAAGCACATACAAGAGCCAATCCTTTAAATGGAGAATAACAGCTTATTCTATTGTGCTCTTCAGTTATCTCCAAGACATGGCAGGGATAGATCGGTTAGAGGGAAAGAAGACAATCTTTCATAATGATGCCCTTACCTTCTCTACCCTCCATTATAGGCCAGTCACCCTTCACACATGCATGCGTGAGCGCGCGCGCACGCACACACACACACACACACACACACACACACACACACACAGACACACACACTTTCCAGTTCTATTCCATTCCCTCTTGATTGTGGTGAGTATGTGCTGCTCCTCCCCCAACCCTATTCCTACATCAAACCAAGCACCGTGTTTATTCACAGGCCGACCTTCGGGAAAACAGACATCCTGGATTTGCTTCCTAAACTTCCTATTATGCATAAAGAACACATTGTCCTTTCAAAGCCAGGACTGAAACCTGATACTTGTGCCATGCATCACTGTATTACGCAGCTACCAAGAACGTGGGCAGCCTGTAAGCAGCCTTGTAGGTTCCTCAGAGATCTGAAGTGATAGTCACTTATGCTCTGACTAAACACATCCAAGTTGAGCCCACAAGTTTCTTGTTGACTGATGAGCATGTGTCAGCCCCGTAAGGCACCAGCCTGCCCCAAAGTAGCTCTCAACATGGTACTCCTTTCCCAAGGAACCACTTGTGGGCAACGTGGTCATCCACCCCTGGGAGATGCACAGGGAAAACGTAGTGGAGTATTTCACATGGTCCTACACAGCAGTTAGAAGTCATCGTCCAGAAGCATGCATGGCAGTTGGATGATTTTTTTTTCTTTGATGGATGTTAAAAACATAGTGCCAAATAAAATGTCAGGAGCAAAATGAGATAGAGAAAACTCAAAATTTTTTACATACATCAAAACAAATGCATTCTAAGTAACTAATAATAATGCACCTTATACAAGAACATATACAAACAAAAGATACTCATCAAGCATATTAGAATGTGTTGACCATAGATGGGGAAATGGCAATGAGTAAGTGAAACAAGAGAGGGGATTTATAGTGACTGATGATGATAATGTGTCGTGAACTGAAGAATATGATTAAATCAATCTTCTTTACCGCAAGTCAAAAAAAAAAAGGAAATGGCCAACCCCAAGGACACAGAAATATCTGAGCTGGCCAAGGTTTAGATTCCTAACCTCAGCTCCCACTTTCCACTCAAGTCAAGCAGAAGCTGCCTTGCATACAGCACTGCTGACTCCTCACCTTAGATTACTCTGCCCTTAGCATAGCCGAGTCCACCCCACACTTCAAGGTCCAGCACCCAGGCCACCTCTTCAGGAGGTTCCCACCGCCTCTGGGCAGCCATGCACTTTCTCTACACTGCACTGCAGGCACGATCAGTGTGCCTGGAAGCATGCTCTTATTTGTAGGGAGAAGTGGTCCCTTAAGTGTGGGGTTGCTCTTTTCAGGAGGATAGTGCTGCAGTGGCGCTTGGTGCCTTTGGCTATCTGCGCTCCTGGATTGCAATTCATGCTTTCTAAGGACTCTTTTTAAAAGACTCAAGCAAGAGGAGCCTTTTTCTCAGAAAGATGTATTACTTTTCTAGGAAACTCATCACAAAGAAGAGTTTGTGAATGGCTAAATGACAAAATTGCTTCCATGAGGTTTTCTACAGTTAAGCCCTAGGCCCTCTTCCCATGCCCCAGATACCTCTCTGGGGTCCTCTTTTTTATCCTTCCTGCAAGTTCCAAGTTGTGGACAACTTGCCTCTCTGCTGTAAAACCACTTCCAGCCCCTTTATCCTTTGGGCTTCTCTAAAATCAAGCTCGACTGTGGAAGTCATTACCTTGTTAATCCTGACACCACCGCCACCCCCATCCTGGACAACAGAGCAAGAGTTCTACAAACATAAAGACCCTGCAGGTAGAAATTTCAGGAAATAGCGAGAGCTTTCTTCCCTGCCTTCAATATGTACGCAATCCATGAACACATATTTTTGAGTAGTTGTTATATGTTTGGTACTGGTTTTAGCTCTGGACAAAGATACTCTCCTTGACTTTCTTGTTCATCTCTGCATTGTTCAGTTTTAGCAAGAATCCTGATAAATCAGGTTAGCCATAATCCCCAGTCCTCCATATCTGATCACTCTTAATATCTAATCGGGTTCCTCATCCTCCACCAGCTCCCAAGTGATGTCTGATCACCCTGGTCTGCCTTCAGCAAGAGTCCTATTAGGTCAGTTTAGCCAGAATCTTCCCTTATGCCTGATGTTTCTTTTTAGTACTTTCCATCAATTGACCCCCTCCACACTCTTCTCCTTGGCTATAATTTCCACTTGCCCATGCAGTATTCAGAGTTGGGTCCAATCTCTTTACCCACTGCAGTAGTCCCTATACCTTTTGCAATGGTCTCCCTGAATAAAGTCTGCCTATCACTCTTTAGCAGGTATCATTAAATAATTTTTTCTTTAGCAGGATATGATGGTCGGAAAAAGCAGGGTGGGCCTGTTCTCAAGGGGCTGATTGATAAGCTACTACTTCTCAAACAAGGGGAGCATTCCCACCCACTCTCCAAATATGAGAAAGTGAATTTTGCCAAATTCCATCTCTATTTTCCTGGGTTTGTGCAGTGTTGGCAACAAAGGAGAGCGACTGGCTGGAGACCAGCTGCCTAGCAAGGCCCTGCCAAGACTGGTGCAGAAGAGCCGGCATTTCTATTCCCAGGGCCTGGCTCCCAACCAGGATGGCATCTGCTCAGAGTCTGAAGCTCAGCATACTTTAATTGTCCTGTGGCCTCGTGGCACTTTCAGCCTATCAATTGAATTTTTATTTCTTTTTTTTTTTTTTAATTGAATTTTTTTCTTAAAAAGCAACTCTTGTGTTTATTGGTTTTTCTGCCTTGGATTTGGCTCCTAGGATTTTTCTTAAAGATGGAACTCCTCAGAGAACCAGATCTGGAGATCTCTCCCTCGCCAGGACCTGAGCAGGAGGGACTGGTGACATAATAAGGAAATGCTGGTCCAGTGTCTACTCCTACCACTCAACATTCTATTGCTTTACTGCATGGCGCCAGCCTTTTCTGAGCCCCTAAACAAGATGCTGGGAGCCATCATCTCAGTCAGATGTCACTACCTTGCTGTGTGACCATAGCTGAATCCCTTCCCTTTCTGGGCTGATATTCTCTCTGCATATTTTTTGGACAGGTGAAATTCAGAACTGCAAAGGCATATTTTAAGCTCTGTAAAAATATAAAAACTTATGGGATCTCTCTGTACTTCTCACTCAATTTTGCTGGAAACCTAAAAAGTATCTAAAAAATAAAGTCGATAGCCCCTTTGGTGAACCCTGGGCAGGGAGCAGAGCCCTGAGTTCTAATAAAACCTCTGCTTCTCTCTGTGCAGCTTCGGGAAGTGGGGAAGCTTCTCTGAGCCTAAATTGTCATCTTCTATCCACTGTGGCTACTATGAGAATCCAATAAACAAATGGATTTTTAGATACTGAGTTAATTATAGAACAGTGTCCTTCTAGGACTTCCTGTTAATATTTGTCACTTATTAAAGACACTGTACTGAAGGTCGAACATCCAGTCTCAAGTTGGCAGAAACTTTGCAGCTCTTAAAAAACATTGGAAAGCCTCAGAGAAAGCTTGAACGGATGTCTCATAGGCACCGCAGACTAGCACATTAAAAAATGAGTAAGGGAGAGAGGCAGAGGAAGAGAGAGAGGAGGAGGAGAAACAGAAAAAAAAATAGGAGAGACAGAAAAATCGAAAGTAGAAGCAAAAGCAACAAAAGAGAAATAAGAAGGAAAAGAGGAAAAATAATTGTGGAAGGAAAAGTGGCAGCAACAACAGTTTAAAAAAGCAGGAGCAGCAGCAGCTGCCGAAGTAGATGCTGAAGAAGCAGAAGCAGAAATGACAGAATCAAAAGAAGAAGAAGAGGAGGAAGAAAGAAGGAAGGAGGAAGAACAGGAGGTAACAGCAGTAGAAAGAGAAACAATAGGAGGAGAAAAAGCAGAAACAGCAGAAGAAGAGCAGGAAGAGGAAGCAGAAGAAGCATAAGCAGAGACAAAGAAGTGGAAGTAAAAGAAGCAGAGGAGGAAGAAGAGGAAGGAGGGGAAGGAAGAAGTAGAAGCAGGGGAGAGAAGAAGGGGAAGAGATGTAGTAGAAGTGGAAAAGCAGCAGAAGGAGAAGCAGCAGCAGCAGCAAAAAAAAAAAAAAAAAAAAAAAGTAGAGTCGGGGAAGCAGCAGCCAAAACAACAGAAGCAGAAAGAGCAGAAGCAGAAGCAATGGAAGATAAAACATAAGCAGGAGAAGCCATGCAGGAGCAGCAGCAGCAGTGCCCCGGGGCAGAGGCAGAGTGTCTACAGGGTTAGGGAAGACTGAATGTGAGACTGGTCGGCCTGGATGTGCGCTCTCTGCTCTCCGAATCTCAGTTTCCTCCTAGAGACAGAGGCAGATGAACCAATGAGATGTTCTTATAATCCTAAAGTTTGGGCCATGAAGATGAGGCTGGGGGCCAAGCAGGAAATGTTTCCCCAGACAAAAACATGAATGAAAGAATAAACTTTGATCAAGCACCTTCTGTGGGCCAAGCAGAGATGAAGGCGACTTCAGTCCTTGCTTTCCATGAGCACCTCATCCTGGGGCAGGGCAGTGCTCGTGGTCAGGAGAGGGGCAGAGCAGGCTCAGGCCCAGAATTTGTGAAATGAGGAAATGTTAGAGAGGTTTTTGAAAGAGGTGGGATTTGGGTCAGAGTCAGCAGGTGGAGATGGAATTTAATAAGTGGAATTAGGGTGGGGAAGAAGGGCTCCTCTCCCAGAAAAGGCGTGTGTCCAAGGCTGTCAGCTTTAGCCTGGCTGGTGGCCTGGATTAGACATTCATGCCCAGAGGTGAGGAGAGCAAACATCAAAGTGGCAGATCCTGACAAGGCCCTGCCCATGAAATAATTTCTCTCCCGGTCAAGAGGTCAATAACATGGAGATTAGGCCTGCTATGGAACAATCTTCCTGCTGGTGGAGAGATGGCCACTGGACTGCGTCTCACCTCACTGACTGAAAGTGTCTGCAAGGTGACCAGAGGAACCTCAGAGTGCTAAAGAGCAGATGCTTCAGACCCTGAAGGATGAGACTGAGAAGAGAAAGAGCAAGGCTGGCCACTAACCGTCTTGTGTCCCCTGTCCTCTGCAGGGGTTGCTCCTTTCAGGAAGCCAGATGGGCTTCAGAGAGGTCTCAAAATCTAGTGGAGATACCAGCCTATCCCCAGAGCAGACACAGATGCCTCTCAGGAGCCAGATTTCCCAGAGGTGCCCTTTGGACAAATAGTGGCACAGAGTGAACGAGAGTCAGACTGTGAATGGAGAATCTCAGGCCCCGCAGAAATCCAAGAGAGGGTGGGGGCCCCTTCAGGCCTCCCCCATTCACCCCAAGGACCCCAGTGCTCATTTTCCGAGCTCTACCCTAGCCAGAGCCTATAGAGATACCTCCTCCTGAAAACCCGTGGCAACATGACAATGAAGCCAACGCGATGGGGCCATCATCTGATGAAGCAGCATCTGTATAGATTTGGGGTTTCCCCTTCTCCCCTTCCCCTCAGGCTACCAGAAACCCCACCACTAGGGAGAGATGAGAGGAAGGGTCTCTCATGTGTACTTTTGTGTGTGTGCGTGTGTGTGTGTGTGTGTGTGTGTGTGTGTGTGTGTGTGTGTGTGAGAGAGAGAGAGAGAGAGAAAGAGAGAGAGAGAGAGAGAGAGAGTGTTGGGATGGGGAAAATTGGGAATTCTAAGCAGCGATGCTGTCTGTCACAAGGGGAAATTCAGAATAATGGCAAAAGTTGGGGCAAAATGGGGAAATCGAGGTGATAAGGAAAAAACAAGCAAATTTTTTAGTTTTGCCAATGCAAGAAAGCTTCCTAAGTCTGGTGAATATTAATCAAAATGCCTGGTGATGCATTCCTCTCCATAGCATCCAGCAAAGTGCTGGGCACGGAGAGAACGGGTTCACAGGCAGCACACTGCAGTGCTTGGAGCACTAGCTGAGCAACCAAATTGCCTCTCTGAACAGTCTCATCATCTGTAAGATGGTCCCTCTCCCCCTCACAGTCACCACATGTAAAATGGTTGAGAGCTGTACTTGGCAGATAGTAAATGCTCAGTAACTCTCAGTTATTATATTATTAAAGAAAGCAGATAATAAATGCCTACTAACTAGAAAAATTATACTAAAACCTGAATAAGCAGAAAATATTTATATTCTGAGCAGATCAAAGGTGAAGGTATGTTAGAGATGAGTGGGTTATTTTCTTTCAACATGAAAGCAATAAGAAGGACTATGACAATTACAGTAAAATTTGTGACTTTTCAAGTTGCTTATTGGTAGGCCAAGCTGTGTGTCTCACCCACCCTATGCTCAAACATCTTTGCAAAATGCTTTGAGAGTTACAGATGAAAGAAGCTGTTATGCCGTAAGAGAATCAAGGCTCTGAGGCTTCTTCGAGCGAGAAAGGAAAGAAGCTCAACTTCTGTGCATTATGCAGCTACTATTCGTGAGGTCCCTTGACTTGCCTTCCCTGACCAGGTATCCAATCTAACTTGTCCTTTTTTAATTGAAATATCAGTTAGCCATGATGGTCAGAGAAGGGGACATCTTCTCTCCCATCTGTCCATCCCTCTCTATCTCCACCCCCACTACCCTGGCCCAAGCCACTTTTATGACTCTCCTAGAGCCTGATAACCTTGATGGTCTCACATCTACAGCAGCTGGAGAGATCTTTTTAAAAAGCAAATGTGATCGTGACAGATCCCTGCTTGAGATTTCCATCGCCCTTAAAACAAAAGCACAAGTCTTGTGCTCTCACAGGCAGCTCTGTGTGGTCTGCCCAGTGTCTCCCACCCACCTCCCAGCCTCCCCCCTTGCCCAGCCCCCTGTATTCCATTCATTCCAGGCTCTCTTTTGGGTTCTCAAGCATACCAAACTCCTGCTAATCTCAGGGACTTTGTACAAATGTTCCCGCTATCTGGAACATTCCCCATTCACCCTCACCACTCCTACTCTCCTTCCAGCTCCCTCTTGTTCTTCTCTTCTAATCACAAGTCATGTCTTAGGGGAAGTCTTCCTCGATCTCCTAGACTAGATAAGGTGTCCAGTTTCTAAGTGCTCATGACACCCTATGTTTTCCTTCTTATCACTTCCCACAGCTTAGATTTACATATTTATTAGAATGATTCTTCATTTCGTGTCTATCTTCCCCACTGCATTATAAACTGGGCAAGGCAGAGACTATATTTGTTTTGTACACCATTACACACTACTACTCCTTCCTCCATTCCCACCAAATAAGAGGAGCTTGGTGATAAATATCCATTAAATAAGTGAGTGCATTTCATTCTTAACCCCAGGGGGTTAAGAAGCCCTAAGCATAAATAAAGGAGCACAAGAGTGGGTGTCCAGGGACTGGGATTCCAGCCCCAGTCTCTTCAAATCAGTGCTATGACCCCAAGCAAGTCTCTTCCCCTCTGAGTCGAGGAATCTTTAGAATGATACCGAGGAGTTTGGGCTAATTGGTCTATCAGGGCCCTCCTAGCTCAGTCTACAGTTTTCTGTGGCTGAGTATACTGATTTCAGACTCCTCCCCAAACAGACATTGGAACCAGCAGTGACATGGTAGAAGTGGAGGTGAGAATAGATATCCCTAAAGAAACAAATTTTTCTACTCCCTTTGCTGTGAGAATATTTGTGCTTGAAAGTGCCTTTCACAACCAGAGCCAAGGGAATACTTTGTCATCTGCAGTTCAGTTCTTGGTTCCACTTCTTAAACCAGTGACTTAAACTTTCCATTTCCTCTCGAGACAGCCAGAAAGTGGGCATAGCCCACTGCAGCATGTTCCAAAGGCATGATGTAGAGTCTATAGGCTATTTAAAAAGGCGAGTCTTTAAAAATAAATCATTTACAGTTGTTAATGTTGTATAAAAGATTAAATAAGGACTTCTTGGGCACATTAGCTCTTGGGATCTCCTTTCTGCCCTAGGATATATTTCTTCCCCATTTAACTTTCATCCCTTCTAACTTCCATTCTTTGATATCTGGAATTAGAATGTCTAGCCTTCTTTTACTCAGAACACAAATAATTATTCCCACTTTGTTTCAAAGTAGCAACTCGTGTCTTATATTTGCACACTTTTCCCCCAAATGCTGTCTAAATACAACAAATTGAAAATCGAGTAATTAGAGAGGATCAGCTAGGAACCTGATTCCAGTCACTCTCTGAAAAAAATATTTTCTCTCAACAATTCAGAGGCTCTTGAAATTTGCCCTTTTCCATGCAACGTGTTTTCTGTGCCAATGGGATAGTCTCTTTGTTGAGATTTAATTGTATGTGCATGCATTCTTGCTATAACTGCTCAGCAAGAAGCCTGGAAGAGTGCCAGGGACCCTAGCCTCTGGGGCTGACACTCAAAGTCAGGGACTTCTTAGTGACTCAGAATCTGAACAGTGTTCTTGCTTGAAAGTTCTCTTTGCTATGAGCAGTAAGTGAGAAGTCACTGCAATGCAAAGCAAGGTACAGGTAGATGATGAGCTCTTTTAGTAAAGTCACCGACTATGACTTCAAGGGTACTTTCTTTGCATTTGCGCACATCAAATAAGCTTAAGAGTAAGCTCATAGCCCAGTAGCCTAGTCCTAGATTGTGAGCTCCTTGAGGGCAAGAATTGAACACAGGGCATGCCTTGTAATAATCTATACTTCAAAGAATCAGCCCCCTTATCTAGATGATCCTCAGGCCTTTTAAGAAGAATCCCATTTAATTCGGTTCATAAAAGCTCTTCTAAATTAATTTGCTCTAGGTAATTTGTATCAGGAAGCCTGAACACAAAAGAAAATTATGCCCCAAAGTGGTGTTGTTCTCCAACCCTTGTAGGACAAATTAAAGAAATTTAGAAATTATCGTAAAAGTGATAGCCACTTAGATTTTAATCAGAGGAGTAACCGAAATTCTTTAACATCTCCACTGTGTCCTAGGGAAAAGTGAGAATAATTTTTTCTTCCCAACAGATTGGAAATCTGTTGTAAAGTGGCTATTAGATCACTGTAGGCATGAAAATAATCTATGATATTGTAACACCTGGTCTCCTCCTAACACACACTGAACACTAACACTCTTCATCTCTCAAGTCTTAATAACTCTTGACAGTAGACAAATAGCTTTGACATGTGTGGACACTAAGAGAAATAGGTTAAGTAACATATCTCAGGTCATGCAGTTAATTAGTGTGCTAGCTCTTAGCTACTGTCCAAAGTTACTTCATTACCAGGTTGATTGATATTCATGTTCCCATGGTCAACTGAGATTTTTGAGACAAAAGAAGCAGAAAACAATTAAAACAAACAAACAAACAAACAAACAAAAACTCAAGTGTTTGTTCCCAGGCTTGCTCTCTTTGAATATGGCTTTAGAAAATGGTTTAGTCAGCATTTTTTTAACTAATGGATTTTTCTTCTCATAACTCTACCATTTTTGGTATTGGCAAGAAGCAGAGGTAGTTTTAAAGGCTCAGAAATCCATTGCAATGCCACCCTGAACAAGCCCAATCCCATCTGATCTTAGAAGCTAAGCAGGGTCTGGCCTGGTTAGTACTTGGATGGGAGACCACCTAGGAAGACCAAGCCCTGTAGGTGTAAAAAATAAAAAGTAAAAAACAAGGGATTGTAAACTGACAAGGTCCTTGCAATCTGTGAGGTCAAACAAGGGTTGCCTTGCCTAAAAAACAAACAAACAAAAAGAAAAAACAAACAAATAAGGGACCGGATGTTCTTGGCTGTGTGTTATAGCCTGCCTTAGAACATAAAGCTCCAATAGTCTGTCTTCTCTTCTTCCTCTTTTTCTCTTTCCCCTTTCCCTTTCCCATTATTTTATCCTCCCCCCAAGCCCCTCCCCTTCTCTCTCCACACATACACAAGATCATTCAGTTAACAGAGGGAGTTTGGAAAAAGAGAGATAAGCCAGCAGACTTTTAGGTGCCTTTCACATTTCCTTTTCAATGAACCTAAGTAAAACAGCTATCTTTTTCAGCATATGGCCCACAGAGTCATCTGCTAATGCTGCTCCTTAGACGGGGCTCTTCAGTTAATACAGAATGCAGAAGGGCTGGAATAAACACATAGTCTGTATTCCCACAGAGATAGCTTGGTGATACACTGAGTTTCCATCTATAAAGTGGAGGAGACAAACCTTAAGTGTTCTTTTTATAGAATAATACTAAGACAGAAAAATTAAGAGCTATGCCCTAGCAGCATAAGTAATTTCAAAACAGCACACATCCTTTCAATGTTTTTCAAAAATCCTAAAAGCAGTAGTTCACAGCCACACTAAGATTATGCTCCTGCTTCCACAAAACACTATCAATAGTGGAGAAGCAGCGGTCAGTCAAAGAAGAAGCAGGGAGGCCAGTTAGAGGTCAAACCAAACCCCACAGCTGTGATGTACTGTCCACTCTTTCATCTCCAATACCCTTCTAACACTCTGATTCTCTCCGAATTGCTTTTCCTCCCCACCAGCCCTTTTTAAGTAGATTATTTAAACTGATTTCAGTAAGAAAATTTTTTTTCCTCTTTCCAAGGTGGAAGGCAGGGAAGAATTGTCCTCACAAATATAAGATTCACTTTATTAGATTGTGGTGGTTGTGATGACTGTGGATATTCTGAGATGAATGATTAAAAAGCAAAAAGACGCCTTAATCTAAGGGAGATATCAATTCTTAAACAAGCATTTTTTGTGCACCTATGCATCTAGACAACCAATAAGAATAGAGCATAGCACCTGTGCAGGCCCTCAGTGAAGCCCCAGCTCACTCACTACTGTGTGTCATTGGGCAAGATACTTCATCTTCCTAAGCATCCATTTCTTCATCTGGAAAATGGGGATTATAATAGTACCTACCTCAAAATGTTGTTTGGAGGACTAAATGAGAGTATTCATATAAGAGCAATTAGTGCATGCACAATACAAGTACCTAATACATGTTAACAATTATCATTTATCTTTTTATTATCTTTTTTTGAGATATCATACAAGGCATGAGACAGGAGCAGGAGATGGATATCTATAAAGATTGTTGGAATAATGAAGCCCATGTCCCACCTCCTCTGAAATGGATTCAATTAGTTTCTGAACATCAAGCTTCACTGTCCTAGAAGCTTCTGGGGGGGAATCTGAGGAGCAAGTGTTCATCGCTTCTGTAACTTTCTAATAGTAATTTTTAGCATCACAGTGACTACAAACAATCGCTTTCTATATTGGTCCTTACAGAGAAAGCTGCAAGTGTACTAAGTACTTGCCATGTTGAATTGCCTTCTTCTAGTCACAGAAAACTGGATTCTCCATACTTGGGAGGAGCCCTAAGGTCTGAGGGAAATAGTGTTTAGCTTCATAAGAAGTTTACTCCTCTGTCTCCTGAGCAGTTTCATGCAGAGTTCAAATCCCAGCCTTGCCACTTCCTGTGGAAACTGGAGCAAGTTACTTATCCATTCTGAGTTCATTTTCCCATGTGAAAATAGAGTTGATACTACCTGTGTTGAAGGGTTGTTGTAAGGATTAAAGATAATATATAATATAAATATATGACACAAGTAAACATATGTGCTTAGCACTTTGCAGATACTTAATAAACAATAGTGTTGTTATACAAATTGGAATGGCATGTGACTATTCCTGGGCCAGATATTAAGATTTTCCTCCTGTGAATACTAGAAGCCATTGAGACCTTCCAAACTCATGTCCCATCAAATCAACCTACTTACTTTTATCTTCTAGTCTTGTGGATGAACTGTCCCCCTCTTAGCAAAGACCAGCTCCTCCATGCCTATACCCAACCCCTTCCCCTTTCAGTTATTCAAGAACATGGCTCCAGCAATGCTCCCTCTCTCTCCTGCATTGCCAACTTTTTCTATTGGGCCTTTGACACTAGCACACAAATGTGCAA
Organism: Eidolon dupreanum; assembly: GCA_028627145.1. Taxonomy (NCBI): domain Eukaryota; kingdom Metazoa; phylum Chordata; class Mammalia; order Chiroptera; family Pteropodidae; genus Eidolon; species Eidolon dupreanum. The sequence goes on from CM053507.1 coordinate 113,258,941, forward strand.
TTATTTCTCCCATTCTAAAAAAAAAAAAAAACCCAAAAACATGCTCTTGACCTCATTTCCCCCTCTAGCTACCAGTCCACTTCTTTCTCTTTATGGGAAAGCTCCTAAAAACATTATTAAGCTCACAGCTTCCGGTGGCTATCCTCCAATTCTCTATTAAACACACTTAGACTGAGTTGTCACCCCCACAACTCCACCAGAACAATAACTCCCGCACTGCTACATCCAATGGTCAATTCTCCAGCCTTCGTCTTATTTGACTTATCGGCAGCATTTGACCTAGTTAATGACTCCTCCTCCTCAAAGCACTTTCTTTCCTTGGCTACCAGGGCACTCTGCTGGCTTTCCTCTTGCCTTACACACTGCTCTTTCTCCGATTTTGGTGGTTCCTCCTCATCACTGGACCTCTTCATCTTGAAATTACCCCAAAACTCAGTCTTTCGACCCCTTTCTCTATCTACATTCATTATCCTGGTGATTTCATTCAGCTCCATGATTTTAAATTCCATCAATAAGCTAGTGACTCCCAAATTTATATCTGTGGCCCATATTTCTCATCTGGTTTCCAGAAACATGCATTTAACTACCCACTTAATGTCTCCACTTGGATATTTAATAGACATCCAAACTACATACCCAAAAATGAACTTATAATCTGCCCCAAAAACTGTTCCTCCCACAGTCATCCTCATCTCAGGAATGGCAACTTCATCCTTCCAGTTCCTCATGTTAAAATGGTCATCCTGACTCTTCTCTCATGCAGTACATCCGATCTGTTGGCATCATGCTGCTGAATGGTGGGAAATAAGAGGGGATGGAGCAGTAATAACATATGCAGCTTTCGAAGTGACTGCTGAGCACAAGCCTGACATAAAGGCTGGACAGTGACCATTGTTCTTTGAAACATTGTGTGACCTCTCTCACTATGATCTTAAGCACCTTTCAAACAACAAAATTCTTTATTATGAGTGAATGAAAATAGAATAATTTGTAGTAGAGAGTAATTATCCAGCCTTAGAGGGAAAGGATTCTGCAGACCTTAGATGGTTTCAAACTAAATGCTTCACCTAAATTAGGGGACCTTTCAGTTGAAACTCTCAGCCAAAGGTCACACAGCTTTTCACTACACATTGAATTTCCAACATGGGTGTATAGTTGCTTAGAAAATAAACAGCACTTCTTCTGACTAATATAAGGCCTAATTTGGCTAAGGGCTCTTCCTACCCCCCTCCCCAAAAAAGGATCTAAGGTAATCATAGCAAATGCTTGGCATCCACACTTCTGTTCCTTCAATGTGGATTTGGCTTCAGAACCATTTTCAACCCAGTAGTCCAAGCAGTCACTACCAATTCATCTATGAGCTTTGGCGAGTTTAAGTCTAATTGGCCTCCCTTGTCTGGTCCTTTGCCCGATATTTGTGTAGTCACAAATATATACTCAAAAACAAAAAAGAAATGATAGGAGTGATGCTATGTCAAGAAAGTTAGGCTTGAAATCCTCCTGTCTCCAGGGTAAAGAGTATTTGTGTCTCATACTTATATCTCCTTTAAACTGTCTACATAGCACCTAATAGTTTACACCTTCTACCAGGGTATATTCCTGAAAATCACATTATAAGTGGATTGATTATATTTTTATAATAATAATAAAATAATTGGAGGTTGTGTTTCTGATCAGAACTATACAGCAAATTACAGAGATGATCAACAATATGTCATATAAAGTTATCCAACAAAAGCTTCTTATGACAAATTAAAGTGTGAAACTTTAAAGTCCCTTAAAATGAGCCTAAGTATATATGTGTGTGTGTGTGTGTGTGTGTATATTAGTATATACATTATATATTACATACATAATATATATATACATAGATCATTGTTTATATGGCACTTAAGAGCACCCAATGCTCCTGAATCACCATTTTCACCCACCTAAAATGAATATAGGAACTTCAGTAAAAGGTAATTAACTTTTTAATTTAAAGAATTGGGTTTGCCTTCAAGAATCAAGAAGGCTTTTGGGAATAATTTGAATGATCTGGATTTCTTCTGAAAAAAAAAAAAAAAAAGAAACTACCAAGGGAAATCTGAACCATGGCTTCCTCTTTTTCCGAAAGAGACGACATTTTGCTAACGTTTCTTGAAGTGCATCGTGTTAAGGGCTCTGACGAGCAAAATGATTCCAACTCATTTCACTGATCTCAGAGCAGCACTCGTGGGACCATTTTTCTAGAACAGCTGTTGCATTGTTTAAGTATTTGAAGACCTCACTACAGTCTGATTGCATCCCACAAGTCGACTTTTTGTTTATCTTATTCTCTCTTTTTAACATGTATTTTAATATTATTACTAATTTTCCTTAATTTATTGTAATCATTTGAAATCTTCACCCAAATTGCCTGGAATCTACATGTACTTCAACCAGCGCTTGTCAACCCTAACTACACATCAGTATCACCCAGCGAACCTTCCAAAAATCCTAATGCCCAGTGGCACCTCGGACTAGTTAAATCAGAATCTCTGAGATGGGAACCAGGCATTAATATTTTTTAAAGCTCCCGGGTGTTTCCAATGTGCCCAGGTTGAACATCACGCTCAACTACCTTCCCTAAATGAAGGCAGGCAAGTATTCCTCCCTGCCACTCAGTAAACACTTGTCCACACCTGAACCAGAACTCCCAATGCCATGGGATTTAGTCAGCTCAGTTCCCTAAGAAGCTCATCTGTTTTCCCCAAATAAAAGGGGATTCTGGTCTTCACTCATCAGTTAATATGATAATCAGGCATTTTGTCTTTTCTTGACTCCCAGAAACTGTCACACTCTCTTTGGGTTCCTTTTTCTGGCCACTTGATAAAATGTGAGTGTCTAGAGAACACTTCACTCACATCAAGTTCTCAGTCTAAAGGTCTCTAAGAAAGAAAGTTTGGAGTGTCAGTCTAAATTCCATCCCCAATTCTCTTATTTATTACTTTCATAGGGCTACTATAACAAAGTACCATAAACTGAGTGACTTAAACCAATAGACATTTATTCTCTCACAGTTGTGGAGGCTGGAAGTCCAAGATCAAGGTGTCAGCAGGGCCATGCACCCTCTAAAGTTTCCAGGGAAGAATCCTTCCTTGCCTCTTTAACGTCTGGTGGTTGCTGGCATCCTTGGCTTGCAGCTGTAGTACTCCAATTTCTGCCTCCATCATCACATAGCCATCTTCTCCCCTATGTATCTATATCCCTCTCTCCTGATAAGGACATCAGTCATTGGATTTATGACCTACCCTCATCCAGTGTAACACATCTTAACTTGATTACATCTGCAAAGACCCTATTTCCAAATAAGGTGACTTTCACAGATTCCAAGAGGACCTGAATTTGGGGGGTGGGGGACACTATTGAACCCAGTACACCTCATAAACTACTTATGAGTATTCTTGTTCTTCATCCTGAGGATGCAAGCAGTAGAAATATTTATCCCATTCTATCTGCAAATCTAGTTAGATACTTGATTCTTCTCTAGAAATTAGAAAGAAAGCCATCTGCCAATAGTCAAAAGAAAACAATTTGGCTAATTTTTTTAAGATGGAGAGGTGAAAAGGGTGTTTTTTTTTCCAGATTTTAGTCCACATTTTTAGTCATTTTAGTGGTCCATACCTATTTAAAAAGAGCAAACATATGATATTTTAAGTGTAACAAACTCATTTTATTCTCCTAATGAAGTTTGACAGACTATATAACACACACACACACACATGTACACACACACACACACACACACACACACAGTGAACTGTGAACTCCTTTTATTCTTCAAATTTAACACTGTGACAATTTATTTATATGTCAGCAAGAAGCTCAAAGGGGAGCCCAAGCTGATAATCAGACTAAGTAGGAATTCCTATCAGATAATCATTTAACATTAGTTGCTTCTACTACATTAACTTTCTTTTACAAAATCTAAGACAAGTTTTAGTGAGATCTATTGTTTGTATTGCTCGTCAGTCCCATGACCCAGGAGTATTTGCAAAATTAAACCATGTTAGGCTTTGAAGAATGAAAAGAGGCATTTATAAATCCCCAAAAGGCTCCAAGGTTCCTGGGCTGACCTACAGTTCTGGGTTTGGGAATTCACTATTCCCACTCCCATTTCTTCTTGTCATTTGAGCTGTCACCTTGGAGGTGTCACAGCCCATATGTTCTCCCTTCTGTAAAATGAGGCCCATGATCATTGGCTATAAAACATCAGGGGAGCTGGAAGAGCAGTCAAGAGATGTTAACTTAGTCTCACCTACAAGTCATACTGGCTCTGTGTTCAGAAAGGCAGCTGGCAATAGCAGATCGGGGATGGAAAATAGCAATAAAAAGTCAAAAACAAGGATGCAGTTTCTGATGTTGGAGGCCAGTGTTCAAATCTTAAATGTGGGGTAGGGGAGAGGTGGGGGTGGGGTACGAGCAGGGCAAGATACTTAACTTCTCTAAGCCTCTTTGCTCGTCTGTAAAGGAGGATAATGACAGTGCCTGCTTCATGGAGTTGTGCAGAAGTAATATTATAGTGAGGGTAGCATAGTGTCCAGCACATAGCAAGCACTTAGCAAATGTTAACTCTTACTAACTTGAGTATCAACTCTACTGAATATTCATAATGCCTGGATCAGAGTCTTGGAGGTCTTGTTCAGGTTTAATGGGAAGAAATGACCTGATAGATTAGCAATGTCTGCCCTGGGTATAAAAAAGGAGAGTGGGTCTACTGGAGCCACACATTTGTCATTTCTGCAGGAAACATGTTGAATTCATCTCTCTCTTCTCACAACCCCTTTCCAGGGCCCTCCACATGGCAGGTACTCAGTATATGTGTAGTTTCAATAATTACTTGGTTAGTGCTTCTTGCTATAGTGGTGTAAAGTAGGGGAAAGAAAATGGGAACTAAAGTGGGTTCAGAGATTGAGACAAAATCTCTCTTCCCAGCATGGTTGTTGATATCTCCCTTTATAAGTGAGGCCATCACCCAGAGTAAGTAGAGTCTTACCAGCAAGTAAATCTTTGCTTTGAAACTGACTGGGCTTATGAGCAATGGTGAAGTAAAAACCTAGAAAACTGTTGGGATAATGCTGAACAACTGGAGGCAGAATGTTGTGGAGGAAGGACTCACGGCTGGTCTCAGCTTCTCCAACAACTCAGCCCACACCAGCCCCTTCCTGGTCCTCAGCTCCCTTATTCACAAAATAAAGACAATAATCTCAGTCAGGGGTGTTGTGAGACTCCAGTGGCATTATACATAAAAACATGCTCTATATGAAGTTGTTTTATAGGAGTAGGGGAGTAAAATATGAAATTTTACCTACCCATCAAGAGCCTAACCAAATATCAAAAAAGATATAGTCAGCTCTATTTGACCTGTTGATATTTCCCAAAAATTTCAGCCAACCCTCTTTGTACTTCTCTGTTTCCCTGCCTATTCTCATCTTGGAATGAGTATTAAAATACAAATGAGCCTCCACCTTCCCTTTCACAATCAGTTTGTAGCTAAAGCCTGTGGATACTTTTAGGCAGTCACTACCTTGTTTAACCAGAAGTTAGACTTTAGCCATGCTGCTCATTCAAAGCTAAAGGCTGCTGATAGAAGTATGTGGTTCCAGAGGCAACATCCCATCCCAAGCTTCTGGACAAGTAGGAACCAAAGCCAAGAATTTCCAGCACTGTCCCACCAACCACACCATTTTTCAATTTCTGTGACCTTAGATAAGTCACTTCCATTCTCTGGGCTTCAGAGCCTTTATTATCCTGGAGTCTATTCCTGGAGTTGGGAGAAGCAACCCAAGAGAGAACCAAAGCCTCACAGTCTTGCTGCATCATATACATCTGGTGAAAGAGTCTCCCCAAAATGTTCCATTTTGGCATGTAGATTACTTTGAGCTGAAGTCAATCAAGACCTAGCAGACCATAAAAGTTATCCAAGGAGAAGAGAGGAGCAGAGGGAGGAAGAGGCAGAGGTAGCTAACTTGGTGGGAAGAAAGAAACTATCAGAACCTGAAAGGCCTGCCAATATTAATTGCTAAATTTGACCCTAGAAAAAGTTAAATTATTGTATTACATCTTGTGCAGACACTGTACTTGGAACCTCGACAAGTGAGACATTATGCAACCATGATGTCATGCCAACCTGGTGAGGCAAGTACACATGCTCCATTTCCCAGAGGAAGAAAGGGAGGGCCAGAGAGGTGACATAGTTTGCCTAAAGTCATTCATCTACTTGCTGGGTGAGCTGAGTTTCAGAGCAGGTCTCCTGATTCCAAGACCAGACAGGAGTGCTGGTGAGGAGGCTATGTCTGGATTTTCTTAGAATATTGGCACTGACTTGGACTAGATTCATTTCTATGTAGACTAAGGAAGATGAGACAGATTAATACGTGCATACAAACAGGTCAGTGGAGGCCTATGCACTATCTGAGCACAAGGGAAAGCCCGAGGGAGATAAAATAGTTAGGATTTCCAGGCTTCCTAGATTCCCCTGTCCCTTGGCAGGAGGTGGGTATAAACTTGTGCTGTTCTTACACGAGCCCCAAAACTACAAAGGCTAGAGTCATCCAAGGAGGTGCAGGCAGGAGGTACACCTGTGTGAAGGTAGCCAGGACCGAACCTCGCTGCTGAGACCTGTAGTTCTCAGCAGACAGCAGATCTGAGAGGGGCTGCCAGATAGGACATGAAAACAGGAAGGGGAAGGAGGTGCTGCATGTGCTGATGGGCAGGGCTGGGACTGTGCACCACATCCCACCTCACAGCCCCAGAGCTCGCCCTCTCGTTTCTGCCCTGGTCACCTCTGCCTGTCTCATGCTCAGAGAGTCCTAGGTTGGTGCCCTACTTTCTGTTTGTTACTTTATTTATTTTTTATTATGAAATATTCCCTAAGGTAGTAGAGTATAGAGAATAATATAACTGGTGCCCACAACCAGTCTTTGTCAAATCCTAACATTTTTGTTCATATTTGTTTCCAATAAATTTTTTTTAAGACAAAACCTCACAGATTGCTCTAAAGACTTCATGTACCCCTACCTGATTTCTTTTCCCTTCCTCTATTTCCAGAGGAAACTGCTCTCTGAAATTTGATGTTTATTCTTTCCATATATGACTTTTTACTTTTATTACGTGTGAACATCCACGAATAATCAATGGTATTTTCATGTATTTTGATTTGTAGTTCACATATTTTTAACTTAATTGTAATGGAATCATACTGCTAAATTAACATAAACTAATATAGTATTAATAAATTATAATATGTTTTATATAACATAAAATATATGATATGTGATAATAAACAAATAAATATGATATGGTATAGATGGAATCAAACTACTACTTGCTTTGTGTTTTGCTAACATTCTTGATTGGTATTCATCTATATTCATATTAATTCATTTATTTTGATGCTATATAATATCTCATTATATGAAATACTGTAATTTAAGTATTCATTCTCCTTTTGATGAACAGATGATTTTTCCACCTACTTTCCAACATTCCAATTTTTTACTATTGCAAACACTGGCATAAATGAGTATTCATGCACATGTGTGCGTTCATCCAGGCTGGATAGCTAGGAGTGGAATTGCTGGGTTTGGGGGATGCATATACTTTACCTTATGCCTCAATCTCTTATCAGCCTCTTTGTCCGTCACTGGCCATTACATGTATTTCCTCTCCCTTGTGGGCACTTCTGGAATGAGGATCAGATCAGGAAACACTACCCACTGAAATAGAAACTGCTAGACATAAGCACACGGTATGTATGTGAGTGCCCACTCTGAGCTAGGCTGTGTGTGCTGGTCAGTGAGAGGCAGATGATCTCAAGGACCTAAGGAAATCAAACTGCTAAAATGAGACCTGAAGCCTAGATCTAAGCCTATGGTGTCCCCATCAGCTATGTGTTGGGGTCCAACTTAAAACAGACAGCTATCTTTATTTTTTCTTTATAAATATTTAACTTTGTTTTCTGCTATCAAAGTAATGTGTACTCTTGACATAAATCTTAGAAATTTTAGAAAAATATTTTCATGTTAATCACCCAAAATATCACTCTTCAGAGACATTCATTATTAACATTTTAGCCTATTTCTCTCCGGTCTTTTTTCTTAGCATTTTTCTCTTACATATATATATATACTCTATCATATTCTGATTTTTAAGCTGATATTACATAATTTTCCATATTGTTAAAAGCACTATAATTTTAATGAATCCAGACTATTCTATCTTTTGCTTAGTTTTCTATTATCTACTTAATTATTTCTATATATTGGATATTCAGGTTATTCCTAATTTCTATTTTTACCATTGAAACACAGTGGGCATCTTTGAGGATAAATCTTGGATGACTTTGTAGTTCCCTAAGAGAAGATCTTAGAACTGTAATTCTCAGAAGGGCAAAGGGAATTTTTAAAGCTTTCTATAGATATTACTAAACTGTTTTAGAAAGACAACCATGTTACAGGCCCACCGAGAAAGCGTTCAGCATGCCGAGCTGGCCTTGCTTCACCCAGTCAGCTAATTGTGAGATGTCTTTACACTGGGGCTCAGATGTGGAAGGGAAGAGAACCTTTAAATGCTGGCATGCCCAGCCACAGACTGTTGAGTTTAGTGGAGAAGAATGTTTGGCATACTCCCAAACAGTGTGTATTAAGTTGCTTCCTTCTATGAGAACTAACAGGACAGCAAAATGGATGAATCATACTGTGGGAAAGTTGGACTCCAGAATCAGGTCTCATATATATAGCAGACAGTTGATATAGGCCACTGGGACAGTAGATGTACTATTTAAATTTAAGTTGAAAGAAACAACAGGAAGGCTCTGGCTAATTTAAGCAAAACAGAAAGGAATATGCAGGAAGGATACTGGGGTAAAGGGCTGTGCCTACTGTTAAGCAGGTTCTGTGCCGCACGGCTCAGGCAGTGGGGACTCATTCATGCTGTCATGCGACTGGCACTCCCTGGAGTGCTGTGGTGCACTGCCCACACAACCACATGCAGCAGCCCTGCTGCAACAGTTTCTCAAACTGTCTGGGCTGAAGGACCAGGTTTTTAATTTATTATTATTATTATTATTATTATCCATTGTAAATTAATACTTTGGTAAATTCCATAAATATGAATGACTAGAAAAATGAAATGCCACTAGATGTCTCAGCAATGTCAAGTACTATAAAAGTTACTGAACACTGTTTCTGAATTTACCTCACTGTGAACTAGTAATACACAGTTTGGGAAACAGCACCAGTCCACAAACTACTCCTCCCTCACACTTTGAGTATATTATCCAAACTGCATAAAAGTGGGACTGAAATGAGAAGTTCAGAATAACTAGATCCACGTAGTCAAATGAAGTAGGCTCTCTGTCTCCCATGTCTTTCCTTCTTTCTGTTGGTACCATTAAACCCCATTGCAGAATGGCTTTCTCCAGATAGCTCTTTATATTTAAAATCTTATAGCCTCAGCCACCAGAGAAAGAATTATTGGTCCCAAACCCAAAAATTCCAGAGGAAAGACTTAGTGGCTCAGCCCAGGTCCAGTGCTCACTTGTATGGTAGGAATTGTGTCACTTGTGGTCAAGGGTAGGACACCTAAGAAAACACCCACTCCCTTGGGGACCATGTGAATGGTATTGAAAGCAGTTCTTAGAAGAGTGGTATGGTGTTATCAGAAATGAGCAAATTTGTTAGGCAGATAAACTAGTAGGTTTCCAATTATTAGGTCTATGTTCTCCTATATTTATATTTGACTGAATATATTTTCTGAAATATATCCTACTTCCCCCAAAAGAGGGTTTATGATCAAATAAATGTTGTAAAAACTATAGATTTTATCACCCTCAAAGATTCATAAGGCATATTAGCATATTAAAGACTCTAATGAGTCCTGTTTTTTTAAAAAAAAAGGGGAAAAAAACAAGCAAAAAACAACCTATGTTTAATCCAGTGTTTCTCCAAGCTCATTTGATCACTGAAAGCTTTTTTAATGTACCATTCAGTAACACCCCATAGAATTGTGTTCTAAGAACGTGTTTTGGAAAAGCTCTTCTAGGTGATAGACGTTTTCCAGAAAGATGTGGCTCAAATCCTTTAAAAGGAAAACAAAACGAAAGCTTAAACAAACCAGAGAGCTAGATATTTACAGAAATTGGTAAGTTATTGGTAAAAAGTCATTTTATAGTATAAGTTAAACACCATCAAAACTACCAGTTTCTATGCTCAGAGTTTTGTATATTCAATCTTATTAGCACAGGCTATGTCTCAGCAACCCCAGACCTTCCTTCTCTGGAACATTCCTTTCTCAGAACACTGTCACAATTGTTCAGAACACTCTTCATATGACGTTTTGTACTCTGCCCCCTTCGAAGTAAGGTGTATCTTTCTGTCATATGGCTGGCCACTGTGGTTTGCAAAACCAGCTTAATAGCACAGGACACCTGTTCTCATGTAATAAAAGGCCCTACTGGGATGAGCAACACATTTGAGAGCACTGTTAACAGCGCTCCACATCTGGGGAAGCTTGGGGGTGGGGCTGACATTAATAAGTATAATGAAGGCCTTCTCCTCTCTAATGAGAGATTAGAATCTTAGACCAGGTCAGCCAACTGGATTATAGGCACAACTAAAGGACAGAGTAAACTGCCTGCACGATCAGGATCAGAGGGCATAATATAGGTTGGCCACCAAGTCTGCACAGAGACAATGATATAATAAATGGTTTATTGATATTACATTATAATGCATGATTAAATAACATCTATGCTTCCAGACTTTGTGGCCACTCTGTAACTAAGGTTATTATTTATATCAAGCAGTCACTAAATGTCAGGAGGCACTGTTCTAAATGTTTCACCTGAGTTAGCAAATTTAATTCTCACAACAACCCTATGAAGTAAGTATTGTCATGATTTCCATGGGACTAGGTGAGGAAACTGAGTCATAAAGGAGTTCAGTATCTGGCCCAAGGTCACACTGTTGGGGAGTGGTGGAGCTGAGCTTTGAAGCTACAAAGCCTTACTCTAGAGCCCACCACACTGCAGCTGCCTCCCCAGGAGGCCTACGTCCTCTGTGCTTTGCTGAACAGCCATCAATAAACAGGGATTAAGGGTTCTCTATCTTGTTTTTTTTTTTTAAACCACAGGTGGCATGACATAGGAATAATCACTGTAACTCACATCCATACTCATCTTTCAGTTCAGTTCTCATTACAACTCACTGCAGTAATCAGGCAGAAGCTACAGTTCTACTTTATGGTTAAGGAGGCTGAGCCTTTAACAGGACCCCTAATCAACCAGATGGCAGAACCGTGTCTCCTGATTTCAAGAGTCTTACGGTTTTAATTCATTTTCTGTGTTGGGTTTTGTGGTAGCCAACATCCAAGATGGCCTCCAATGATCCTTGCCTCTTGTGTTATCCTCACTGAATAAAAATCACTTGCTGAACCACCAGGATACTGTGGAAATGACTACGATGATTTCTGAAGCCAAGTCATAAAAGATGTTGGAGCTTTTGGCTCACTCATTCAGAAGGAAGCCAGCTGTCTTGTTGCTCCTATAAACTCACAGAGAGGCCTTCCTGGTGAGGGAGCCCCCACAGAAGGCGATTCTCCAGCCCCAGTCAGATGACTGCAGCTTCAGCTGACATCTCAACTGCAATTTCATGAAATACCCTGTGATGGTTAATCTTATATATAAATTTGACTGGCCATGGGGTACCCAGATTAAACATTATTTCTGGGTGTGTCTGTGAGGATGTTTCTAGATGAGACTAGCATTTAGATCCATGGACTCATAAAGTAGATTATCCTCCTTAATTGGGCATCATCCAATTTGTTGAGGGCCAAATAGAAGAGGAAGGGGGAATTCACCCTTTTTTTTCCTACCTCACTGCTTGAGCTGGAACATCTCATCTCATAATCTCTCCTGCTCTCAAACTGGGATTTGCGCTATTTGCCCCCTTGTTCTCAGGCCTTTGGACTCAGATTGAATGACACCACTAGCTTTCCTGGGTCTCCATCTCACAGACAGAAAATCATGGAGTGTTTCAGCCTCCATAATTATGTGAACCAATTCCTCATAATAAATCATCTATGTACATATTAGTAGTTCTGTTTCTCTGGAAATCCCTGACTATTACAAGTCAAATCCACCTGGCCAAGTCACTCCTGAATGCCTGACTTACAATCACTGTGAGGTAACAAATGTTTATTGTTGTTTTAAGCCAGTTTTTAAACTATTTTTAAAAGTTGGAGGGAAATACATTCTGCAGTTATAGATAACTAATACAAGTACTAGCTCCAAAGTTCTGATTCTGATGAAGGTCGCTAACTAGCTGTGATCCTAAGAAAGTCTTTGAAGTACTCTCCAGGACTCAATTTCTTTCCCTGCTAACAAATAATCTAGGAAAATTTCTGAGTCATTCTTAAGGTAACTCATTAAATATGACAACTGGATTCAGGGAATGCGCTGTATAAAAATGAACTCCTGTAACAAATAGACCAGTTCATGGCAAATCTACATCATGTACCTGTAAGTATTTAAAGAACATTTCGTTTGTGCATATGATCTATCAATTCATAAAGACCTAATTCAAGACTCTACCAGCAACAGCCCACAAATGGTCACTGAACATTTCTTAATTTCTCCGCTCTGTGCCGAGATACCCAAAATAAGGTGGGCCTTTGCTCACACTGTGTGGTTCACCAAAAATGCCTTCCCTTACCACAAACCCTCCTTTGCCTAAGGCCCATCTCAAATGCTTTTGAAACTTCCCAAGTTCACTTCATCTCACCTTGCCCTCATAGTTCAGCAATGGTTTGTTGATAAATGTTTAACAACCAGCTCTCTGGGGAGAAAATGTCCTGATTTGTATTCTTTCTTGTTTTCCACAGTGTTAATGCTTCCCCTATAGCTGATTTAAAGCTCCTAACATGATGTCCCTGAGTGTAGAGCTAGGAAAAGATATACACAGTCAGTCTCCTGAACCAGTACCACCCAGCATTTTGGACACCTCACTCTCTCTTACTGTCTTCTTGATTATTTTGAAGTGTCCCTAGGACCCTATCTCCCTCAGCATCTTTCTCCCACCCCCCAGCATCTTTCCCTCAACCCAGGCCTTCATCATCTTCTGCCTGAACCACTGTGAGAGCCTTTATCTTGTTCTCTTCACCTGGACCCTCCTCACTCCTATCCCTCTTCCCCACCACCTCGGAGTGACCACTTCTACACCATCATCTTATGACACCACACTACCCATCCTTAAAATCCTTCAAACCCATGGTTTTCGAAGGAAAGATCAAAGTTGTTGGATATACAAGCTTAGGAGGGAAAGTGGGAACAAGAGGCCTTCCAGAACTCTCTGTAGTGGCTGAGGCTCTCAGAACTCTACCCCCATCTGTTTTTTCTATCCCTCTCCTTGGGCTAAATGCCCACTCTTAGGTTCTGTGTCTTTTATGTTGCTTTAAAATGAGTAATTAAGGGCTCAAAACAACCACTTGACCACATGTTAAAGGCTCTTGTCCAGGCCCTGACCCCAAGAGTGGAGGGCAGCCACTCTCCTTTCCCAAAAGGCATTCAAGCTTAAGTCATGGATCAAATAGACAATGTCTTGGATATCCGGTAGTTTTCTTAAAATAATTGCAAGAAAACCCCTAGACACGTTAGCTCTGCTCCAATTACTGAGAGACCTCAGCAAGTCTCTTCACTCCAGCTGGGTTTTCCATCTGAAAAAGGAAGTTAGTGACTAGATGATCACTAATATCTCTGACACTATGATTCTAAGCCAATTCCCCCTCTCTGTGACTTAATTCCCTCATCTGTAAGACGAGGATGATAATATCTACCCATCTCGAAGGGCTGTTGAAGATCAAATGAGATAATGAATATTAAAAAAAACATTGTAAGTTATTATTTGTGAAATTTAATTAGTGTGCTAAAAATCTTTTAAAACATTCCTCTGTGATTTACATAGATTTTAACATGATTGTAGTCATCAGGAAGAATGTAATTTAGAAGAAAAGCAAGAGTACCTTAGAGGCAAGTCCTCTTAAGTGGAGACTCTTCACACAGCTGGGCAAATTAAGAGATCAGACATCGACTAGGGGGCAAATGGAAAGGCACTGCAGGCCTGGCCGTACAGGTAGTTTTCCTTGTTGCTTTTTTATTCCCCAAGATCTACACAAATGATTGGCCATTAGAATTCAAGCATGCTTGTTTTTTTTTTTTTAATGTTCACTCAGCCTTTTAACAGATGTGCTAAAGAGAATTAAAGTAACTCATGCCTGTTTGCCTTTCCCAGGTGGAACATAACTAGGTCATTGTAGTATTTCAGATGTCTTCTTTCCATTGTTATCTTTTTTTTTGTTTGTTTTTATTATTATTATTCAACCCTTAAAAAACAAGGTGAAGATTCAGAAGTAAGTTAGATCTCACTTCGATCTTCAAGATCATGGCCACACTCTGCCTAGCAACCTTCATCCCCATGTCTCCAATCACAATAAAGGTCCAATTAGGAAATCTTTACAGTATCCTTGAGGCTTAGTAACTGAAGTATGCTAGAGTAACTGAAGCTAGGGGACAGCATGAGGAGTCCATGTCACTTCACAGCTTTTGCCCGAAAATCATTGTTGACCACTATCCCAAGCTGCCAGCTGAAGAACGACACTCCCTTTAATTCTGCTTTGTAGATTAGCAGAGAAGCCCATGTTAGCAAATAGCCACTGACCCAAGCCTCCCTACAGTACGGAGTTCTTGTGTCATCCTGGCCACTCAGGCCCTTCCCTTGGGACCCCCATTACCACACACATGATATTGGGAGTGCAGTTTCTGTTTCAATCATCCCAATTGATGTTTAAAATAAAAAGCCAAGTCCTAAGCAACTCACTTTTTCATCAATGTACAGTTACTTGATCTACAAAGGTGGGCAGACACAGATGGCCAGATGACCTATCCACAGGTGACCATCTATCTTGCAACAATGTAAAAACCCCTGCAGATGGAAGATACTGAGTAAGAAAGAATGACTTACTTCTCCCTACCACTCCAAAAGCAAGAGTTAGCCAAGGCCCCAGTCCGTTGACTGGAAAATCGGAAACATCCACTTGGTATGTGAAAGGCAGCCCATTAGAAAATAGGCATGAGAGCATAGTCCAATGGTGTTTTTGTGAAGGGAATAAATAATAACATTTTATTATTATTATTATTATTATTTTTATTATTATTGTAAAATCTTTGATATTTGTAAATTATTTTACACATACAAAAGTACTTTTCTCAATGACTGATATTCTGCTAGTACAGCCATACTGCTGGATAAAACATTGAATTATTTCCTTATCTATTGGTAAATAGTCACTGACCCAAACTTCTTTGCCATCATCCTTCTGGTGTCACTCTGACCACCCAGGCCCTTCCTCTGGAAACTGCCCCATCTCACATACACACACACACACACACACACCCCTGTCCAAGACCTAGCAATCAAAGAGTTAACACCTGGCCAAACAGGGGCCCCAGCACCTATGTTAGGCCAGTGCTATAGTCAATGTCCATTCAGATGGTGGGTGAACATGCCATGCTGGTTGTTAAATATCTTAATACCTCCCCTGCCTATCCACACTGAGGTATTTAGGATGGAATGGCCTGCAGGGTCCCTGCACTCTGCACCCTATGCTCTGCTCTCTGGCTCCGTTGTAGTCCCAGTGTGGGAACACAATGGCTTCAGGAAGTCATGGGGCAAATTCTCAGTGCCTAGTCGGGCCCTTCTTTAACTGTGAGGGAGGAGTGGGATATGTCCTCAGTGGCTAGCACTTAAAGGTGGCCTCCTTCCCCTCAGCTGTTCCCCAAAACCCCAGGTTGAGTGCCTCTAAAAACCAGAAATAATAACACATAGCCATATGTGTCCCCAACCTGCTGTCTGCATAAGTTTCCTTCTGTTCAATCCAATGGAGAGAGATAATAACCTATCTTAGGCTTAATTAACATCTAGGCCCTGCTGCTGGGAGATTCCCAAACCCAAGTCTCCCTGTAATTGCAATCCTTTATTTATTTGGGCACTTTGATGACAGCCACATAATGGGACCTATGGCCCCAACCCCACCCACAGCCTCATACTTGCTGGCTGCCAACCTCTCCTCCCCTTGCTTACCTGCCCCTCCCTATTGCTCTCTTGTCTGTCTACCCATCCATCCCCCAATATCTAATGACCATATTCCTGCCTATGTCATTCTGGGCTTATACAGCACTCAGAATCTAAAGATTTGGACCACAGTGCCAGATCTGCCTATTACTTACTCCACTACCAGTAGAGAGCTGCACTTGAAGTGCCCAGCACTTTACCTTGCATACAGCAGGTGTTAAACACTTGGTGGTGGCCTTTTTTTCTATTCCATTCCACTCTTTAATCCCCAGGTCTCTCATCTGAAAGTGGAGCTATTCTTGCTGCCCTACCTGCCTCCCTAAGTGGTTATGAGCATCAGGAGAGAAAATGGCTGAGAAGCATCCTTTATAAGGTATAAGGTACCACTAATATAAAAGAGTGGCCTCCTCAGAAGGAGAGAGGAATGGCTTGCTGGAGAGAATCGCTGGCCAGAAACAGCCTTTCAGGGAATTAAACCTTTGATGGGGCTACCCTAATCCAGATCTGGTCTTTAGGAGTGTAGGTCTTAAGGAAATACTGGGTCTCCATCCTCAAGAATTTTTGGAGGAAGCAGAATTCCCAGAACGCAACTAGAGAAAGATGGAGCAGGCTCAGCCACCATGTGGCCAGACTCTGTGTCAGGCACATTTCTCAACCCTCCTGAGACCCAAACTGAGCCTGTCCTCCAGGTTTCTCCAGGGAGATAGTAATGAAAATTCCTCACATTTGTATCACACTCTTCCATATAAGTAAGTGTCTTATCTTCATGATTTCCTTTGAATTACACAATGCCATAAAGAAACATAATTATCCCTATTTACAAATGAAAGCGCCAGACTTCTTTGGGCAATGTCATAAGGGGAGAACTGAACCTTTTCGTGCAATGTCACATGGGAACCTTGAAGAACAGAGTGCAAACTGAAGAACAGGAATGGGGTGCAAACCCAGAAACAGCGTGCAACCCAGGCCTCTGAGCTGGAAGCTGTGCTTAGCCCAGGTGGTGGTTATCTCTATAAGACAACTTGTTGCCTTTGTTTTCTTTTTTCTTTTTTTCTTGTTTCCTTTGCTCCTTCCTTCCTTCCTTCCTTCCTTCCTTCCTTCCTTCCTTCCTTCCTTCCTTCCTTCTTTCTTTCCTTCCCTCTTTCCTTCCTTCCCTCCTTCCTTCTTTTTTATTTCTTGACAATGACACATTTATTTCAACTCTGCAGGTTTATCCCTAAACTTACCAAAGACTAATAACTAATGAAGTAATGCCATAATTAACACCCATACCAGTAAATTTCCCATATAATCTTGTTAGGTACCATAAGCCTTTTTTTTTTTAAATTATTTGAATTAAAATATTTCTAAAATGCATTATACAGTTGTTCTTTCTTTTTCAGTTATATTAGCTTATTATAAATGTAACATGTTAATAAAATTGAAAATCCAACCAGTACCGTATAGTATAAAGTAGAAGTCCCCCTATCCTGCCCATGCTCTGGGCCAGTGTGCTGATTTAGCTCGTCAGGAGAACCCTTTCTGAGAGGGGACAGAGGAATCTCTATCAGACACCTGGGTGGAG
The DNA here is from genome assembly GCA_028627145.1 of Eidolon dupreanum. Classification (NCBI taxonomy): domain Eukaryota; kingdom Metazoa; phylum Chordata; class Mammalia; order Chiroptera; family Pteropodidae; genus Eidolon; species Eidolon dupreanum. The sequence continues at coordinate 113,276,653 of CM053507.1, forward strand.
GGCAGAATTCACTTAGAGCCTTCTCAGAACACACAGTGACTGCTCATACAGCTGTCCAGATCTCCCTTTTACTTGGAAAACATAGCTGTCTCTCTCCTCAGGTGTCTAAGCTCTGGTGGGAGTAGCTAAGGCCTCTGTGGGAGAGGTACCTCCCCTCAGGTAGCTGGTCTAACCAAGAATGAGGAGCAAAAAGACTCTCCTGGCAGGGCTTCTGATCTGCCCAGTACACTGGAAAAGAACCAGCCAACTTGCTCTCTGCAGCCTCACAGGGCAATGTAACAGGTTGCTGGGACACAAATCTTAGAAGAACTTTTCAAGAAACAGAGCTGTCCATCTACAGGCTGGGCTGTCTCCAGAGAAGGAGAGAGCTGATCCCAAAGGCTGTAGGAATTCACAGATCCCCAGAGAGGAGACAGGCTACCTCACATATTCCTTCTAGCCTTTAGTTAATGTTTATAGCATCTGTTTCTGAAAAGATACTTGAGCTCTGGGTCCTGAGGTATTTAAAGCAGACCTGAGGACCAAGTACAACCTATATGATGAATATCTTCATAAACTCTTATAAATAACAATTTCCCCAGATCCTCCTAAAGACTTAGCTCATCTAAACCTGGGTCCGTGGTCATGAGATGAAGAATCTCTGTTGCAGAGACTATATATTTTTCCCCAAGCCCATTTTCCTCTCCTTCTGAGCACACCAATAAACTACATTTCCCAGATACCCTCACAGTTACATGTAGCCATGAACTGAGTTCTGGCCAATGGAATGTGGTCAAAGTTGTATGTCACTTCCAGGCCTGCCCATTAAAACCTCCAAATGATCATGCACACTCTCTGTCCACTGGAGGACATTCTCTGGCCAGAAGCCAATGACCCAGAGAGAATTCCGAGGCACTAAGGTTGGGGTCAGCACACATTTTCTGTAAAGGGCCAAACTATAAATATTTTAGGCTTGTAGGCTACAGCAGTCTTTTTTGCAACTACTCAAATCTGCTATTGTAGTGCAAAACAGCCACAGACCATATGTAAATAAATAAGCATGATTGTGTTCCCATAAAATTTCATATAAAAAAAACAGCCAGCAGACCCAATTTGGTTCATGACTCCTACTCTAGAAGATGGTGGAGCCACACATACAAGGAGGCTGGGCCCCTGAATGACTGCTTAACAGCTGAGAATATTCATACTAAATATTGCATAAGTAAGAAATAAACTCTTATGTTAAGCCAACAAGAGTATGGGACTTATTATAGCATTCTTTACTCTATTTAATGGTAACCTATCGTATTCTATTTTTTCTGGTTGCCAAGTACCCGGATCAGGAAATGGACCCATGAAAAAGAAAATTCAAATATTCTTCTAAAATAGCCTTTAGAAGTACAAGGCTGGAGAGAGGCTGCAGGTAAGAGTTTTTAGAAACATCCCTTATCCCCCTCCCCACTGAAAAAAGACCTGGAGAGCTATTCTCCTTCTAGAACCTAGATCAGACAAGGTTTTATGACTCAGTCAGAGCCTTTGAGGAGACCACTTTGATGGCTGAAGAAGATGACCATCTCTTTTGTGAAGCTTTCTATGTCCTCCTTCTTACCCCTTGGGTGAGCTGAGGTGAGTTGGCTGCCTCTCCTCTGTGTTCACTCAATACTTTTCACATAAACTGACCATACCTCTTTTTATAGTTTGGTATTTTCCACTGGGTTATGAGCTCCATGAGAGCAAGGACTACTTCTTGTTCTCCTTTCTTGTTTCCCATCCCCACCTCACACTCTCTCACCTTACCTCCAGAACTAGCATAGTGCTTGCTACACAATAGATGCATTATAAATGTTTCCACTGTGAAGGAGAGAAGAGGAACGAATGAATGAAGACATGCATATGTGAAGGTCAAAATTACCTAGATTATAGGTAGGAAACTATATTATTTATCATACAAACTAAGACACTTGAGAGTGAAAGGTGGCTCTGTTATACAGTCATGTGCCACATACAATAGTTTGATCAAGGATGGACCACATATACAATGGTGGTTCCAAAAGATTATAATAGAGCTGAAAAATTCCCATTGCCTAGTGACCCTAGGGACATTATAGCCATTATAATGTAGTGCAATGCATTACAGTTGCCTGCAGCAGGGGCCTTCAATCTCAGGGTTTTGGACTGGTACTGGTCCATGGCCTTTTAGGAACTGGGCCGCACAGAGGAAAGTGAGTGGCCAGCGAAAGAGCAAAGTTGCATCTGTATCTGCAGCTGCTCCCCAGCACTAGCATCATCATCTCAGCTCCACTTCAGATCATCAGGCATTAGATTCTCATAGGAGCACCAGTCTCTGGTGCCAAAATGGTTGGAGACTGCTGGTCTACAGTATTCAGTACAGTAACATGTTGTACAGCCCAGGAGCAAGGGTATACCATATAGCATAGGTGTCTAGTAGGCTATATCACCTAGGTGTACTCTGTGATGATCACACGATGACAAATCGCCTAACAACACATTTCTCAGAATATATCTCCATCTTTAAGTGATGAATAACTAATTTTGTGGGAACACTAGGCATATATGGGGACTGTCCTGAGCAAACAAGAATCCATGGTCATACTAGTAGCAGACTTCTTTGAATCATGGTCTCCAGCAATATAAAGCATTTCTAAAGGAAATTGGTGATTTCTATTAGTATAACAACATTTTAAGATTAAAAACAAACCAAAAAGAAAACTCAAAGTATGATTGAAATGAAAGGATAATGTGATTTGAAGTTTTTCTTGGCAGAAATCTGGGAGGAACAGCATAGCTCTCTCATTGCGCTGGCTGGATGAGTTTTCACTGATCATTTCACACTAATGCCAAGCACAACAGGTTGAGTTTACAGTACAGCTCCTATTCACCCTTGAGTACAGTTCCAGGCAGGCATACTCACAGGAACACACACACACACACACACACACACACACACACACACACACACACACACGCCAGTCTCATCAGGACAAGAAGATCCTAAGTATTCTTGTGTGTACTTTATATAGAACGTCTCCAAGGAAAATCTCAGAATCTTCATGTTTCTAGAAAACAGTCTAAAAGATTATGTTAGGAGGATCATGTCCTTTTCAGGAACATCAATTTGAGAGGTAAACGAAATCACGATTGCAAATATCTGTGGAAAGTTTTGGGAAGCTGCGTGCGTGTGTGTGTGTGTGTGTGTGTGTGTACAAAACACTAATCACACTAGAAATAATGATCCGGGCTGATACTCAAATGCTGACAAAATGAATCCCATTATAGGGAACAAGTAAGCATCCAGCCAGTGACATGCTCTCCTGCATAAATGATGGAAAAGGCTGGGCTGGAGATGGAGCCACATAGCACATGTGGATATCTAGAGCTTCAGATGGAAAATCAGTCCATAATCTTTCCACATAAAACCTGCCATTTAAATACCCACTAACTGTTTCCCATATTTAATAAAATACTTCCTCAGTTTTGCCTGTTTTCTCTTCTTGGGCCCTGGAATTATGTTTCATGGAAAATGTCCCTGCCTATATACAAATTCACCCTGTGGCGGGGGAGACCCACGAGGCTCACTCATCTGACATGTGTTATTTCAATGCGAATATTCCAGGAGCAACCACTCCTTTCCTTCAGTGCACTTTACAAAGCACTTAGTCATCCAATATTTAGATTTTGAGCCTCAAAACTACCCAAGAAGTTTAGTTAGGTATTTTACAGAAAAATTGTCCCCAAAACAAAACTTGCCCAAAGTCAAGGAGCTAATGTATGGTATGTCTACACATCTCATTTGGACAAGCTGCATGGTTTGGTCCAGGTACAAACAGGAACAGCTAATTACGTGGTGCTCTTTTAAAGAGATTAGCTCCTCGACTACAAGTCAAGTGGTGAGTGGTTTTCCCTGGAAATCAGTGACACTGTGGATAAGTTGGCATATGGAAGCGAAGACAACTTTATTTGCAGAGGAAGCCTTGGGGGCCAGGGCGACAGACAGTAGCTGCGGGTAGGAACTGCTGTTGCTTTTGTAGATTTGTAGGTAGAGCCTGGGAATCATTTGCAAGCCCTGAACTGGAATGCAGAACTGGGGTTGTGCTGGTGCAGGACTCAGTGGCCCTATCCACCTGATCCCCTTGAACTCATGTGACCTTGGAAACAACACTTTCTCCTTCTCTCTGTGAGAGTTTAGCTGCAAGAGTGGAACCTTTAGGAATATCGTTTATGATGCTAGAATATCTGTAATGTTCAGAGAGGTATTCCCTGCACCAAAATATTTCTTCCTGCCTATGCTAGCCTCTTCCCATTGTAGTGTTTGACCCTTATTATTTGGCTTTTTATATCTCGACAGCTTTTAATATTCAACAGTCCCCTAACAAAAGGTCAATTCCTTGAAAACGCCATCTAGGTAAGAGTTTGGGACATCCACTGTAGGCTCAAGAACAATAGCTTGAGGAGGCAAAAGTGCAAATTTTACCACTTGTGGAAAAGAGGGGAGCCCTGCTCCTCACACACGTACAATTGGCCGATGTCACCAAGGAAGTAGGGCTCCCTGCATTACTGTTGAAGGTTTGTGTGCCATCTTGGAAAGAGAGTGAGGAAAATAGAAGTTTGATCTTGGCTTTGCCGGAAATGTCCTACAATACCTGAACAAGTGCTTTCTCTTGTCAGGGCCTCAGTTTTCTCATCTGTAAAAAGAATAAACTAGACTGGAGAAGCATTGAAGTTCTGTCTGGCTCCCAGGCTCTCAGAGCGAGAGAGGGTAGAAAATCTTGGAAAGAGCTGGAAACCCCTTGAGCCATTGTTGGCTAATCCTGGAACAGAGGGAAGGGAGAATCCCTGACAGGCAGCTAAGAGTAAGTTCTCCTAAGAGAGAGATCTGAGATTGGGATGGCCCCTGGAACAGGGAGGAGCCTGCTGCAAGGGGAGATGGGGAAGCATGCTTGGGTTATCAGTTCTCTCCTATTTCCAGACTTGCTGCAGGTAGGTTCTGGTCTCTATTGTTAGGAGAACAGAACACCCTGCTGCCAGGTGCCCTCATGACCTTTGAATCAGATGCTTGGGCTCTGCCAAGTTTCCTTGGATAGTGTCTGGGTTGTTTCCAAACTAACTTATCCCAACCCAAAAGATATAGGGAAAATAGTGTCGGACTTGGAGTCAGGAGGCCTGAGTTCTGGCCCCAACTTGCTGAATGATTTTAGGCAAGTCATTTTATGGGCCTAAACCTGGCCCTTTGATTCAGTGTCTGTCCCTATATTAAGGCCCACCATAGCCTATAAGTTTCGAAATAGTGAAAGGGATGTCTCAACAAGAAATTCCTACTCTGGATTGGTCAAGGAAACATCACCTCCAAATTAGACTCTGGTGAAGGTCCAGGCCGCAGTGGGTTCTAAAGATGAGCTCTGTTCCCAGAGCCCCAGATAATTTCTAGCCCAGGGTCAGAGGTGTCTTCTATTCTGTCTCACTATGGGATGGAGGAAGGCAGAAACACAGTTGACTTTAACCTTTGCTCCTTCTTCAATTCAGAACATCAGTACTGAAGGTCTTGCTATTATCTAATCCAAAATGCCCATTTTGCCTGTGAAGATCCTGAGGCAAGAGAATGGAAGCAACTTGACTGGGTCAGTGCAGAGGGAGTCCGGGTCACTTCAAGGCCTGAATCCAAAGCTCTTCTGGCAGACTTTCTGCCTTCATTTGGCTTAAATTGGAGAGATGTCAACAATAACCTTGGGACTAAAATGAGCAGGGATGGGACTCCAATGCCAGTCAAAGACAATTCCAAATACAGCATCCTTCTCCAAATCAGAACCACCCTTCTCTAAGAAATTCCAAGGAAAATCTTGGGAATTGAATCTACCTCATGTTGAGTTGAGGAGTCAATTGAATCCCAATCTTCTGTGCTTTCTAAACATATATCCTTAAAATCTTGGCTCTTCCATCTGGATGATGACCTTGAGCTTTATTAGAGTTATTCTCCTAGACTGAAATGGAATCACTTTTTTACTCCTTTCTTAACATTTCCTGAGCACCTACTAAGTGCCAGACTCTGTACTAAGTTTGTTGAATCAGAGATGCCTAAAAACACGTGTCTGTCATAGGAGAGTTCAGCCAACCAGGAAGGACACAGATGATTAATCATCATGATGCAAGGGGAAGAGCTCCCTCACCCTAAAATTAGACCTGCTCTTCAAGGGCAAAGTCTTGCCAGACTAGATCTCAGGGGTGGAAGCAAGAGGAGACCAAGTTCTTCTGGGGGCTGCCGCCCACTCACCAGTGGCATTCTCCCCAGGAAGACAGACACCTGACCTCTCTACCTCCAGCATCATGCAGCTAGTAGACTCATTCACACTTAGTAGTGAGAGTGGCATGTTGATGAATGACATCACAAATATTTATCATCAAGTATCTACTATGTATGAAATGTGGGGTACTAAAGAAAAGGGGAGAGGGAAGAAAAATTCAACTGCCAGTTTCTGCCATCCCAAAGCTGAAAATTTGGTTACAAGCCATAAAAACTGGAGGAATGTGAATAGAGCATGAGTTGAAGAATCTGGACCCCTGGGTCTTGACCCCACCTCGTGTAACCCTGAGAAGGACATCATTCCTCTATGCTTCAATTTGTTTATCTCTAAGTGGGGGCAGGGTCAGAGCATGTCCTGGAATGCTGCCCTGGAGTGGTGCAAGAGTGATTCTGCCTAATGACCATGTGCTTGGTTTGTTTTTCCCTTCAAGTTTGGGTTTTCTTTTCCTTTAGGTGATTTAAGGTCTGAGCTAGGTTTGTGGGAAGGAGGAGAAGTAAAGCTAGGATCAGGTAGGAAGCTAGTTCATATAAGAAGTCAGAGGTGAGTCTATAGCCATGCCACCCTGAACAAGCCTGATCCTGTCTGATCTCAGAAGCTAAGCAGGGTCGGGCCTGGTTAGTACTTGGATGAGAGACCACCTAGGAAGACCAGGTGCTGTAGGTGTAAAAAATAAATAAAAAATAAAGGATCGTAAGCTGACAAGGTCCTTGCAATCTGTGAGGTTAACCAAGGGTTGCCTCGTCTAAAAAAAAAAAGTCAGAGGTGAATGATGTGTTACAGTAGGAAGTAGGATGGGAGAGAGATGAAGAAGAGGTTCAGGAGGCTGTCAGAAGGGCCACTCTCCATGGAAGTTGGAACCAAGGACGTTTGCTGGTACCACTGAACGGCCTTGAGAGGGGAAGGAATGAGTGCCAATCTCCAGGGCCACCTAGTCATTCAGACCGCCAAAACGGTGGTTAGGCAAGACTGTTCAAATTGGGTCACTTCAGAGCTGGTGGTAAGGATTCGGTCCCAGGCACACTGTGGCCTGTGTACATAGGTGAGCTAGTAGGAGCAGGAAAGGCCCTAGCTAACAGTAAACCAGATCTAGATGTGGCCATGTTGCAGAAAATCCTGGTGCCCAAAGTACAGAACATCCTGGCTCTAATGGGCTCCTGCCTGCCTAAAGCCCTGAGTGGTTTCCCACATGTCAGACATGGCTCCTAGCCCCAGCAATCCAAGTACATTTCTAGCTCTGTCATGCATTACTTATCCACAGATGCTAGGGCTACTGATGCATACCACACAGAGGAAAGAGATCTGCTTATTAAATTACTAAATCCTGTTAGAAACGAGGGCAACTTGCTCCTAATAGAATTTTTATGTTTCTTGTGATCCTTGGTGACTCCCATGAGGTTTTTTAATCTCCACTGTGGTGCCAGGGGTGGATTCTACCAGCCAGTTCTCTCTTCTTTCACAAGCAGAACCCTTAAAAGCAACTTTGTCCCTGGAAGGGAATTGTGCTTTCTTAGTATAACAGAGCCTTTCTAATTTAAAATCTACTGTTCTGCTGACTATAGGGCAGTGAGAGGGATGATTTTCTTCAGGGGGAACCATGTGTTTGTGGAGCAGGTGTTCTTCTCTGAAACTATAATTGTTGAGAGGGTACGTAATGCTATTGTTTATTTGACACCATCTTATTCCTCCCTCCTTTTCTCTAAACACACACAACAAATTGTACAAACTAACATGGGATGTTTGTGCCGAGAGAGGCTGATGAATGGACTCATGCTGCCACCTGCAACAATTTCTCTTGTTACTGGAAGTCACTCTGTTCTTTACGCAGTCAATGCTGCATTGTTGGACACGGAGGATGACTTAGGCTGGGGAAGAATGTGGAAAGTGTCTCACTGCATTTAAAGTACCATCAGGTTACATAAAGAAGAAACATGAGTCTCACCTTGCAAGAAGGCAAAGCTAAATTTGATGAGTAAACCAGACCTCAGGTGCTTTCTGGAATGTGTATTTCATCTAACTACTGAGTTTTGCTTTTGTCACACCATTCTTTTCCCTCTGAGTGTTATGAGCAATTTTGTTTCAGTTTTTGTTTTTTCATTCAAAGCATCTCTTCTTACTCTAGTGATATCACCCCTGGAAGACTGAGACATAAAGGGAGTGAATCATGTATCACCTTCCCATCTCTTCTAGAATTACATCAGCCAGAGCCCTGGGGTGCAGTGAGGATAAAAGCCAAAAAGTACAGGGGAGGAAAGAGGGAAGGGGAGGGCACCCAGGAGTAAGAGAGGAAGGGAGCTGATTCTTTTGCAAACTTATTTTCTTCTTCATCCTTTCTCAACCCCTAAGCTCCTCTTTCCTATTTATAAATCAGATAACAGGAAAAATCAGACTTTAAAGAGATAGTTACCTTATATTTATTGATGGTGTTGGTTTAAATGTCATTGGTCTGAACTTTCTGACCAATCACCATACCCCCATCAGTCATAGATGAAAGCCAACTTTGGCATTCTCACTGGACACATAAATTGAATAAGAATGAAGATACACAAACCCTGCCCCACCCCCAAATACTAGCCCATATAATCTTCACCCTGTTTAATGTTCTCATCAGTTTCAAACAGCAGAGGAACTTTGCAATATGTGGAAATAATTTAAAGTGTGAAATCTGGTCATTCAGGATAGTGATAGCCCACACAGCTATCTGCTAGTCAGGTGAGAACCATGTGGAAGACATGTGATGTGGGTGTCTGGGTGGGATAAGATTTGACTTTCCTGACCTCTACCTGGGGATTTCAAAATGTCTTTCAGTGATGTGTATCTGAGGTATTCATGGAGAGAGAGAGAGATTCAACCGAACCAAAATATGATAGATTCAAAGGCCTGGACCTTGTTGTCCTAATGCCCTTAAGAAGTGATTCAGAATATTTTAAAATTATTTCCCACTCCACTACCCTTCGCTTTACTTTTCTAAAGATAGTCTTATACCTGAACCATTCCCCGTTAATTAGGAAATCTTCCACCCTCCATTCCTTTATGGCTCCAGTGAATTCCAGACTCCTTAGGACTGCTGGGTCTAGCTACTCGGAACATATTTATGATGAAACCAAACTGGCCTCAGGACACCACGGAATGCCAGGAGTGTAATCCATTCCACAACAAAGGAAAAGGGGCCCAAAGGGGCACAGGGAAAAATATAATTTGCAGAAGGTACAGTTTTGGCAGCATCTTATTACGACTTCCAGCTGATCAGGTGTAGCCAAACTAGAAACATCTGTTTGGAGTTTACAACAGAAACAAACTCACAGAAAGCATGAAAGTCCTAAAACACACACACACACACACACACACACACACACACACACACGGGAAGGAAACTAGGTTCTTCGATCCACCTCCCCGCCCACTGAACCTGTACCACAACTCACTCATGCCATGATCAGAACTACCAACTTTCCTTTCTCCTTGATTTTCCTCCAAGGGAAAACAAAAGATGGTCCCACTCCTCAGAGATCCGCACGGGGAATTTCTTTAGGTCTCTTGTTCATCTTTAAAGCTCCTTGAGCTGTTTGTAAAGAAAACGATTGTATTGTGTCCTCACATTTGATCATTAGCATGAACCACAGAAGGAGGCAGTAAAATTTCCAATACCGAAAGTCACCCCTCCCTAAATAACCTTAAGATATGGGAATGAGAAACAGAACTCACTTCGCATCTCAAGAATTAATTTAAAGAGACCAGAAAAAGCCTACGCTCCCACAACTTAGTGAAAAATAGGGGATACACTTGAGGAAAAGGCTGGCTCCAGCTGTAGCATCCAGAATGGCAGAGACCAGAAAGGCCCCAGACTACCATAAATGGGTTCCCCTTTCCTAATCACCTCTGAGCACCGCAAAGGCCAAACACTGTCCTACCACACCACCCTGGTGACAGCCACACCATCTTCCACCACCACCGCCAAGCAGTCTCAGCAGCAGTTCCAGACGTTCACCTGTTCTGTTCCATTTTCCTCTTTATTCTCTCCCCACTGGCACGCAAACAGAACCAGAGCAGCGCCACTCTTCAAAAATAACAAAATGTTTTATACACATTTCTGTATACACAACTGAACATATTACATGTCCCTTTTGCACAGCAAAAGATATAAACATCCAGCTCTGAGAACACAGTTATGTACAAAAAAAAAGATGTCAAAAATACTTCACAACAGTGCAAAAATATTTTACACAGTATCATGGAGTGAGAGTTTTTGAACAGGAGGAAGGTGTGTTTCTAAAGGAAAACTCCTTTTTTAGATATTAGATGTCTTTAACTGTAAACAAATGCAACTTTCTTTCAGTCCCCACCCCCCAAACAATTATTTGAGGAATTTGGCAGAATTTCAAGGGTCTGAGTCTGAGGTAAACAACCCAAGCTAGGGCATCAAAAGCTAGGGGCAAAGATGCGGCATTAGTTTCAAACACTGTGAGAGAAAAATTTTTTCTTTTAAATGACATGTCAATGACAATGTTAGGCTGCTCCCAGTTAAGGGGGTGGTGGGGAGGAAGTCAACCCCTCCTCCTGAGGCCCCAGCTGCCCCACAAACAGGAAACTGGCCGGCAAGCACCTGACGCCTGTGGGACTTTGCTAACTTCAGCGGACATTTCCCTCACCTCCGACCCCATAGGTCTGCCTCTCTCCTCCTTTATACGGTTCCCCCGTTCGCACATCCCACCACATCTCCACACGCAACCTGAGCTCCACTTAAACCCGAGCCAAATGTGTTCAGGGAGAGGGGCAGGTGGAACGCTGGGCCTCAAGTGTCCCATTTCCCCTTCCCTGGGGAGGAGCAGGGGGCGAGGAGAGGCGGTAAGGAGATGGTCGAGAAGACTGGTGGGAGTCACGGTGGGACGCTAGGGCGCACGCAGTAGGTTTTTGGGAGCTCAGCACGAGTGCGGTTCTTCTGGACTGGCGTGGTCCGCAGGGCTGGTCTGGTTTCCGGCAGTGGCAGAAGTGGCAGAGGTGGCAGAGGTAGCATCCGAGCCCCCGCCTTCTATGGAGCTCTCGCTGCCCGTGCTCTCGCCAGACAGAAGGCGCGTCACCCGCAAGTCGGCCTGCAGGCTTCGCACGTCGTTGCCGAAGCTGAGCTCGCCTAGGTCGTTAATGAGCTGCGACAGCTCGGCCTTCACATCCGAGGAGTCGCCCAGCATCAAAGGCGGCGACCCAGCCTCCGAGCCCAGCGAGACCCCGCCGCCCCCTAGCGCCTCCTCGCGGCCACTCTCCAGCGTGTCCAGCAAGTCCCCGCATTCAAAATGCATGGCCACCACCAGCGCCCGCTGAGTCTCGGCCTCTTCCTCTGCGGGGTCCTCCTCCCCTGCACGGTCCTCTTCCTCCTCCAGGCAGCCTTCGGTATGCTCCTCTTCCTCTTCCTGCAGCTCCTGCTCCTGCTGTTCGCCAACCAGGTCCTCGGTGATGGAACCGAGCTTGGGCGCGCTGCGGCTGCGTTCCACCGGCGGCTTGTAGCAGCAGGATCCGTGCAGGAGCAGCTTGCGCAGCGGCACTAGCGGGATGGTGTGCGCGCCCACCAGCTCCTGTTGCTGGTGACGCGCGTCGTCCCTCCGCTTGAGCCGTTTAAATTCCGCCAGTGCGTTGGCCGAGGTCTGATAGAGCAGCAGGGCCATGGCCTGCGCCTTCTCGGGCTTGGACACCAGCACCGCGTGGCAGCGCAACATTACCGCCTTGTGCTTGAGCTCGTGCCGGTACACCCAGGCGAAGACCTTGGGCAGCCGCGAGTCCGCCACGCAGTAGGTAACGCGATGCAGCAGGTAGAGGTGGCCGGGGCGGCGCAGCGCGCGCTCCTCTGCGTGCACCATGCGGATACCCTGCGCACTCACAGTCAGCTTCATCTTGGTGCCCTGACGGCCCGCCTCGCTCTTGCTCCAGATCTTTCCTACTGCTAGGTCAGTGCAGCCGTCGCCGCGCGCCTGGATGGTAGTGGCATTGCCCAGGTAGAGCACCGTGTATGTGGGGTCCTCGCTTGTGATGTGCAGCTTCTTGCGCTTTGAGCGGAACATGCTGCCCACCCGGCTGAGCGCGCCTTCGGGGCACGCCCGCGCCAGTGAGCTGAGCGCGGAGTAGTGCAGGCTCACCGCGTAGCCCTTGGGCTTGGACGCCTGCCTTGGCGGAGCCTCGGCCAGCAGCTCGAACTTGTGCTTCTTCCACGGCAGCATCTCCGGAGGGCGCCCCTGCGCAACTGGGCGGCGGCAGCGGAGGCGGCGGCGGCAGCGGAGGCGGCGGCGGCGGCGGCGGAGCACAGGGTGCGAGCCCCGCTGAGACCCACGCCCCGGCCCTGCCGGGCTCGGCCCAAGCAAGACCGAAAAACAAAACTATGCTGGGAGTGAGGGTGGGAGAAGGGTATAGAACTAGAGAGACCTATAGGGGGTAGGGGTAGAATTTTTTAAGAGAAGAAAATAGTCAACTGCGCGGGGTGGGGGGAGCAAGGGGGAGCGTACACACGATTTACCCCTGCCTGGGCAAGATGAAGGCAGAGTCTTAGGCAAGGAAAATGAGAAAAAGACGGAACGAGAAAGGAGTAGAAAACATCTTTAGTAAAAAAATAATAATAATAATAAAACAAAACGAAACAAAACAAACAACGACAAAAAAAGATGCGAGCCTGCAAACAGAGGGACCCCAAGCAAAAGCAGCCGAGATGGTGGGAGAATATGCAGGAACTCCTCGTTGAATGTGAAAAGGGTCCCCCTTCTCACATATACACAATCCCCAGGGCTGGGCCAGAAACCGCGGAAACTCAACAGCGAGTGAGTCCAGGGTCCAGTACTCCCCACCCCCACAGGGTGGCTAGAGGCAGAGAGACCCTCGGCCGGGCTGGTCCCAGAATCTGCTGCTTGCCCCAAGTGCGGTCTGATGGTGGGTCCGGCTGGCCGCGGCCGGCCCCGCGCAGCAGTCCGGCTGTGGCTCACTGCATCTTCGCTCCCGCCGGACGCGGAGGACTCGGCTCGTCAGGCTCACTGTCCGGGCTGGCTCGGCCGGGGCAGAGCGGGGCTCCAAGGGCGGGGCGCGCTCATGGTGGGCTCCAGGGACTGTCGCTACCTCATTTCTTTCCTCCGGGCTTGTCCAACTCCGCTCCCGGGCTCCCCTCGGTCCGCTACCCGCCTTTGCAGCGCTCCCCCTCTGGTGCTGGGAGCGCTGGCCAGCTCGTCAGCCTCACATCCTTGCCGTCTGGGAGGAAGATCTCGGGTAAATATAGGCCGGCGCGAACCATTCACTGCGCGGGGACAGGGGAGGAGCAGAAAAGAGGATCCATTTCGGTCTCGGACGCCCGGCGGGTTCCTGGTCTCTTAAAGGGACCCGGTTGCCGCCACTGATCGAGGGAATGGAAAGACCGGTCTAATCCAGCAATTACATCCCAAATTTAGCAGCGTCTCTCTTATCTACAGATATCCCCAATACTGGGGTTACCCCTCAGGAAAAGCAACTTGAATTCTGACACTCCACCTCCAGGCTGAATTGCAACTCACAGAATAAATATATGTATGTCTCCATCGAAACTTCTGGAGGAGGTGGCGGAAAGTGGGATTTATACTACGCAAAAAAGTTAGGGAAAATAGTAGTTCTTTCATTGTATGACAGCTCTCTGAGAATGACTGGGTGCTCTTTTATTTGGTTCCCCCCCCCCCCGCCGAATTTTATTCTATTAAAGAAAATAAGAGGGACAAAGAAAACAACAAGACTTACCTTTCACTACTTTGGAGCCTTTCTCTATAGGTAAAAGGGAGGTGAGTGGTATAGTAAGATGACTAGAGTGAAAAATATAGCCAAGCATATAGTGGGTAAATAAGGTGCTATCTACTCGTAACCCCCAGTAGTGCCCCCTGATGGTCTCAGGCCTCAGAGTATCTCAGTTTTCTGAGAGATTTACAGTTTCCAAGGAATGCTTATACGTGATTAGAACTCAGTTTGCTTTGACAGGCCGGTCATTCATTTTGGATGAGAATTCCTAGTAAAAATTCAAATTACGTTTTTTATTTTTTGTGTCAGTTAGTGCCCAGCCAATCACGTTAATCATGGTTAACTTGTGTGTCACCTGGACACTGTAGCTTTAATCATCTGACCAGCTCGACCTTGGGCTAGTAACTCATTTCTGGACCCTTGAAACAACTTGTTTGCCTCTATAGTCTGCTCAGTCAAAGCAAAAAAAAAAAAAAAAAAATCTATCTGGAATGTGTGATAAATGCCCTGGTGATCCTGCATCAAACTTCAAAGCCTGTCCTGGAGGACAAGGCTCCCTCCACTCTACAGGCCCAGTCCACTGAGAGATGGTGGATGTCTCTGGCTTTCATGCCAGATTTCAGAACCATAGTCACCCCTCCTAGAAATTCCCTGGCCCTCTACCTTTGCTAACTTTTAACCTTTTTTAAAACTCTAACCCCATTTTCTCAGTCTTTGGTACTGAGTTTCAATTTAAATAACTTCTGAGTACCTTTTGGTGCCAGTCTCTGAGTAAGAAGCAGACTCAATTCCTGTCTCCAAGAAGCTCCCAATCTGAAGAAGGGTGGATACTCCACTCAACTTTGGGTTTGCACTGGAATGCAGGTTCTACGAAAAAACTCTGTATACCTAGTGCCTGCTACAAAGAGGCACTGCTTAATTGTTGAATTAATGAATGAGATATTCAGGTAAACAAAAAAACAGAGTGAGATCAATTCCCCGAGAAAGACCCAAAGTGTTACAAGAAGCTGGAAGAAGAAAAAGTTAATTGTGACTAGGAAAATCAGAGGTGGCTCCACAGAGGTGGTGAGGTTCGAAGGATGAATGGGATTTCTCCAAGCAGGGAAGAATTAAATGGCTTTCTGGGTATAGAGGACAGCAAAAATATAGAACATGAAAACACATGCACATGTGTAGGTTAGGATGGAGTTTAATGATTATAATAGTAAAAGAAGAAAATTTCCTGATCAAAGAATAAAGTCTCCTGATCATGCTTTTTGGGCCCTCCTACTCTCTGAGAGAAGGAATGGCTTTTCAATGGCAGACTGGCTCCAGTGTGTCATTAGATCAGGGCTGTGTGGCCTTAACTCCTCAGCCGCACTGATGGGTTAATGGAGGGATACCAAGCACGGTATTGGAATGAGCTAGTTAGGAATATAAATAAGCTATTTAAGCCAAAGTTAATTCCTCTTTTGCTAAACTTTCCATAATATCTTGCACTTGCAATGAAGTAGGCAGTACGTGCTCCAAACAAAAATTCCAGTAAAATCACACCAAATAAACCTGTGCTAAGCAACCTTTAACTGGTCCATAATCTTGAAGTCTAAACTCTACAAAAGCAGACATCATGTTCAAGCAGTTAACATTTCCAAATTACTTGGAGGTCCAAGGGTTTGGGGAGGAGTAGTTGGGATGAGTGGTGGGAGCTAAGGATGGTCTCAGCATCTGCAAGGGGTACACCCTGGGATTCATGAGGTGGCAGGGAAATCAGTGGTGCAAAATGGCAAGGAGGATTCCACTGGCAAGCAAGACTTTTCAGTGGCAGCCAGAGTATCAATCCCAGAATACAGGCCCACAGAGCTACTTTTGTGGACTGGTCTCTGCCACACCTGGACTATCTTTTTAGTAATCTTGTTGTCAACCTCAAGAGGACAGAAAGGTTCTAGGCAAATAGAAACACTCCTGTATGTGAGTCATGTTCTGTGCCTGTGCTCAAAGACCCAGGAAGAGAACCAGGCTGTCTCCTGGCAGCCTGGGCCTGGACCAGCCTTTGGAGCCTGCCTCACCTTTTGGAGAAGCTGGCCACCCCCTCAGAAAGTACGAGTCACCACTGAGTCTTCATTTCTTCAGTCGGGAAAGCTCTGTCTATGAGCCCACACCACAGATCTAAGACAGAGCAGTTCCAGAAAAGAACCTCAGCAAAGTCAGTTGGGAAACAGGTTAGACACCCCATTGGAGGGCATACTGTGCTTTTTTGTTATGACATTGCCCCATCTACTGGTGCCAGGCAGAAGTGCCACTCGGTGAGATGGTTTCTCTTAGAACCGGATAAGCCAGTGGTTGAATCAACATGTAGCCAAGACACAGCTGAAAAGCAACCAAGCCTCTAACTTGACATCCGAGAGTAAGCCTTTGAGTTCACAAAAAGCTTTCGGGCTGGCTTTCTTTCACCTTATTTCTTACATAATGCTCCTCTCTCTTGGGCCCTCTACCCCAACATCCTACTGAATAAATGTTGGCTTCAGAGATGAATCTGGAATCTTCAAAGTCATTCAATAAACATTTGTTGAGAGTCTATTGAGTATGTGACATAGTTGCTGGGGATGCTGCACTAAAGAAGATAGGTCTTTGCTCTCATGGGATTTATATCTTATGAGGAGGGAGATAAAAAAACAAACAAACAAATAACTAAGACATTCACTAGCAATAAGTCTCTGAAGAGAAGAAAGCAGTATTAGGATTGGAAGGCAGCTGGTTTAAACAGTGTGACCAGGAAAGGCATCCCTGCACAGAGACCTAAATGAGATGAGACCAGCTATGTAAAGGTACAGGGGAGAACATTCCAGCCTGTGTGGCCAATATGGTAGCCACGTGAGGCTACTGAGCGCTTGAAATGTGGTCGGTCCAAATTGAGATATGATGCAAGAATAAAATACACACTGGATTTTGAAGACATAGTGAGACAAAAATGATGTGAAATATCTCAATAATTTTTTAGTAATTATATATTGAATGATAATGTTTTGGCTGTGTTGTGTTGAATAGAATATATTATTTAAATTAATTTTCTGTTTCCTTGTACTTTAATTTGGGTACTATAACATTTACAATTATATATATAGACAGCATTGTGTTAGGCAAAGAGCACAGCTAATGTGAAGGACTTAAGGTGTGAAGGAGCTCAGCAGGTTAAAAAAGGAACTCTTGCTTCAAAAATCCCACTGTGTGATAACCTCTTTCTCTGTCAACCCTTTTAATTCCTGACTCCTAAAACATGAGTTCTTTAACCTCCTCGAGACCTCTAGGATCTACATCGGCATTCCTCACAGATGAATGCTGGGTTTGAAGATGGAGGAGGAAGGGGCCACAAGCCACAGAATGCAGGCAGCCTCTAGAAGCTGCAAAAGGCAAGTACTAATTCTCTCCTAGAGCTTCCAGAAAGGTGACCATATGACACCTTGATTCTAGCCCAATGAGACCAGTGTTGGACTGCTAGTCTGCAGAACTGAAAATCTGTGTTGATTTTAGTCTAGTTTATGGTAATTTGTTACAGCAGCAATACACCTCCTATCCAGCCATCTTTTCTCTTATCCTGACTCCATTTCCTCTCCCACTCCCCTCAATGAGTACCATGAATCTTCACCACTTTTCCAAAGCTGTCTGCTCTCAATCAGAGCCAAAAGCTGGACCTGGTGCTTCCTCAAAGAAACTGAGGCAGTTAGAGCAACGTAGACACATCCACAATCATTCTCACTTCTCTCCTCCAGGCTAAAAGTCTCTCTTCCTTTTAACCTGACCCCCAAATCCATACTCCACACTCTTACCAAACCACAAATCTGATCTCGTACCTCTTTCCATTATAACAATTCAGTGACTTCCCAGCAACCGCAGATTACAGGCTCAGTTACTCAGTATAACACATGAGAATTTTGAAGCCTGTCACTTGCCTACCTCTCCAGCTTCATTCCTCACTTCTCCAGGCCTTGTAATTTCTGCTCCAGAAATGAAGAATGGCCTGTGCTTCTCACCAGGCTCATGCGGCTGTTTCTTGTCTTCCCACCATTGCTATATGATCCTGTCTAACTGGAGTAACTTTCTCTTGCCATTTCCCCTGGCTGACCCCTACTCATTTTTAAAGAGCCAGCTCAGGTAACATCTTCTCCAGAAAAATGCCTTGGTTCCCCTAACTTCTTCTCTTTGCTCCCCTGTTTGTATCTCTACCTCCATACTTGCCTTATTGCAATATTATTGTCTTTTAACTCTCTACCTCCTGCACTACTCTGTGAGTTCCTTGAGGACAGTGATTGTATTTAATTCACCTTTCTGTCTCCAATTGCTACCACAATGCCTGCCATATTACTAACCATAAATGTTTGTGGACAGTAACTATGTGTTTATTTTCCTAGCAATTGGACTATCATAAACACAGACTGTCAGAATTGAAAGAGCCCTTTAAGACAATCTACTCAACCCTACTCCAAGGGTTTTACAGATAAAGAAACTGAGGCACTGAGAGTGCATGCACATGACCATATAGTTATTCAGCAGCCAAACCAAGATTAAGACCCATGTGGCCTGAATCTAAATTCAGGGCAGTTTCCTTTAGCTAAACATAAAGACAGAGACTTTCAAACATGTAAATGTGTAGAATACATGTTCTACATTCTCTCCTCTTCTATAAAGGACTATATTATGAAGGCTCTTGGGCTTATTGGGGGACTGGGCAGGAGCAGCCCTTAGCAACCAAACATATTTCTTCCTGTGACCTGACTGAGCTGCCACTCACTGGGCCCTTAATCAAAAGTCTCCATGTTACTGGCTCTCATTGACACCAAAGAGGTTAGAGTTGACTATGATTATCATGAGCTATACCCGGTGAGACTTTGGTCTCCCCAGTGGTCGATCATGCTCAGGCCCATGAGAATCTGGTGGCCCACTGGGTTCCTCTGCTGTGCTCAGTGGCCCTTAACCTCTCTGTTGTTTTCACTTTAAAAGCAATGAGAGTTGTATCAGTTCTTATTTCTTAGGAAATAATATAAAGAAGTATCAATGCAATTAAATGTATATGGTAAATATTTGGGAAATTTTCAAATTGAGAGTAGAAAAGATATTATACAACCTGTATTTTAGTTTGTCTTTTGTTTTTCAGTTTCTCTCTGGGCATGTGGGGCTGGCACATCTTTAGCTAAGCTATGCAAATGAACTGGCAAAGTAACAGCTATTCAATCACAGATATTAATTATACTGGCCTCTCCCCAATAGGTGCTGAGGAGATGCACATGGTCTTACCCTTAAGGAGGCTATAATCCAGTATTCACTGATTCAGAGAGGACTCAGGGAGGTACTTCGGATATGCTGTAGGGAACAAAACATAGGTGCAGATAAGTCTGCTCTGAGATAATGAAATCTTAGCTTGACACAAAGCACTCTGGGGGCTCAGAGGGAAAAATAACTTCTAGCCAAACAATGAAGAAATGAGGATTCACATCAAGGATGGGGTGAGCTTCATGCTTCATTGAAGGATGAGCAGGTTGCTATGGATGGAGACAGAAGCAAGAAGTCCAGAGCAGGGAAATGGCTCACAAAGATGATGGCCAGTGCTGAACATTTAAGACTGAGGCAAAAGCAGGGAACTCAAGTATATTGAGCACCTACTATGTGACAGACACTGTGCTAAGTGCTTTGGATTTATCTGGATGTTTCATCCTCATAAAAATGTTGTGAAGTCCATAATATTCTCTTCATTTTATAGAGGGAATGGACTGAGACTTGGAGGAGTTAAGAAACTTGCCCAAGATCTCTAAAGGCTATGCTCTTGTGTTTGAGTCAATTTGGGGCCTGACTCTGGAGGGCCATGAATGTCAGCTGGAGGTGTCTCCCAAGCTGTGGTGAGTCACTAGAGGCGTTTGAGCAGGGACGTGCCATGATCAGAGCTAGAGCTCAGACATCCCAGCCCTGACTCACTGAAAGTCCCAGAGCAAGATGCTGCCCCTCTCTGGGCCCTTGCCTCCCTGGTTGTGAGCTGAGCAAATACTCTTCCAGTTCTAAGATTATAGGAGGCTGTTTTGGTTTTCTAGGGCTGCCATAACATATTGCCATCAACAGGGTGGCAACAGAAATTTTTCTCTCATAGTTCTGGAGGCTGGAAGAAAGAAGCATGCTTCCTTGCCTCTTACTCTTCTGGCGGTTGCCTGCAATCTTTGGTATTCCTTCATTCCTTGGCTTATAGACATATCAGTCCAATCTCTTCCTCCATCTTCACATGGTGTTTACCCCATGTCTTCTCTGTGTGTGTCCAAATTTATATATTCCTATGAGGACACATATTATTGCATTAGGGCCCACTGTAATCCAATACGACCACATCTTTAGTTGATTACATCTGCAAGGACCCTATTTCCAAATAAAGTCACATCCACAGGTTCCTGGGGTTAGAACTGGAACCTCTCTTTTTGAGAGACACCATTCATCTCAAAAGAGAGGCCATGACAAGAAATTGCAGGTGTGAGAGAGGAACAGTAGACAAATCAGACATCTACAAACTTTAGAGTTCACCATGTGCCCCAAGCCCCAGAAATGTCCTCACCATGACCACTGCTTGCCATGAAACCCCTCCTTTCATGGGCTGCTTACTTGGAATGTTAGCCAACTGAACAAGGCCCGGCAGAAATACAAAGTCATGAGGGAGTCAAGAGAAGTGAAACAATGAGTTTTGCAAGTGAGCCTTTCTCATTAGTGCCACCAGAAGCAATGACCACTGAAGAGGACCAGAGTGGTTTGCCCCCTCTGAAGGTGGAAGGAGGAGAAATCACTATTCATGCATGGTTAGCTTTAATATAGAAACCTTGGATCTTAACATTTCCATTTGTGATAACAGTATTTGTAACTAACGATGATTGAATTTGCTAGATGGTGGTTTGCAGTCCCCTCAACCCTCACATGACAAAGAGGGCAGGCTATAGCCTTCTCCCCAAGTTACATGGTGAGGCACCACCCTGCTATTGCTAGCCTAGGCACTCTTTCTGAGACCATCATTGTTTCCTCTGTTATTTCAGATTTAGGGTAAGGAGTCTATTAGGCACTTCAGTGGTCATCTATTCCAACACTCACTTTGAAGCATAAATCTGCTTTAGAATACCCTGACACTTCGTTACTAATCTTTTCCAGACTGGTAGCAGGGAGCTCACTACGTTGCATTCTGCTTTTGAACTACTCTGACTGTAAGAAGAAGGTTCAAACACATTGAACCTAAAATTGTGACTCTGTAATTTCTACTCATTTGTTCTAGTTCTGCTTGCCTTGTCTCTACTGAGAGCAATCTTCTCTCTTCCTTATGACAGTCTTTCACATAAATAGAAATCGGCCCCCACATTCTCTGGGAGTCCCCTCTCCCAAGGCTAACCACACTTTCTTCACTTTTTCCTTGTTCCCTCACCATCTAAATTGACATGCTAACACTTCTTAATACATTTATTAGAGTGATTCAAGGGGAGGGATCACATTTAGAGACAAAATGTAAAATCCCAGTGGTCAGAAAGCCCTCCTGGTGTAGTAAGGCCTAACTGGTGGTGTTGTTTATGGCTCCCACACTGGCCTGAGCTATTTAACCTTAGAAAAGTCCCTCTGTCAGGCAGATCACCACTAAAATGTAAGCTCATGGGGAGGAAAGGAAGCAGGAAATGTGTCCAATGCTGACTCTCAGTATCTAGTGTTGAATGAGTGAAGGAATAAATGAATGAGAGAAAACTTGTCACTTCCTATCTGCAGATTTCAGAGCTGGTGATTATTAATTTTACTTCCATCCTCCTTTACTTTGTTTCATTTGCTTAACTTTATTGGGCCTTAGTTTTTACAGCTTAAAGTTCAGAAAAATAACAGTGCCCTTTCTCACTTGACTGCTGTGAGGGAAAATAATAATTGCAAAATCATCTATGACTAAAAGACTCTAATATTCCACATATAACTACAAGATGAGAAAAATTCAGGTTCAAATACAGTGTACATAGGATCTTTTAGCCTGTATCACCAAAGCAAGAGGTCCTTTACACTTCTCATTGTATATACAATGACTTGTGCAAGCAGGTAATCAATGTTTGATTGAAGTGACTCAAATTAATAATCTGTAATAACCATAAATAAAGGGCTACTGAATTACTGAAACTCACTCATGTGTGAGAATCCACCTATTTTCAATAGGGATAAATGGAGAATGACAGATAATAGAAGGGAGTTTCCCTACTGATTCAGTGACTCAGCAGAGACTGCCAGACCTTTATTTTCACAACCCTCAGCCTTAGGCGAACTGCTTTAATGTCCTTGTGGAAGAAGTGGTACAGAGCAGTGGGTCCCAGCATTTTGGCACCAAGGACTGGTGCTCCTATGAGAAGTAATGCCTGATGATCTAAGGTGGAGCTGAAGTGGTGATGCTAGCACTAGAGAGCGGCTACAAATACAGATGCTTTGTGCTCACCTGCTGTGTGGCCCGGTTCCTAACAGGCCACAGACCAGTACCCGTCTGAGGCACGGGGGTTGGAGATCCCTGGTGTAGAGAGTGGGAGAGGACAGCAGGGCTCCAAACTTGCCTTGGAACAATTTTTCTGCCACTGACACATTTTTGGCCAAAGAGTGAAAAGAAAAAACAGAAACCCACCCACTGTTTCCTCTCCCTCCCCAGACAGATGTGGAGCCCAGAGGCACATGGTGTGGAGTTGGAAAGCAGAAAGCTGGAAAGTTACTCCAAGGTTTGTTCCTGGGTGTGGGTTTCAGGGTTTGTAATTACATTTGTTTAGCCGTAGTAAATCAAGTGTTATGCAACATCATGAATAAGGAGCGCTCCTGTGTTGCTTTTTGGAAGCTAGATATGAGGCGTCCAATCCTGAAATCAAAACAGCCTCCTCCAGGGGTCAACTATTTACAGAAGCCTGACTTCAGTGGAGGGATTAGCTATGTGGGGAATCGGGAGGATATTACCAATCTTCCAGACAGGAGCTGGGTGGATGAGCATTTCCACTGTTGTGACAAAGTGATGAGGGGAGTTTGGCTGGGTTGTTTTGTATCCTGAAGTGTGTGGGTGGAATGATTTCTCCAGTTGGAGGGGAGGGACCTGGGCTGATTCATCTTTGCAACCCCCTCACTTGGGCAGCAGCCAGCACCTTGCTCCACTCTTTACTACCACCTCATAGCTCCCCGCTCTCTCTTTGTTCCTCTGAATCTGAATCCTATGATCTTGTCTCATCAGTACTCTCAATTCCCTTTCTCCTTGCTCTTCTCAATGAACTGGCATCATAATCTCTCAACATGGATTAATTATACATCTGGATTCTCACCTGCATCATCCTTGAGAAAACAAATTTGTTCAACTGTGAAAACTGATATTCTATGACTACTGAGCAATGCTCTTGCAGCATTATCTCATTTGCTACCTCTGCACAATAGGAATTATTTTTCTCATTAACTAGATAAGAAAACTGTGGCTCAGCCAGTTATTTTTCAATGGTAGATTCAAGGAACTTCTTGGGGGAAATATTAAATTATTTCTGCTTTACTTATTTGTCAGTTGAGAAAAGTTGCTGCTTTTTCAATCTTTTAATGTATTTTTTTGTCTTGCCACCAGTCTTGATTAAATTGCCACTTTATTTGGTGAAGACTTTTTTGGAGCCCATGAAAAGAATGACTGTAGAAACCCAAAGTGTTTGCTTTTTAAAACTCTCTTAAAGTGACAAAATCTGGAAAAGGAAACAAGGGTGAAGTCTCAAGTTCCTGACTAAACTCTAGGAATGAGATGGCAGGTTTCTTTATATTATCTCTTATTATTATTATCATTAGAAGGTAAAATTCATTTAATTTTACTTTATGAATTAGTTTTATCTTTAACCACTAAACTCCAAGAGAATGCCAGGAACTCTCTTATTCTCTTCCATGGGTATTCTCCATATCTTACTTCTGGAGATTATTTTCAAGTTTTTTAAGCATACACTGTTTCTAAGTGGAGAAATGGAAATCATGTTCTGATACATTCTTTTGCTGATCTGTGAACCCTGCCTTTGCAAAGCCTCACCAACTAGTACATGGTTTGTGAGCAAACCCTTGGGTGTTTTCCCAAAGTTCACTCTAATTCAGTAAGAGCAGTGAGGTGTAATACACAGAGATCTCAGCAGGAAATCAGAGATAGGTGGGTGATATGGTCCTAGATTGCTATGACTAATGTTTAGCCAGTGCACTTCAGTGTCTTCATCTGCATCAGGAGGGAGTGAACTTCTCTTGCCAAAGTGTGGCCCATGGACCAGACCAGCAGCATCAGCATCACACAGGAGCTTGTTAGAACTACGGAGTCCCTGGCCTAACTCCAGACCTTATTAATCAGAATCTGCACGTTATCAAAATTTCCACGATTCACATGCACATTAAAGTTTGAAAAACATTAGGTTCTGAAACACATGCTAATAACCCTCATTCTTCCCTTTCCCCAGTTAAAGATAGTTGATGAGAGATGGGTTTGGCTCCTGACACCACACATATTCCACCTTACTTGAGCAAACTGCTTCTCTGAGTATCCTAACATTGAGGTGGTCCTCTCCGTTAATGAAATGTATGTAAAACGCCCAGCATCCACACAACTCTAACCTAACTTTTTATATTACCATTACAGGGAAAATAACGGTAAAGCGAAGAACAGAAGCCAAAGCAGAGCAGCCTCACCGTTCCACTTTAATTACAGAAAAATTTTAATAGAATTCTAAGTGGAACTTTTAACTTAAAAAAAAAAAATTATAATTGACTTTTGGACAAGCCGCGCGCGGGGAGGGGGGCAGGAGAGTGGGGTTGTTAGAAGTACCGACCTCCACGGAGTCGAAAATCCTGGTATAACTACTATTTAAAAGAAAGCTCTTAAGTTAGATCCCGTTTGCTTTCCCTGCAAATTTGCCAAGCTCTGAAAACATTACTCATCCTTCCATTCCGAACTCCCAACCAGGCAGGGTTTTCTCCCCAATTCGTAGCTCGGGAAGACTAAACAAAAAGCTATTTAGTTTCTAGACATGACAGCGGCGAGGCCACATCTTGGGACACCAGCCGAAAACAAGAGCCAAGTGGCAATGCCACTTTGCACAAAGCCCAGAAATACCCTCCCTTCGAATCTCCGCCTTGTTCTGACGAAAACAGCCGGGAGGCGGGATTAGCATCACAAATACGAAAGGCCATGTTTTCCAGCTCTCCTAGTTCCCCGCCGGACTCTAAAGATCGACGCACAAATCTGGAAGGTACCATTCTTTAATTCACTCACTTGAGATATTCTTAGAAATGCCTACGGAAAATTAAGTTATTAGGAAATTTGTAGATTTGTATTTTATAATGGTAGTTAACTCGAGATATAAAAAGGCAGTTTGGAGCAACTTATTCCTTTTTCCGTTCAACGCGGTCCTCCCCTACTTGGGCTCGTTCATACGCCACTTCCGGAGACCGAGCTCTTGAATACTGGAAAACGCGTGCGTTCGGCCAAGAAGGTTTGTGTGGCAGGTGTGTTACCATGGGCCGGAGGAAAGGTTCAGGCACTGGGTCCCTCGGCCGGGCCCTTATTCGCCATCAGACTCAGCGGAGCCGTAGCCACCGTCGCACCGACTCCTGGGTAAGACACATCTTGTCATCTTTCTCTGACTGTCTAGTTACGAGAAGGTGAATGTGCGAAGCCTGGAGTCAAAGAGCACAGGGAAATTTTCCAGAGGAAGTGACACCTAAGTAGAGTTTTGAAGGATGGGTATAAATTTCTGCCAGGTCGATAAGCAAGTCTTTCTTCTATGAGGGACACGAGGGTACAGAGGTAGAGGCTGGAAAGGAGGGCTAGTGTGATGATATGGCTGGAGTGAGATCCTCAAAGGTCTTAAATGTCAGGATGATAGTTTGGTCTTTGCCTTATAAGCCATTGGAGCGCTTGGAAGTTTCTGAGCGGGAAAGACACATAAACTACTTTTTGTATTAATTTGTTCAAATAATTGATCCTCTAACAGTGGCTAGTTGTTACTAGAAGTGCATAATAACTCTAATTCCTGCCTCACCCTTATTATTCTCTAGTGGTTTGGCTCAAAGACGAACAGCTTCTCTCCAAATTGTGGTGGGCCGGCCTAATATTTTCTTGGGCCTAGGGATGGTCATAGTTTTAGGATCCTTGAAGAATGGACAGAGTATTTTGACTTGTGCTTGTTGTTTGATCGTTCATAATCCCAGGTAGTTGAGACTAAGTTCTCAGTAAGAATCTGTGCTAAAGTCAAAAATGTCCCTGGTGTTATTACATCCATACAATATGCACAGTAAGCAGCATTGAGGGCTTATCAATATTTATCAGGTCAGAATTTCCTTGGACATTAGTGGTAATTTTAATTTGATTTTGAAGCAACTTGTTTTTAATGTAGTGTTTAGGAAACGGTGGGAAGATTGAATACAAATTCGAAAAAACTGCATTCTAACCCTTACTCTGATTTTTGCTGATTCTGTAGTCTTAGGAAAACCATCTAACCTTTTAACTTGCATTTTTTAATTTATTTGTACCTGTACTGAGCATGTAGCTGGGGTGGTGTTTATCAAACTCTGGGTTGTGTCTGGTAATCAGTTAAATGGGTTGCAACTAGCTCTTTTTTTAACCCACCAGAATATGATTCAAAATATCAGAGTATATTTCATGTAATAAGTTAACTTTTTCAGAGTTCTTTTGTTTCCATTTTACTCTACCAAATGGTACATAATTGTATCACTATGTATATCACAGCATTTGGGTCACTGGGTAAAAGGGATTTCTTACTGTGTATCTCCAAAAAATTGTTGACTACCTGTGGCTACTGGGACCAGAGAGTCTGGGTTCAAATTCTACCTCTGACATTTATTAGCTGCAACTATAAGCAATTTATTTTATCTATTTAAGCCTGTTTCGTATCATGAGGTAAGTAAATGCTCATTTAAATGTTAACTATTATTAGTATTGACTCTAAAAGGGCTGGCATCACACTGAAGACTACAGAATAGTTCTTGGGATTTTAGAGTTTGTTTGACAAGAACAGAATAGAGTAGCTCTATTTTTACCCTGTTTTGTTCATAGTTACACACAAGTGAACTCAATGATGGCTATGATTGGGGTCGTCTTAATCTTCAGTCAGTGACTGAACAAAGCTCCCTTGATGACTTCCTTGCAACCGCAGAACTTGCAGGAACAGAGTTCGTAGCAGGTAAGTTGTTTATTGCTGAGTACGTCTGACACTGGTCACATCTCTCTCTTTGCTGACTAGACACAAATAAGTCTATGTGGAAGTATTTTGTGGATCTTACTAAACTTATAAATGAACTGTCTTTAACCTAAAGGCAAATATCCCAGAAGCATTGTGGGAAAATTTAGTTGAACTTAGGCTGTGAGCTACAGAATGTGCCACAGTTTTAAAA
The DNA here is from genome assembly GCA_028627145.1 of Eidolon dupreanum. Lineage (NCBI taxonomy): Eukaryota > Metazoa > Chordata > Mammalia > Chiroptera > Pteropodidae > Eidolon > Eidolon dupreanum. Next base: position 113,304,075 of record CM053507.1, read on the forward strand.
TTGAGCTCTAAAAAGACACTTCAAATAATACATTATCATAACAAGTTTGAGAAACTCAGTCTCTCATAGGAAAAAGACCAGAGTCAACATTATGGTGGATAATACCAACATTTCCCAGAATGTATTCTGATACCATTGTTAGAAACAAAATTCTGGGCTTGCAGCTATTACTTAGGCAATTTGGATTGTATTTTAAAGCACTTTTCAACACATGGTAGTGAATTTTCCATGCGTATAATTTGTTTTAGTATTTTAAAGCACTTATCATCACATTATAGTGAATTTTTCCATGTGTATAATTTGTTTTAGTCACTGCTCTCCCTTGTTTTTGTTTGTTTGTTTGTGGGGGTGTTGTTTTGGGGCCTATGTGTGTCTAGGCACTTACAAAAGTACCTGGCACAGAGATAGCATTATAAACTATTATTTCTATTTCTCTTTTATTATTGTAAATGTTATTCTGTTGTTTAGCAAATTCACTTATTTGTTTAAAATGCTTTTATTGAGTCCCAGCTGCTCTCAGTCTTTGTACTGAGAGTACAGTGTTGAATAAGACAAATTTTGTTAGGTGCTTTAAAATAAGTCTGTAGCAGACAATGCAGTTATAAAAGATGGAGTTAGTATTCATTTCTATCTGGAAGAAGACTAGGGCTGATCAGGGAAAGCTTTACCATGGAGCTGAGTCTCAAAAGATGAGTAGATGTTAGAAGGATGGATGAGATGACACAGAATGGTATACACAGACAGGCAGAGGACCCAAGCTAAGATATGAGTAGCAGCCTACATTGTTCAGAAAATGGTTAGAAGTTTGGCCTTACTGGTCCTTAAAATACACAAGGACAGGACATGATGAACAAACACTGGGGAGGTGGGCAAGGGCCAGATCCTGGATAAGCTTTTTCAAGGGGTCTTTGAGGAGTTTAAGCAAATATAAAACATGATTTCATATTTTATTAAAGATGACTGGTGAATTTTGAAGAAGACCAGTTAGGAGACTTGCTTTAGTCCAACAAGAGAAATAGGCCAGAACTGAAATAGCAATAGTTAGAAGAATGAAGAAAAGAACAGGAATAATATTGTTAGGGAGCTAGAATAAACCAGACTTTGTGGAGGGGGTGAAATAAGTAAAGAAGAGCAAAGAGTGGTAGAGCCATAATTGGAGGTGAGAGAAAAGGAGAGTGGAAAGTAAATGAACAGAGTTAATGAGAGTATTGTGTTCTTTTGAGATATTTGACTATGGCAAGGAAAGAGAAAGGTTTGTGTATGTGTGTGTGTAAAATCAAGGTTAATATTAGCATGTACATAGGTTATGGAGTGAGAGCCGAGAGAGAGGGAGAGGTTGAAAGTGCAACATTTGATTTGGCAGGATCTATTAAAATTTCCAAATTTTAGTATCTGCACTAGAGCAGTGGTTCTCAAATTTTAGTGAACATCAGGATTACCTGGAAAACTTGTTACATGGATTCTTTGGCTCCTTTCTTGGAGATTCATTAGGTGTGGGTTGAGCCTGATAATTTGCATTTCTAACAAGTTCCCAGATGGTGCCATATTTTAACAGTGACTACTTGGAAACAACCTTAAATGTTCAATAGATGGGAAAATGGCTAAATAAACTGGTATGAACATGCTATAATATACTATTTGGCAAAAAAGAATGCAATAAATTTTTGGATACTAATATGAAGAACCTCCAAAACCTATTAACAAATGAAAAGACCAAGTTGGAGAATAGTATGTATAGTATGGTACCATTTGCATTTAAAAAAATAATCTAACCTGAGTACTAGATATATCAGGTTAATCATAAGTTATATAATGTCTAATCACTATACTGTACACTTGAAACTAATATAATGTATGTCAGCTGTAATTGAAAAATTTTTAAAAATTACTCAAAAAAATCTGACCAATCCATATATATATGTATATATTAGGAAAAATAACTTGAGAAGCTACACATTTAATCAGTAACCTCAAAGGAGGGAATTGGGATTGCAGGGATGGGGAAAATGATGGAAGTTGGTCATAGAAATATGTGCCTTACAGTATGGTTGAATTTTTTTACAAGGAGAGTTTATGTATTGTGTAATTAAAAGTTAATTTTTAAAAATATGAAGTAAAATAGAGATTAATGAGGAAATGGAGCAAAGTTTGTGTCTGGAAGGAGATGAAAATAGAATGGGACCAAAAAGTTGGAGAGATTAGCTTTATACAAAAGAAGGAGTGCAGCTTCCTCTGAAGCTGAAAGAAGGGAGCTGAAGATTGATGCGCACACTGAGGAATGTGTAGATGAGAAGTTGAGATGGGGCATATCTAATAGCTTCAGTGTTTCTCTTATTAAGGTAGATCATCTTCCGAAAGACTGTGGGCAGAAGAAGAGTAGGGAGCTTAAGGAGAGTATTTATAGTTTAGGAAATGGGAAAAATAAACCAAAAACATGGAAGAATTTTCCTCCATCTATGGAAAGTCCTAAGGACTTAGCTAATATTAGGCCCATATACTTGTAGTGACAGTGTGATATTATGAAAATATATATTTTATTCTATATAAGAAACATATATATTTAGTCTTCTTCCCAGGTTCCTGACATGAAAATTTATAAGACCTTTGGAATTTCTGGAGTGATGAGAGTGTGTTTTTGTATGCAAATGTGATCATTGGTGGTTGAGGACCCCTAGATAACTTCAGGCTGAGGGTTGGTATCCAGACAGACCTGGTCATAATTAGAGAGTTGGAACTTTCAGCCCCACCTTTGGGGAGGAGAGAGGGACTGGAAAATTATGTAATCACCAATGATTTGATCAGTTGTGCCTACAAATCAATGAAAAGGCGAATACAATAGAAAAATGGACAAGATACTTGAAAAAACACTTCACAAAAAAGGAAAGCGAAATTGTCAAAAAACATGTGAAATGCGAGTTAAAACTTAATGAAATATACTGTCTATACCCACCAGAAATTGTAACAGAAAAAAGACGGGTATCTCAAAGTGACACTATTTATAGTTAGTGTCAGAATAGAATGAAATTGTAGAATACCCAGTTGGTGTTTGGAGAGTTGGAGAATTGGTGCAGGAAAACCAACACATTTGGTGTCAAAGTGTTGATGGTAAACACAGTTCAGAGACAGATGGCTCCATTATTGTGTAATTGCAGCAGCACTCATAGCATTGCTGTTGAAATGAGAACAAGAAAGGATAGGATAGCTGGCTTTCTCTGAGGTTGGAGATTTGGGAGTATGTGCAGTGCAGTAATGAATTCTGATGTTCAGTCAGAGAGTGGCTGAATGTATGTACCATATAGTTGTACCCAAATAGGGAAAGAAGTGAAGCTACAAGTTGGATGATGGTCTAGGGGAAGAGGAAACAATCACAGGGCTAGAGGGATCTACAGTGGTTGGACAGTGGGTTGGACCATGGGAGGGAGATCACTATTTGAAGGAGGAATTAATGTGAAAGAATTGTCAGATATGGGGCTTGAGGGATGTTTGTTTTAACTGTTGGTTGAAGGTGGTTGAGGGTGACATGTAAGAGAATGGCGATTAGGTTGAGTATACTCTAGGTTACTAGGCTCTGCAGACCAAAGTCCTAGATGGTATTGGTCTGAGGAGAGTTACAGACTGCAGTCTTTGCTTAAACGTCAAGAGAAACATTGCTGAAGATGTCCCACTATCTTTGAATAGGACCTTCCCTAAGTTTTTTTATAAGAAGCTTAGCTGGCTTTAAGGTTCCTATCTCACTGGAGTCTCTTGCCCTAGGAGACTAAGTAGCTGTGTGTCCTGAAATAGGCCTGGGGCAACCGGTGGAGGGTGGCGAATAGAGCCCTAAACAGAGGTCTCTATAGTTTTTACATGATCTTCAAATTTATTTTATTTCTTTGAATACTAGAAGGCATCAATTGTGAGTATTCATCATAAATATCACATAAGATATAGCAGTATAGTAGTTCGCCAGTTGTTAACTGCAGCGAATCTCTGCTGAATGTTTGCTTTTCCACCGATACCTATTGTTTTATAATTATTCTCCATATGTAAAATGAAGAAATTGGTTGTATTAAATCTTTACAATTTCTTACCACTCCTCTTGCATTTAGCATATTAAGTTTTCTAAAATTAGAACTTGAAAAAAATGGTTGACCTTTTGAAAGCTTTAGTAAAGATCTTTTCTTTCAATCCTTTTTTTTGTAGAAAACTTGACTTGAAAATTATAATTTGTCCAAGGCTAGAAGAATCTCAGGAAAGCTTTAATTCTGTTTTTGGGGCTGATATTTTTAAATTTCTAAGTAATGACCAACATTCACAAGCTATCTTACCTCTTAAGTAACAGTACCCTTTTCCATAAACAGAGAAACTTAACATTAAGTTCGTGCTTCCTGAGGCTAGAACTGGATTGCTGTCTTTTGAGGAGAGCCAAAGAATTAAGAAGCTCCACGAAGAAAACAAACAGTTCTTGTGTATTCCAAGAAGGTGAGTTGAACGATAATGTAGGACATTACAAGACGTAACAAGGCCACTGAGTATAAAATTTTTAGTTTGATGTTTACTGTTTTCCTACTACCTTTTTTCAGCTACCACTATTAAATCCAAATCCCATTTTATTTTGGTAACTCATGCGGAACTTTTTTTCCTCTGATTGTTTCAGACCAAAGTGGGACAAAGAAACGAGCCCTGAAGAACTCAAACAGGCAGAGAAAGATAATTTTCTAGAATGGAGACGTCAACTTGTCCGGTGAGATTTGCCTTGAAATTCTGAGTCAGACATTTTGGTGTGCTTGCACTATTATTTGCATTTTGAAGGCTTGATTCTTTTAAATGAGAAATAGTAGATTGGTGTGTGTATGCAAACAGCATTGCTGGGTACCTGTGAATCCTTGCACAAAGATAGTGAGTTGGTTATTCTGTTCTGTTCTTGGCCTTTTATCCTTTTTATACCCTTCTCCAGCCATTAGTCACCCTGGAGTTGATCACTGCTCTCGAGCATTCTTCCAGGAAGAGATGTCTGAAAGAAATGTCACTTTGATAAACTTCCAGGGATTAAATAGATTAGATCAAGTATAAAGCTTGAATTTGATTTTCATATTAACTAAGCAGAAAGTCTATAAAAATAATATGTGTGTACTTATTTTTAATGCAATTAATTTGAGTGCGTATATTACTTGAAAACTTTTATTGTAATCCGGCGAAGATATAAACTTCTCGTTTTAAAGCCAGGCTGGAAGAGGAACAAAAGCTGATACTTACTCCATTTGAAAGAAATTTGGACTTTTGGCGCCAGCTCTGGAGGGTGATTGAGAGAAGGTAAATTACCTATTTTTTTTTTTCGGTAATAATGTTGTGGTAGTGGTGTTATATTAGATTCGGATGTTAATATATGTTTATGGGCCCAGAGATGGGGAAAAGGGGACAGGATTAGCTATGCAGAGGGTTATTGAGAATTATTATAAAAACTGAAAGTCTGATACTATATTTCTTTTAAAATATAGATGTTTGTTATTAGATAAATATGTTGATAAGCTTGTGAGAATGGTGAACAATCTGTAAGATAAGTTCTGAAGCACTTATGGTTTTTTCAGCAAATGTATATTGAATTCCTACTGTTAATATGGAAAATATGGGTGTGAAAAGGGGTAGGTAGCTGCCTGCAAAAAGCAAAGATGTTATGGGGGAAATGGAGCAAGCAAAGTGCCAGGTACCAGGGCAGATAGAGGAATGAAATACAGTCTTTACACTCAGATGACATAGTATCTAGTGAAATAAGCAGTGTGACTCCTACTATGTTATTGATAGAAAGGCATTAGGCCAAGTCATAACAGAGGAAGGAGCAATTGATAAGGATTGGAGGAAGTCAAGGCATGATTTTTTTTAATAGGGATTTGAAAAGAAGAGAATGATTTTAATAAATTGAGAATGGATATTTTTGGTCTTTTTTAATGTCCTGACTGTTAGAAACTGATGAATCAACTTTCTCCAATGACCTCTTTGGTATAGTTAAAAGTTTTTTGTTTTCCTCAAAGTGTTTATTTACAAGGCTCCATAAATGAACCTCGTTTTTGAAGTGATGATTTTTAACAAGGAACCTTCAGGATATGTTTTTTTGTTTTGTTTTGTTTTGTTTTGTTTTGTTTTGTTTTGTTTTGTTTTTGAAATCTGTAAAATATATCCAGTAAGAACATTAGGAAACAGGATGCTTTAAGTGGTTCTCAGAAAAGAACATTAGCACATTTAGTATTGTTATGAAGAGAACAGGACTTGGATTAAACTTGTAAATGGGGTGGGGTGTAATAGCCTGACTGAATGGAACAGGGGAGCGGACATGAGTGCTCTCTATTCAGATTGATTTCAGTCCCATACTGCACCGTTGCTTTGAGAGCTAGATCTGATGCTTCTGATCCTGTGCTTTATCAGGGCTCTGGCATACACAGGCATGCTTTTTACTCCCTTGACATTTCTTAGTTGCTGTTCTTTCTTTTTCTTTGTCCAAATGAGTTCAGCCTTCACTTTCATTTTTGTAGGTTTTGAGAAGAAACAGAGGTAACCATATGTGTTCTTCCTTTTTGATTTAACAGGGAGGCCCTTTACACGTTTTTTAATGCCCTTAAATAACTGGTTTCCTCAGGGTGAGCTGATACTTGCTGAAACTTCTGCCTTCAATTGGGTTATGGTATTACTTGCTCTGTTATTTTTATTATGTGATATTTCTCTTTTTATAAGAGGACATGTTTCTAACTCAAGGAATATAGTCTGTATTATATGAAAGTGGATCTGAGTTACATAGAAATATTATCAATAAAGTGACTACTGCCACATCTTTTGACGGGAAATATTATTAGTCTGTTCTGTGGAGCAGATGTCTCCTGTTTGGTAACAGGCAGCTAAGCCATCTGCCTCTTTTAATTTCAAGAGTAGTCATGAGGAAAGATTTGATGTATGATGTGTTATCGAGATGCAGGAAACTGCTGTGGCTGTGAGGGCAGAACACTGTATTCCAGTAAGATAAGGTGCTTCCATTGTATTGCATAAACCCTTCCTAGTTCATAGTTGGCACTTTGCTCTGTATCCTAATTCAGCACACAAAGCAAGCTGTCTTAAATTTGTCTTCTTTTCTTCCTGATATTTCTAAGCTAATTATTCTTTCTGCATGTTTGGTAGATAGACATAATGTCTGTGGACTTTGAAATTTTAGTCCATTAGGCTTTGTCCATTTTTTGCAACCATTCTTGCATTTACTGTTAAATCCTTACAGTTTGAAATTGGTGACCATTACCCTAAAGAATAAAATACCAGGGCGTGCCTAATTTGAGAATTTAAAAACAATTCATCATAAATTAGCAAGTATGTGAGTTCATTTGAATCGCACAATCATGCTGGACATTTAGCTCTTTTGAAGGAAATGTGCTTCTTTAAAAGCCCTGTCCTAAATGGTAACTGTGACTTAATACATTTCCTTGGTGTTCAGCCTAGTTGCATAAGAGTTACCTCAGGAAAGGCTAACCAGAGAGGGATTTTTGGGAGACTGCTGTTAAGGTGGTAGTACATCTGCAGCTTATTTCCTTACAGTGGCAGTCGCAGCTGGCCCTTAAAGAAAGAATCTTTCCTATCCATACAGGCAGAAAGAAGGAAGTGAAATGTTCATTCTTGCAATGCTGGACTGTTGTAGTCTCTTCCACATTTTTGAGGGATTTGAAGGATTTGCTATTAGCTGCAGAAATTTTCTTATTGCTACATCTTCTTAATGTGATGGAAGAAGTTGGACTCATCATTCCTGCTTCAGGATGGCAACTTAAGTTGACATATGGCTGTTTTGTGTTTTTGCCATTTAAACATATTCTTGGAACTGGTAGATAATTATTTGCTAGATGTATGCTTTCTCTTGTCAGCTCTAGGTTTAAATAAGATATAGGCTTTGATAGGGACAGCTGTCAGCAGACAATATACTAATTTTCTTTGAAGACTTAACACAGTGTAGATTTGGTACTAAATATACAGTAAACCTCACCTTGGATTGAAATACTTGGAATACTCTTATCTCTCCAAGAGAGTTTACCAGAAGATATAGTTTAAGTTTTAGCAATGAAACATCATTAGAGTCCCTCTAAGCAATATTAAGAGCAGGAAGATGTTATGTTCTGGACTGCCTGAATTCCCATTCTGACTCCATCACTTAGTAGCTGGTGACCTTGGACAAGTTACTTGACTGTTCTAAGCTTCAGTTTCCTCATATATAAACTGGGGATAATTGTACTTAAAAAGTTAAATATATCAAATGCTTAATATATGGAATGTGTTTGCTACTATTGTGCAGTCAGGGTTTCCTTTCTCTTCACAATGACTGAAGTATCTCAATTTGTTTGCTTGCAGCGATATTGTGGTCCAGATAGTAGATGCTCGAAATCCGCTTCTGTTTAGATGTGAGGATTTGGTAAGTAAAGTGTGACAAGATTTAAATTTAAAGTCCTTGGAGCAGCTGTGGGAAAACAGCATCACTGATAGCAGTAACTGTTGGCAAGCATTCTGTATTCTCCTCTAGCTTTGTTTAATTAGGCCTCCCTCTCCTCCCAAGGTCAGGAGCTTGCATAATGCAACTGTTTAGATGGATGTTTTCCCTTCTCACACAATTGTTTTCATCTGCAGGAAGGCACAAATACTGACACAAACTTTCTAGCTTTTAGTTTAGAAGCCACTTTGTTAATTTACATTTGCCAGGGTTTCTCATTTTTTAAGACATCAGTCACAGTAGCATTTTACTTACTTTAGCATATTTCTGGTCACTTAACTCCTTATCCATCTCATTAAGTTTCTCTTACACCTTAGTTATTACCCCTGTAGTGGTTTACAAATAAATTAAGTTTGTAAAGCATCTCAGGGGCTAATAGTTAAAGTGTGAGGATCGTGTGAAATAAAGTAGTAGGGGCTTTGAGCTAATAAAACACTGTATGCACATGAAGTAATCCTACTAAGGACCATAACAGTAATAAAACAGATGATTTTTCAATCTAATGGTGAATAAATCTTAATAGTGAAAATCTTATGAAGTCAATTTTTCTTCTGGTGTATATCCTAATAAAGAGCCAAACTTGGGAATTAATTTTTATTATTGACTCTTGATTTTCTTTTAGTCTTCAAAAATAATTTTTACATTAAAAGTTGAGGTTATTGTTGGCTGTTATCACTTGACTGAAAAATAGTCCGTGCTGGTTGACAAATCTAGTAGTTATGCAGTACTTTAACTTTGTTATAAAGAAACAATTCAGCATTATTAAAGAGGGGACTACATTATTTAAAGAAAAAAGACCCTGTTACACTTTGAAAGGGCAAGAAAGCATTTCTTTTTACCCCTTCCAATTTCTTATGCTGTGTATTTCTATATGTGACCTAACTTCTTTTCAAAGCTTTTTGAGAATCAGTAGGACGTATCATGATTACAAAATCTTTAAATTAGAAATGATTTAAAACGAAGTATAGTAAAAACTTTTAGTCATAGCTGGGGGTCTTCAGTATAATAAGCCTAATTTTTACTTGTTTGAAGAGACCTTCCTAAATATCTTTGTCTTGCCTAGGAATGTTATGTGAAAGAAATAGATGACAATAAGGAAAATGTTATTCTGATAAATAAGGCAGACTTGTTGACTGCGGAGCAGCGGAGTGCCTGGGCCACATACTTTGAAAAAGAAAATGTGAAGGTTATTTTCTGGTCAGCTTTGGCTGAAGCCATTCCACTGATTGGTGACTCCAAGGTAACCTGGGGGACTTTTTCAGGTTGGGTTTCAGGGAAGAGGATCTTGGTTTCTGATTAGTGTGTGTTGCTTTCTCTTATTGGAAATGTATGGGAATTTGGAGGGTTCTGTTTGTTTTGTTTTTCCCTAAGTGCTGTGATAACAGGATGACTTACAGAAAAATGAGTCACAAGGTTACTTTCGTTGGTTGTCAAAGAGTCTGCCATCCACACAGCTCTATGTTATACACTGATATTAGTTATAATTTTTAATTTTTTTAAATGATCGAGTTGAAGTTGTATAGGAAGTTTTATAATGACCTTGTAATTGTTTTTAAGAGAAGTCAGAACAAAAGGAAGTCAAATACATAAAACTGAAGGATGTAGTAACGTCTCAGGACTGATTAGAATCTTTTTTGACTTTGTTTGACTTTGTTTTGAAATCAAAGAAATGAAGTAATCCTAAATTAAGGTATACCATTGTCATTTTCTATATCTTTTAATCCAAATTTTATAGAAACAATTTGGAGTTTATTTTCTAATAAAAATTATTAATAACTAACTATGGAAAGAAATTAATAATATCATCTTAGAGCTGGAAGAGACTGAAAGTAATTTATTTTTTCCTATCTTTCTCCTTTCCTGTTCTCTTGTCTCTATTTACCAACCACCTATTGACCATTTAATATGTTAAACTAGATGCTGTGAATACAACACCTACCCTTTGCTGAGCTCACAAGTTAGTGAGCTCTAACCCTGTGAAGGAATTCTTTTCTCCACCTGCCTGGCAAACAGTCATATAATCTCTCTCTGTCTACCTTAAATGACAGACCAGGCAGCTCATTCTTTTTATCTCTAAATTTAGAAAGTTCTTCAGTGAAGCTAAGTCATTCCCTAACTTTTTCACTAAGGACTCTCCCTTTGTTTCCTTAGTCCTCTCTTCTGCAGACTAGATTTTCTGCTTTCCTGTTCCTCATAGACATCATCTCTGGGCCACCCATGGTCCTGAATGCCTGTCTGCCTGTGTCAGGACAACAGTCAAAATTGGTGACACCTAATTGAATACATTATTCCAGGTGTGGTTTTGCCCAGGGCATATACAGAGGAACTGTTATTTCTTGTGATTATGATACTCCCAGTAATTCAGAGTTTTTGTTATTCACCCCCTTTCGAAAGAGTTATATTACACTCTGGGCTCATTGAACCTGTGAACAACCAATCTCTCAAATATTTAAAAGACATATTAAGCAAATCTCATCTCATCTTTACATGTGAAAAAAGTTTTTCATTTTGTTTTTCCCTCAACTTGGGATATTACTATTTCTTTTAAATATTACATTAGTGAGTTGGGGCCAAGGTAGAATTTATTTTGCATGTGCAATTGCTTTCCTCTACTCCTGACTTTGAATTATCTGCAGATTTTGTATTTTGTCTTCTATATATTCTTTCCAGTCATTGAAAACATTACTGAATAGATTAGGACCAAGAATAGTGCTCTGTAATCTTTTATGGACTTACTAAGCACACAGTACCAAGCATTTTAATGTGATGAATGCAGATGTGTTTGCAAGGATGTAATAATCACAATTATTCTGTTAATAAAATTAACCTGTAGAAAATTTATTCTCTGCCAGACACCACTATTCTAAGTACTTTATTTTATTCATCTAATCTTCTCAATAGTAAGTATTAGTGCTTATTGTCCTCAGGCAGCCTGGCTTCATTTATCACTATATTGCTTAGCCCTTATGTACCAATCCAGTAACCCTATCAGATTGGAAAAAGGATTAGTTTCTCTATCTGTAGTGTTCCCTGACTATTAACCACGTAGTAGATTCCAAAGGGAAATGGAATTTGTTGACATAATCTCTTCTTAGGGAACCATTGTTGCCTCCTATTGCTGACTGGCTTCTTTTTAGGGCTCACCAGCTAACTTGTAGAATTGATTACATATCAGATTTTATGCTAATAGCATGTGATTTATGAAAGATATTCTTTCTTCCTTTTCAAAAGTTAGGCCCCATATATTTCTCCCAAGTCCTCAGAAATCTGTTTTTCATGATTTCCCAAGACAAAATATCAACTACCGTTGTGATATCTTTGTAATCAGATGTGCAATGTCATGTGAATTGAACATGAACTTATTAAAAATAATTTGATACTCAGTTTTCTCACCTATGTCAAGTTTTTTCTTCCATTCCAGTTGGTTTCTTTCCCTTCTTATTTTGAAAAATTTAACATTTTTCTAGTTGAGTTCCTTGGTTTGCCCTTGGTGATCTGTCAAATTGCACCGTGTTCCCCCCAAAATTGACTTTTCTTTTTTATTTTTAATGTAACTACCACAAAGTCTGTTTGTTGTCTTTACCATTTTTCCTGAACTTAAACTGCTTCTAGCTTTAGTTTTTCTAATATACATTCGTGTTCAGTTCACATTATTTTCTACCTCTTTCATATTTTAAAATGATTCAGAAGAGCACAGTGACTTCTTTATGTTTATTGTTTATTTATCATAGAAATTCTTTCCAATTCCATGTTTCTTTTTGAGTTACCAAACATTATTTAGAATCATACCTATTTTCCCTGATATTTTGTTTATATCTCTTTCCCAAAATTTGGGATACCTGTTTAACTGAGTTCATCATGTCCCCTTCTGTGATGGCTGCTCATTGTAACACTAGGTTATTTGGAAATGATATAAGATATACATCACTTCTAGATACAAACCAGTTCATCTTTGTTAGTACCATTTAGTCATACTGTAAATTGCCTTCTTTCTGCTTTGTTATCAGTAGGAATTCAGAAGAATTAACACATGAATAGTACATGATTTTTATCTTTCTCCAAAGGAAATTTTTAATTGGTGAATAATTTCCATATACTGGAGTTGATTTTTGTGGCTCCTGCATTTTACAATACAGGGAGCTGTCTCTACAGTGCTTTGATTTATTAAAGGCAATTATTAAAGAACAGCAGTTTTCTCAAACATGCAAACCACTGTCTTTAAAAATGTAAATGTAAAGTGAAGCTCAAATTACAAATTATGCTTTGTGCAGAGAGGAAAATGTTAACTGTTTTATTGTAAATGAGAAATGGCTTTTGATGCAGACTTTCCTAAACCTTTGCTTTCTTTAAAGATTTTTTAATTACAAAAGTAATATATTATTTGTACAGAAGGTCAAATAATACAGAAATGTATAAAGCGAAGGTCAACTGCTCCTCCCCTCTTCAGAGGGCCCCGCTGTTGATAGTTCCGTTGTGTCCTTGCACTGAAAGGCTTACATTGTCTCCTCCATAACTTTTCTTGTCCTCTGCTTCATCTTAGGTAACCAATTAGGAGTATTTTCACTAGAGTGAAAAAGGCACTTCTGAACTTTTGTGGTTTCTGTTATTTCATCAGGAACAACCAAACAGAGATACTGAAGAAGCCAACACAACTGACTTTGAAAACTCTAGTTGTGATGAGGGCGAAATTCCACACAGCAAGACTGAACATCCAGACAGGGATTCTCTCTCATTCTGTGAAGTTGTCAGTAGTGATGAAGACAACAGCGAGTATGAGGACTGTCAGGAAGAGGAGGAAGAAGATTGGCAGACATGTTCAGAAGAGGACAGGAACTCTGACGAAGAGGCATGTGGCCAGGATTGGAAGGAAAGCTGTACAGTGGATTCTGAGTCTCAGGGCAGGAAAGCACCGCAGAAAAGGCAGACACACAATTTTAGTCACTTGGTATCAAAGCAGGAATTACTAGAAATCTTTAAGCAGCTGCACACTGGGAAGAAGATGAAAGATCAGCACCTTACTGTTGGACTGGTAAGATGAAATGTATCATAAAATTATTACCACATGTGACGGTCTTTATTCCCTATCCTTTGGTAACTACACTGGAACCCCAGAGATCAGTCAGGTTTCTGGCATCATGGGGAACATTAATCCCCTCTTATTGCCCCTTGGCATCATGGGAGTAGGCAGCATGACAGGCAGATCCCAACTCAAAAGAGTGAACTTTCTCAAGGTTTATATTGGTTATATCCCTGTTCATATTCTCCAGTCTCCCTCCAGTTTAGGCCTACCTGTCATGTGACTTACCAAGAGATACTAGAATGAGAGTGCTTTTAAGATTGTCTTTAGACTTCTAGTCCAGTGTTCTTAGTTTTAGATAAGAATAGACTTTGGTATCCTGAGATCCTTGCCAACTTATACTGTAAATGTTCCAGAAACATATTAGGGAGAATGCCAAAATCTTGGGGCCAGAGAAAATATGACACCATCAATAAGGGAAAGAGATCACATACCTAACTGCATATACCCTAATTCCAGGGTGGCTATGAAAAGTGTCCAAACCCCAGGGGATACAGCATCATTCCAGAAAGCTATGTCTTTAGCTAAGAAAATATAAAATGTTAGAAAAGGTAATTATTTTAAAGATAATCCTCCAGGAGAACAACAACAGTGAAGAACAAATAGTGGAATGTTTAAAGTTTTCCAGCTGTTAAATTACATGCCAGGTATAGCTAACCCTAATTATTTTTGGAGGCAGATGTAGGTATAATTCCCAGTGCTGCAGTGGGCTGCAATGGGCTGCAGTGGGTGTAATTTATTTGCTGCAGTGAGGCTAAATAACTTACTTGCTGCGAACCTCGAGAAAGTTACTTAATTTCTCTCAGCTTTAAGCCTTCATTTCTGTTTTTTGCTAAAAATTCATTATCTACCTGCACTAGAAAGCCTAACTTCCCTATGTGTGAATTTTTTTCTCACATTTATGGAAATGCTAAGCCTCTCTCACTGCTGAGTTTCTTATTCTAGAAATCCTAAGAATAGGTTAATTTACTCATTTTACAGACATTTATTGATCACCTGTCATTTCCCAGGCATCCTCCTAGGCCCTAGCAGTGTATCTATCAGCAGACAACACAGACACAGTCCCACCCTCAAAGATCTTGTAATTACAAGTGTGATGAGAGTTAGAGATAGGGAAGTTCAGTAGCCTATAGGAGTATGTAATCAGGGAACCTGATGGGGGTTGTGGGGAGGGACGAAAACAAAAGTCCCCGTGCCCCCAACAGATAACATTTAAACATGTAATAATATATCATATAATCAATATATAAACAAAAAACATTAGGAGAATAATGAAATTAATAAGCAGTTACCTAAAATCTTTAAGAGAGTTTTTGACAAGTGATAGCGGAGGGGAGTGCCAGAGAGGAAAAAGGTAAATGTCTAAGCAAAGCCCTGGAAATGGAAAGGTGTGTTCACGGAATGACAAATGATGCAGTGCAGCTGATGTTTAAAGAATGATGAGAGTTAAGACTGGAATAGTGAAGCTTTTCTGTGCTACCCAGAGAAGGGCCATATGGCATTTTTCTAGGTTCCCACATAACTTCAAGGAAAAACTGTCACAATGTCTGCAGCCCTTGATGTCCTGCAAATGAAGGAGGAGGATGTCCTCAAATTCCTTGCAACAGGAGCCCACTTAGGTGGCACCAACCTTGACTTCCAAATGGAACAGTACATCTACAGAAGGAAAAGCAACAGCATTTACATCATAAATTTGAAGAGAACCTGGGAGAAGCTTCTGCTGGTTGCTTGTGCCATTTTGCCATTGAAAACCCAGCTGATGTTAGTGTCATATCTAGTAATACTGGTCGCGAGCTATGCTGAAGTTTGCCACTGCCATTGGAGCCACATCTGTTGCTGGCCACTGCACTCCTGGAACCTTCACTAACCAGACTCAGGCAGCTTTCTGAGCGTTGAGACTTCTGGTGGTCACCCATCTTAAGGCAGACCACCGGCCTCTCACAGAATGTTAACCTGCCCATCATCACCCTGTGTAACACAGACTCTCCTGTGTGCTGTGTAGTCATTGCCATCCCTTGCAACAACGAGGGAGGTCAGTCAGTGGGTCTGAAGTGGTGGATGCTGGCCCAGGAAGTCCTGTGCAAGTGTAGCACCATCTCCTGTGCACACCCATCAGAGGTCATGCCTGATCTTCTACAGAGATCCTGAAGACATTGAAAAGGAAGGAAGAAAAGTCAATTCCATTTTAAAGTTTTAGCAAGATAGAAACTTGTTAGTGTTATTAAAAATTCAATATATGTTGTGATGATGAAAATAAGTGATGCTTAGCTTGGAAGATGCAATGGAAACCATGAAATGTCTATAGATGGGGAGGTGTGGGGAGAGCTGGAAATAAGGCAGCAAGTTTTAATGTAGCGTCTGCTGTTACAGCAATACCTGTAAAAACAGAATGTACTTAGCTTAACCATTCATCATTGAGATAAGACTCAATAAATACACCAACACCAGAGAGGGGGAAAAGTGACAACAAACAGCATCTATTTCAGATCTTCTGCAGCAACCAGATACTTATTGCTAGTGTTGCCACTATTTATATAATACCTTTGGGTCTTTGATAGATGTATTGTTTGACTGTTTAGTAATTTTTGAGTCTCTTGTAGGTGGGCTACCCAAATGTTGGTAAGAGTTCGACAATCAACACTATCATGGGCAACAAGAAAGTATCTGTGTCTGCTACACCTGGTCACACCAAGCATTTTCAGGTATTTATTTCTACAGCATCAGCCTCTGTATTTCCTTCTCAGCCAGTTCCTCATTCTGGGCTTTTTCTGAAGTTCTTTGTCATTCATGTTCTGCTTTTTTTCTCCCTTCTGCTGTATGCTCAGTATAGACCTCTTACTGTCTTTTAGACTCTCTTTGTGGAACCTGGCCTCTGCTTATGTGACTGCCCTGGCCTGGTGATGCCATCCTTTGTCTCCACCAAGGCTGAGATGACTTGCAATGGAATCCTCCCAATTGACCAGATGAGAGATCACATCCCACCTATATCACTAATATCCTTTCTGCTCTGCAAAGATTAGGGCTTCAAGTTTGTTTTGGACAGTGTCTTGCATTCGATGTATTCAAGGCTGATATTTGAAAATGGAAAATCTATAATCCTAACTAGTGGTCTGCCCAGTTTTATACAGTGAGAGAGCATCAGGACTTCAGAATTTGAACCTCAGATTCTGATCGTAGTGGAGTAGCCTGGTATAAGTGGAAGAGCCCAGGTTGGGGTCTTAGCTCCCAGTTGCAACCTGTTTGAATCCTGCCACTGCCATCTGACTACTTGAGTGACCTTGGACAATGTGCTTAACCTTCCAGAGACTTTCCTTTTCTATAAAATGAGGCCGATAATAGTTACCTCAAAGTCGACTATGAGATTTTAATCATGGCTAACAGTTACTGAATGCTTGCTATGCACATTGCTAAAAACTTACCAAGTAATATCTCATTTAATTCTCAAAACAATGAGGTGGATACTGCAGTTTTTCCTGTTTCCTCAAACTTGAGGATACTGAGGCACATGGAAGTTAAGTAATTTGCCTGAGATCTCATAGCTAAGTAAGTACAGATTAGGAACTTTGCTGCCTCTTAGCAACATAATGAATCAACTTATATGAAGCAACTAGTGTGGTATCTGGCATGAAAAACATACTCAAAGATAGGTCTGTTAAGAACTCTAGAGTCTAAGATTTAACCCTACTTGTAAGCTAACAAGTTAGTCTGTTAACCGTTTCATGGATGCTGGCAAAAGCTAAGAGACTCCGTGAAATTGGCACACAAATTTGTTAGTTTATTAGCGTAAAATCTCAGGCCCTGCAAGGTTCTTAACAAGATCCTTAATGGCTACACTTAAGACCACAGCTTTTTATTTACCCTAATTTGTTGTTTCTGTCTATAAGGAATAATGCACACGAATTCATTTATTAGTATAAGTAAAATATGGTAAAATAGAATACGGTTGTTACAAAGAATGCACTATATCTACCTGTAGCAACCTAGATGAATCTCAGAACATTAATTTGAGCCAGATTCAGTTGGGGTCTGTGAAGGATACAGGCGTGAATCAGACATGGATCCCTGCCCTTTCAGGATTCAGTCTGTCATGGATATAGGATGTGTACGTGAATAACTGTGGTACCAGGTAGAATGTTGTAATTAATGGCTTAGAAGAACTCTATGGGTAATCTGACAAGGGAGAGAAAAATAACCTCTTCTTGCATGGTTGTTAAGATTAGAAACAGACTCTTTGTGCTATGTGAATTAGGATCATCTCACAAACTGAGTTTATTTAGGTAAAAATATGTTTTCTTTAGGTATATTTCAGAGACAGTATTTTAACAGTTATTTTGAAAGGATTTATTTGGAAGTGATCATTGGTGCATAAGCCTTTATTTAAAAGAGAAAAGTCTTTTTAAATTGATGAATAACTGTTTTTCTCTTTTGGAGCAATAAATAGGTTTTGCCATAGAAATGTTGATGTACCGTGTTCTTAGAAACATGTTTCAGATGCCACAGGGAGGAGGGGATCAGTTCAAGTGAATGGATTCCTTGACAAGATTACATTTGCCAGAATATTCCAAGACATGTTTTAGAAGCCACCTATGGCATTAATATCATAAAGCCTAGAGAGGATGAAGATCCCCATCGACCTCCAACATCAGAAGAACTGCTGACAGCTTATGGCTGTGAGTTGTGAGTTGTGATTTATTATAAAACATGAACAAAAAACAACAGTATAATTAATGAGAGAAATATTCCTCTATGAAGATACAAATTTGGAATTTTTCCTTAGCATTTGTCATGTCATCATCTTAAGGTTGTTTTTGTTTTCTCTCTTGGCCTTCCCAAGAAAGTGGCCTCCAGGTAGCTGATCTGGTGGTGGTTTCAAGGTCCAACAGTAAAGGAGAGAGTTGAGTGCTTCCTAGTGCTGTTTACTTCAGGATATAAGTGCTTTCTAGAGTTAGAGAAGATGTTTTGTGTCCCTTGCCCTTCCTAACCTTCATACTAGCTGTGCATTGGCTCTTTCAGTTTAGAATAAAATAGTTAGAACCTAGTGCACACCATACACAAAAATACAGTTAGGAGGCCTAGATGTGGGCAGTGTTTAAAGTTCCCACAGGGAGCCCAGGGCCTGGAATCAGCTATCACAGACTTCTAAAGAAAAAACCCTTAAAACACTCACCATTTTGATGGTACCCAAGTGTAGACACAGGCGTTCTGATCCTAGGCTGTGTTAGCTTTTTCTGGAGTCTTCTCGCAAACAGGGAAGAAAAGGAATGGTGGGAAGAAAATGAGCATGCTTCTCAGAGCAGGATAGGAGATTTACAAGGGGAGCATGAGAAAGGAAAGCCCTCAGAGACTGTGACACAGCAGAGCGTGGTTGGGATCAGAGCTTGATTAGGGTAGGGACACAGCTGTCTTTCCCCTTCCATCAGTCCCTTGTAAGCCTTATTTGGCACTAAAATGAGTCTACAGCTCTCCCACTTCCATGTTTTACCCCAATTCCACATGGGAGTTATTTTAGCCTATTATTTCTCCAGCTGACTGTGATTTATTAACCTTAAATACAAAGTTTAAAGGTAATCTGGGGGAACCTGTGTCAACCTAAAGAAAAGCAATGTTAGAAACATTTCTGTGCATGTAGAACTTGCCTTTAAATGAATTGTCACCAGCTGGAAAGGAGTTCAGTTTATTTGAGTATTTACTGGCAAAGAAAGGTGATTTGATATGAACCACACTTAAATCAGACCTTGAACTTACCTTAGTTGAGAGACTTTAAAGAGGATAAATACTAAGCACTTGTGGTAAGGCTGGTATAGTCACAGAACCATTGAACTAGAAGAGACCTTAAAGATCACCCCACCTCTCATCTCCCTTAAGACAAGTAATCTGAAATCAAAGTGTGAATTGACCTGTCCATGGTGATGTCCGGTCATTGGTACAGCCTGGACAAGAGTACACTGACCTGAAAGGTGGGGAGAGGTCAACTTTCTACCAATCTTTCCACTTTATTTTGCTTCCAGATGAAACTGAAAGTAATGCGAGTCTCTTAAGATTTTTCATCTAATTCTGTTTAATAACAGAGTAAGGAAAAAGCCAGTTTGTAAATATGGATGACCACGTGTGTACAGTTTCTAAAATCACCATCTACAGGTCCATAAAGAATCGTTTCTAACAGTTAATTTTAAAAGATGTTGCTAAATAATTTTCAATTTAATTTGTATTTCTTTAAATACTAATGATACTGAGCATCTCTCCATATGTTTGTTAGCCATTTATATTTCTTCTGGGGATCACCTTTTCCTATACAGTTTTCATCTTGATTCGTAGTTCTTCGTTACACGTGCCACCAATGTTTCCCCCAATGTTTATGGCTTCTTTAGCCCTATATAAGTTAACGATTTTAATAGACTATTTTTTCCCCTTTTTGGCTTGATTGGGTTGGTGTTTTACTTGTCCCTATGCTGAAAAGATAAAACTTTTCCTGTAATATCTTTTATTTTTTTAAACCTTTAAATTTTGATCTGCCTTAATGTATTTTTGTGCACGGTGTGAACTAGGTTCTATTTTATTCTAATCTGAAAAAGCCAACACACCACTAGTAGGCGAGAGAGCCAAGATGAACCCAGACTATCTGCCAAAGCCTGTGTTCTTAGCCACTATGCTCTGGTACGTTCTTCTAATTTAGTTACTATTAAACGGATCTTTGCTGTATGTTTGAGAAATTGGAAGACGTGTGGAGATATATATTAAGAAAATTTGTTCTATTCCTTCTTGTTTTGCTAATAATACTGACAACATAGCATTCTATAAGTAGCGTTCTTGAATAAATGTTTAAAATGAAGAGATGGAAGAAATAAATGAAGTATAGAGAAGTCATACGTGTCTGTCACAATGTGGTGCTAGAATATCAAATATAACAAATATGGTCTGTTCTCCTGGATTATCGAATGTTTTTATAATGCTAACCAAAATATTTTCTACAATGAAAATTGATTTTTTTTTAAAGAGAGAATAAGGATGCATAAGTAGTGTAGTAAAGGAAAGGACTAAATTTCTATCACCTCAGTTGTCTTTGTTGTGATATTCTGTCTTATTACTTAAGTTTTGCAAAATTCATTTCTCCTCACAGATATGCGAGGATTCATGACGGCACATGGGCAGCCAGACCAACCTCGATCTGCACGCTACATCCTGAAGGATTATGTCAATGTAAGTGAACCCTGCTTCTTGTTGCTCTTGAGTAAGTAGGTCTTCTTCACAGTGTTTTTAGAAAATGGTGGCCTAGTGAGTTATAAAAGAGATATTTTTTCATCAAGATTATGTTATTACTGGAGTTATATTCAGTTATATTCTTGATCTAGGGAAGAGCTAGCATCATATAAATCAGAGTGACTGACAACATAATATGAAAGATAAAGATCTCTGAATGCCTGTTGTCAGTGAAAGTGATAAAATTTATGTTTCTAGTTTTTCCATCTCCTATAGCAAATTTTCCATGTAATATAGCTGTTTTATGCCTTTCTGCCTACACTTACCTACCAATAATAATAATAGCTAACATTTATTCAAAGTTAACCCTACTAGGAATCGTTCTGAATGTTTACATGTGTTATCTCATTAAAAATACATGACAATTCTGTGAGGTTATTGTTTTCATATTACAAATGAGAGTTTGGGTTTTCCTCATCAATTAAATAGGAATTAATAGTATCTTTCTCATGAAATTACTATGGAAAATAAATGAGAACAACGTATGTGTGTAGAGATATAAACACACATCACTAAACTCAGTGCCTAGCACGTAATTAGCTCCCAATAATTTTTATGTAGTAAGCTTAATTCTTTCCACAGATAAGCATTACAGGGCCCTAGTAATAACTGATTGGAGGATTTGGCTTTATTCCCTTCTCTTCTCATTATCCCATCAGTAGGGTTCTTGGAGCATTGAAATAAAAGTGGGCAGCCATATTCCATTGCCTTTAATTCAGGAAGAAAGTAGCTAACAGAATATTAGTTATGGATAAATTCTTTCCATTTTATAAAACTGGAGGATGGAAAGATGAGTTAAAAACAGTCACAGGTTTTAGAGTGTTTGGTAGAAGGAGGAAAATCTGCACCCAATGAACAACTGCAACTAGCCCAGTATTTCCATTAGTCAACACTCAGACTGTCCATTCGTGTCCTGGTTTTTGCTTTGGAAAGTATCAAATATAGTCATGCAAGTGTGCTAAAGAATGCTACTAAAGTAGAAATGCAAACGAGGTAAAAAGAGTATGGAGAAGAAAGATTTTTTTCTAGTCTGGGGGCTATGGGAACAGCGAGGCCTCTAGAACATTAAGGATCATCATCAGTTTACTAGTTAGGACTCATCAGTTGCAGTTGACTAAAACAACACATCTAGCTTAATCACAGAGAGCAGAAAGCTCCATCAGTGTACCTGGTTGGAGATTTCTTATCTGAGGACTTTTTCTTTCTCTTGGGTTAACACAGATGGCCATTTATTTTATTTTTATTAGTTTCAAGTATACAGTTGGTTAGACATTTATATAGTTTATAAAATGATCCCCCTAATTGCTCTTTCTCTCCTCTGGCTCTCCACCTAGCCATTACATTAATGTTAACTGCATTCCCTAAGCTGTCAGATGGCACTTATTATGCATTTTTATCATTCATGTTGTCTTTGTAGGGTAAGCTTCTGTACTGTCATCCTCCTCCTGGAAGAGATCCCGTGATCTTTCAGTATCAACACCAGCGACTACTAGAGAACAAGCGGAATGGTGGTGAAATAAAGATACAGCCAGCTGGAAATAAAAAAGCAAAACAGATTGAAAATGTAGTTGACAAAACTTTCTTCCATCAAGTAAGTTTTAAAGTTTTAAATTTCTCATCCAACACATTTATCACTTCAACAAGAAACTCCATACCCATTAGCAGTCACTTCCCATTCCCTTCTCCCCCCAGCCTCTGCCAGCCACTAATTTACATTCTTTATAGAGCTGCCTATTCTGAATATTTCATATAAATGGAATCCTATACTATGTGGCCTTTTGTGGCTGGCTTATTTACCTTGGCATAATGACAAGGTTTATCTGTGTATCAGTATTTTATTCCTTTTTATTGCCAAATAATTTCATTGAACGAATAGACCACATTTTGTTTATCAGTTGATGGATATTTGGGTTGTTTTCCTTTTTTGTCTATTATGAATAATGCTACTGTGAACATTTCTATGTAAGTTTTTGTATGAGCATATTTATAGGAATGGAATTGCTGGATCATATGGTAATTCCATGTTTAACTTTCCAAAGTGGCTGCACCATTTTACATTCCCACTGGCATGTGGTAGGGTTCTGTTTCTCCACATCCTTGACAATACTTATTTTCTGTCTTTTTTATTTTAGCCATCCTAGTATGCGTGAAGTGGTACTTTTGATTTGTGTTTGTATTTCCCTAGTGACTTTGATTTGTATTTCGCTAATAACTAGTGATGTTGAGGATCTTTTCATGTGCTCATTGATGCATTTGTATATATCTCTTCTTTGGTGAATTGTCTGTTGTTGAGTTGTAAGAGTTCTTTAAATATTCTGGATGTGAGCCTTTTATGATTTACAAATAATTTCTTCCATTTAGTGGATTGACTTTTCTCTGAGCTAACACATTTTAATAATTTTAGTTGTTTACATCATGGGTACAATTAAAAAAAATTTTTTTTTTAATTTTTAAGTTGTAGTTGACATCCTAATATATTTTTTAAACGCTTTTGTGACTACTATAACCAAAAAAAGGGGGTGCGGGGGTCAGGCGTATCCAGAGAATGATTTTTTTCTATATTTATATGGTGCCTTATTTGTGTGCCTTACGCAGTGATCCTGGCAAAGCATGCCAAGTAGATATTATTAGTCCCATTTTACCCCTGAGGACATTGAGGCTAAAGGAGGCTAAGTGACTTATCTAATGATACTTGTTTTAAATAGCAAAGCTGGGCTAGAACTTAGATTATTGTGGCTCCTAGTTTGAATTATTTCCAGGTCTTCCAATACTTAGAATAAAATTTACCAATATGTAGAAAGATTATAGGTTCTTTCTTGGGCCTACTACTGTCATACAAGACATTTAAGTTGAAGTTTTAAGTATTTATAAAGTTTCTAAAGTTCATGTATAGGAAAGCTAAATGCTTACATCATGTATCAAGCTTTAGTCTCTAAGAGTAATATTTTACTACTTTATGAAGACCATGAGATACTGCTTTATACTTACTTACAAGTCATATTGGATTAAATATTTTTGTAAGTAAACTTAAAATTTATTTAGTTATTTTTTTGTTTTACTTAAATGAAATCAGAGGTTTACAAAAACTTTTTTTGAGCATTTACTATGTGCCAGCTAATACACCAGAACTTGGAATATCAAAATGAGTAAGACACAATTACTGCTTTCAGGAAAAGCACATAATAGCAAAGGGGAGACAGACAAGTTAAAAAATAACATGAGATATTAGGTCTAGGATGAAGGTATAAGTCAAGTACATTGTGAATATGGATTGGGGAGCAGTTCATCTTGGGGCTGGGAGCAGAGTGGGTCAGTAAAAGCTGGAGAGAAAGTGCTATTTAAGCTGGACTTTGACAAAAATGTGCCAGCTGGAAGGAGTGGTGAGGGCCAGATTTCTAGGCAGAAGGAGTAGCATGAACAAAGGCATAAAGATATGGGAGTATGGGGTTTATTGTTAGAGCCCATGTTGTAGGCAGTCTTATGTGCCATGTAAGGGAACCTGACCTTGATTCCCCAGGCTACAGGGAACCATCAGAGACTTGTGAAGACAAGAATAGAGAGATACATGGTTACAGAACTCTTGTAGAAATGTAGATGCTGGGTTAGAGGAGTACTGCAGCGGTCCAGTGAAAGCTAATGAGTGCCTTGGGTAGAGCAGTGGAGGATAGATGACAGGAGGGAGTAGATGAACAATGTTCTAGAGAATGGGATCAGCAGAACTTAGTAGCTTACTGTATCTGAAAAATGAGGAAGACAGTGTGCTGTCTTGGCGGCTGGGCAGATTCTTATACTACTCACCGAAATAAAGAATGGAGAGTCAGTTTCTAATTAAATTTAGATTGAGGTGGGTTGAATTTTGATAATAAGATAGAGATTTCCAGAAAGTAGCTAGTATTATGATTCTAGTTAAAGATGTTATTTGAAGCTATGGGACTAAGCAAAGTTGTAGAAAAAGAATGAACTGAAGGACAGAATGCTGAAAACTTACCATTTAAATAATGGGAAGAAAAGAGGACCAGCGAAAGAGGTAGAAGTCCACTATCTTGGAGTTCTCCATAAATAATACTGTGATATCCCCTAAAGGGAGACTGCTGATATCTCAAATAGTATTTTTTCTTATTCGCTAGGAAAATGTGAGAGCTTTGACCAAAGGAGTCCAGGCTGTGATGGGCTACAAGCCTGGGAGTGGCCTGGTGACTGCAGCTTCGGTGAGCTCGGAGAGCAGGGTTGGGAAGCCCTGGAAAAAACATGGCAACAGAAATAAAAAAGAGAAAAGTCGTAGACTCTACAAGCACCTGGATACATGAACTTGGACTGCAACAGAAATGGCATCTGCATTATACATATGGCAAGGAACAAAAGCTGTTCCTTGGCCTGTGGTGCTATAGAATGGATCCTGCTCTTGGGGCACACAGCCATACCCAATAGTCAATATCAAGACTGAGGGGCTCCTTGGACCATCCACTCTGGCTAAGGAAGTCATCTTAGAGCCCCAGAAACCTCCTATAGAAGGCTGAATTTAAGATGAGGGAATGAATGATGTATATTTGTTTGTGTAAACATACACACAAATACACACTAATTTGTAAGTTAGGGAGTTTTTTGAAAATATTAAAATTAAGTTGCCACTAACATGTTTTATTGGTTTATGTAGATACACTGCCATTTGGACATTCCACATTCTTAGAAACAGGTTCAATTTGCAATATTATTTATCATCCAAACTAAGACACTTTGAGAATGAAACATGGCTCTATTATACAGTCATGTGCCACATTTTGATCAAGGAGGGACCACATATACAACAGTGGTCCCAAAAGATTATAATGGAGGTAAAAAATTCCCATTGCCTAGTGACCCTAGGGACATCATAGCCATTGTAATGTAGTGCAGTGCATTACAATTGCTTACAGCAGGAGTCCCCAATCCCAGGGTCTTGGACCAGTACTGGTCCATGGCCTGTTAAGAACCGGACTGCACAGCAGGAGGCAAGCAGTGGGCCAGCAAACAAAGCTTCATCTGTATTTGTAGCCACTCCCCAGCAGTGGCATCACTACCGCAGCCCCACCTCAGATCATCAGGCATTAGATTCTCATAGGAGCACCAGTCCTTGGTGCCGAAAAGTTGGGGACCGCTGGTTTAATAAACATTTAGGTTTCCACATTGGGGCTATTATGAATAATGCTGCTATGAACATTTGTGTACAAGTTGTAGTGTGGACATAGGTTTTTCCTTCTCTTGGATATACATCCAGGAATTGAATTGCTGGGTCATTGAAACTGCTATATGTTTAACCTTTTGAGTAGTTGCTGGACTGTTTTCCAAAGTGACTGCACTATTTTACATTTTCCACCAACAGTGTTAAAGCGTTCTAATTTCTCCACATTCTTGTCAACACTTGTTAATGTCCTTTCTATTTTAGCCATCCTAGTGGGTAGGAAATGGTAATGCATCATGTTTTTGATTTGCATTCCTTTGATGACTAATGTTGAGCCTCTGCATGTGCTTATTGGCCACTCGCGTATCTTTTTGGAGACATGTCTACTCAGATCCTTTGACCAATTTTTAATTGGGTTATGTGTCTTTATTATTAAGTCACAAAAGTTCTTCATACATTCTAGATACAAGTCCCTTATCAGATATATAATTTTCAAATATTGTCTGCCATCCAATGGGTGGGTTGTCTTTTCATTTTCTTAGTAATGTCCATTGATGTACATTTTTAATGATGAAATCCAAATTTATGTTTTTAATTTGGTTGCTTTTGCTTTTGATGTTATATTTAAGGAACTATTGCCACATCCAACATTAAGTTTTATCCCTATATTCTAAGAGTTAGTTTTATAGTTGTGGGTCTTATATTTAGGTCTCTGGTCCATGGTCCATTCTGAGTTAATTTTTGAATATGCTGTGAGGTAGAGGATGGACCAACTTCATTCTTTGCCTCGCAGATACCTAGTATCCCCAGCATCTTGTTGAAAAAACTAGTCTTTTCCATTTAATTGTTTTGGCACACTTGTCAAAAATCAAAAGTGAGGGCTTATTTTGGGATGTACCTTTGATATTTTACATTCATGAATGTGAAACAATTGTGAAGAGTATCTGACCTAATTTTCTAGCAAGTATTCCTGTAAGAGATGTCTGTGTAGATATGCCCCACCCATATCCCTTAGTCTACTTTGAGTCGCCTGAATTCCCCATGGACAGTTCCTGTGAGAAGTGACAGTTTTCTACTGCAAGCCCTCTCATTTCTGTTTTTCTGCAGAAAAACAGAAGGCATCACAGAAGCTTACTTAGCCTACACACAGGGCTGTCTACAAGGGCTGGGTGTTTAACAACCCCAGAGCATCCCCCAACAAGTAAGAAATGGGGGATAGTAAGTACCCCAACTTCTCTGTCACTCATTGCATACATTCTACATGTTCCTCATTAGATCTAAGTGGAACTGAGCCCGACTTGCCCACAGCTAAAATCATCTCATTAACTCCTTTCATTGCTTTCCTCCCTTCCCTGTCTCGCTTTCTCCACTTCCTCACTTCTGCTTCATGGAATTGCCTTCTAAATAAAGTAGCTGACCTAAGTCCTTTCCTTAGTGTCTGAGAAACCCAAACTAGGATACCATGAACAGGGAATTTCTATTTTCACCTTTGCTTCTGCCCAGAGTATGTCTTGTTAAGCATCTTTTGCAATTTTTTAAAAAGTATTCCCACCCTTGTAGAGGTTAGTACTCCAGACTTACGAACCGCAATCATCATCGTTATCAGTATTGTTTTGAAATTTTTCCCAGCATTTTATTATGAGGAATATGCCACCCTTTTAAAGTATAACCTGCTGTATGTCCGTCATCTGTTTACTTTTCAGGAAATTAGAAGAAAGTTGAGATTTTTGTCAAGAAGCCAATAGCAACGTGTGTTTTCTTGGTGGGTAAAGTGGAAAATTTAGCTGAAAGCCAAATCTACTTAATACCACCTTGTTTTCACAGCCCTTTCCCTTTAGTCTTCATGGAGAAGTGAAGAAATTTATTCAAAATTTCCACTCTTAATAATTTCCACTATTTGTTGTCTGTCATGTTCAACTGGTAAAAGAGAAGACAGGTACCATAAGGGCTCAGAGCCATTTAGAAGAGCAGACAGAACTGTCCTGGGAGACTAGAAATAAATAGTTACAACAACAGAGACGGTAGCTCTGTCTTCACTCTTTGCCTTCGCTGGCTCTTGGGAAGTGGGGTTATCCAGCTCCCATACCGGCATATAAGAACTTGGTGAGATGCCATAAGAACATACATTTCTTAATAATTTTTCAATGCAAATATTCAAGTACTGCATCCTATTTAGTTGGCTCTTTAAAAGGTGAGTTGCCTTGCTATTAGGCAACATTAATTTAAAAATGTAGGGCTTTCCTTGATGTAGCGTTTCAACATCTGTTAGTTCCATTAGCCCTTGCCTGCTTTCTGAGCATCATGAAGTGACTTTCAGCAATCAGATGTTATTAATGAATAACTTGAAGGGGGAAAAGTAACTTTCACAATGTCATATTGTATGTTGATGACAGAATTTTAAATAGAATCCAGGACTCCTATAATCCTACTACCTGCTTCAATCCTGACACTCCAACATACCACAAGGGGACTGATTAAGATTTGGAAATGCCATTATGTCAAAATGCATTCTCTTAGAATTGATTTCTCTACATTTATGGCAGGTAAATCAAATGTGAATTTTTAAAAATGTTAATGTTTTATTAGTAGCCATGAGCCCTTCCTCTACATAATGCCTTTTACAAGAACATTGTAAATGTTTCAGGGGACAATGTGTCCTCAGAAGAGAGCTGCCGGCTGCTGGCTTCTCTCCCCACAGGTGGCTGGGATTCATGGTCGTGATTGGCTGCCTGCTCCTGCAGGGCTGCCCAAGTTGCCGCAGCCCGCCCTTCTGTAGGATAATGCCTGTGGGTGTAGTGCCTCTGCCAACAGGAAATGCCTATGAGCCATGGAAGGAAGACATGTGTTATGATCCTCTTGTTTTTCTTTTTGGCAAACTCAGGACCTTGGCCAAAAAAACATTAGCTTCTGGGTAGGACGGCTGCCAGGCCTCAGGAGAGCCTGGTAAATGAACTGATTCATTTCCTGAGGACTGACCCCATGGAAGGTACTGGGAGAATTTGGGAGGGGTCCTAATGGCAAGGAGGAAGTTGGCTACAATACATAATCCTAAATGTTGCCCACAGGGTGAAGTCCTGATTCCCTCATGAGAGGCTGCGGACTGCCTCTCTCACTTGATTTAGCCTCATAGTACCTCCGCTATTTGCCAGTGTCCACAGGCCATGCTCTTCCTATCTCAAAGAGGGCCTGTTCAGGACTGGTTCCATGGCCTTACTGCCGAAAGCAAACTTATTCTTCAAAGCCCAGCTCGTGTTTCTTGAAAGCCTTCCCCAACACACCCAGACACACAAAGTCGTTGCCAAAGCATTGTAATCATGTTTCTACTACAGTACATATCACATTTTATGGACTGTTTAAAAATCAACTTATTCATTCAATAAATATTTTCTTCTTATGTGCCAGGATCTGAGCTAGGAGCTGGGGATACAGGTATGAACTAAACAACCCTGGCTGAAGACGCTCACAGCCTGGCAGAAAGAAAACACTCATCACACTTGGAGAAAGTGCCCTAACAGGAGGAGTACAGGCATAGGGGCTTGTGCCCGCTACAGGACCAGGACAGCCAATCAGCCCATGGAGGGAAGACTGCAGGTGGAGTAGTTTTGGGAGGGAAAAATTGCCAATTTAGTTTTAGATGTGTTCAATCAGACATGCAAGAGGAGATGTCGAGTAGGCAGCTGCATATGTGAGTCTAAAATGTGGAGGCTCTGACCCAGATACAGGGATACCATTTAAAGCTCAAAGACAAGATACTTCTGGCATCTGCTAGAGAAGAGAAGCAAGAACTGAGATCTCTGTCTCCCATCATTCTTTACATTTTTTTTGAACATTTTTTAGTGGATCTAAGGCTCTTTCTAGGAAAGACAATAACAGTAGTAATTTCCACAGCTGACGTGACAGATGCAATAACTGCAGGGTTTTTAATGATCAGAGTAACTCTAAGGTAGGTACTACAATCCTCAGTTTATAGGTAAATTACTCAAGTGCACAGCGAGTCATGGCTTTGCCTCAAGTCACAGCTGCCAGGAGGCAGAGTGCAAATTCCAGTCCAAGATTTGCAGGCTTGAAAGCCCACATTGTTCCTGTTGCAGCTCTTCCCAACTTCTCCACCCCCATGGACGGCCATGTCTATAACCCAGTGTTTCTCATAGGAATCTCTCAGGAAGCTTGTGAAAATGTATTGTAGGCTGAACAATGACCCCCAAAGATATCAGGTCCTAATCCTTGGAACCTATAGCAGTTATATGGAAAAAGGGTCTTTGCAGATGTGATTAAGGATCCTGAAATGAAGATTATTATGGGTTATCTGAATAGGACATATATGCAATCACAAGTGTTTTTACAAGAGACGGCAGGAGATTTGACACAAAGAAGAGGATAAGGCAATGTGATCATGGAGGCAAGTGGCAGAGACTGATCAGTGATCAGCCACGATCAGCCACGAGACAAGAAGTAGGTTCTTCCCTGGGGCCTCCCGAGAGACATAGCCCTGCCAACTCCTTGATTTTGGTCTAGTGAAACTAATTTAAGTCTTCTGGCCTCCAGAAATGTGAGGGACTAAAGTTTTGCCATTTTAAGCTACTAAATTTGTGGTAATGTTACAGCAGCCACAGAAAACAAATCCATGCAGATTTCAAGGGCACATGCCCAGAGATTGGATTTAGCAGGTCAGCTTTCTCACAGGCAGCCAAAGTGATTTTGATAAGGAATATGTATGGACTGCACCCAATTGCTAAGGCAAGGAACCCATATGACTTAAACCCTTAAATGAGGGGTCTATAGTCTGGGATCTCTTCCTCCATGGAATGTATAAGTTGATTTTTAGGGGTTCCACAAATTCCTTAAGAGTATATGAAACATATACTCTTATGTATGAATGTATGCACATGTTTCTATTTTTCAGGGATGAGGTTTTCTTCAGATTCTCAAAGGGATCAGAGCAAAGATGGAGAACTAACTGCAATTCTAAGAAAAAACTGTTGTGGTATATAAACCTGGTCCAGGGTAGGTGGTGGATTAAAGCAATTTTAAATTAGGCCCAGTCCTCGAGGGCTTATGTTGAGTCTGAGAGAGAGAGAAACTGTAATAAATACTGAATCAAATTAGTGGTACCTCAAGTCACAACAAAACTAACAGCATAAGGTAGCCCTGACTTAGGGGCTGGTGAAAAGGTGACAAAAGACTGGGTGGGGTGTGTCCTCACTTTAGCGAGATAAGAATAGATTATCTTGAGTGGGGGCAGTAGGTAGACAATGTCACCCAGGATCTAGGCACTCACAGGTCAGCATCCACAGGAGATCAAGGCAGAGATAACCATTTGTAGGACATACAACAGAAGACCCCTCAAAACCAGAAGGCAAGGATTCAGATTGTGGGTATTTATTGTTTATAGACTATGAGAATCTTGGGGTAAATATTTTTTCCTTTCACTTTAACCCTTTAATCTTGTCTTATTTGGCATTCATTTTATGCCACTTTATCTTAATCATTTTATTATTTTAATTTTCCTCTTTTATTTAATAACATTTTAAATTTACCTTTATTTGCTCAATTGCTTGTTTAATATCTCTCTCCTCTACTGGACTCTAAGTTCCATGAAGGTAGGGAGCTTGTCTGTTTTCCTCAGCAATTTGTCCCAAGCTCCCAGCATAGTGCCTGACATGTAGTGTTTTTATTTCTCCTGAGTGGTCATAACTTTTAAAATGAATGAGCCAGTAAAATAGTGTAGCCATTTTGGGAAAATGGCAATTCCTCAAAACCTTAAACACATAGTTACCATGGGATCCAACTATTCCACTCCTAGGTATATGCCAAAGAGAACTGAAAATCTACGTCTACACAAAACATGTACACAAATGTTCACAGCAGCATTATTCATACTAGCCAAAGAGTGAAAACAACTCAAATAAATGTCCATCAGCTAGTGAATGGATAAATAAAATGTGGTATATCCATACAATGCTGATATATGCTACAACATGGATGAACCTTTAACACTTAGCTAAGTGAAAGAAGTTAGTCACAAAAAGGTCACCTATTGGATGATTCCATTTATAAAGAATGTACAGCATAAATCCATAAAGACAGAGGTAGATTTATAGTTGCCCAGATTTGGGACCGTTGACAGGGAATGGACAATAACTGCTCATGAGTACTGTTTTTGCTTTGTTTTGTTTTTTGTTTTTGGCAGGTGAGGAAAACAGTCTAAAGTTAGATAATATTGGTGATTACACAACTCTGTGGATATACTAAAAACCACGGAATTTTATGGTATATGAATAAGAGCTCAATAAAGCTATTTTTAAAATGAAAAAAATGGAACGACAGTCATGTTCTTCTTTAAGAAAAATTATTAAAATCAACAAGGAAATTTAAAATTATAATCGTTTGTTTTCACGAAAAACAGCCCTGTGTACCTGGATTGTGTGCCCGTGTGGCCGGATGGGAGGTGCAGACTGCAAAGATACCGGGCTCTTCCAGAGCTCCGCTTGGGCGATTGTGGGTGACTGAGTGGGTTCCCACTCACCTCGGGATCCTCGGCACCCAAGCGCTTCGCCAGGCGCGAAGTACGCATTGTCTGGCTCAGAAAATGTAGTGAATTGATGAATGGACCAAACGCCTTACAGTGACCCTACAGGTCACTGTATTACACTCCGGCCGCGGGGTTTGGGGGGTGGGGGACGACGAAGGGGTCTGCGGGAAAGGCGCGGCTGCCGCCGTCAGTGGGGCGAGGGCGCAGCCTTTGTGCAAAGGCTGCTCCGGGCTCCCGCCGCTGGGGGGCGGCCTGCCGCCGGCCGACCCCCGACAATAGCGCACGGGGTGGGGAGTCGCGCGGTCCCGGCAACTTAAACCTCGGGTCTTGGCCGCTGCCGCCAGCGTCCAGGAGCGTAGAGCTGGGCGCGCCCATCTCCCCGCCTGTGGTCGGGGCGCTCGGCGGGACCGCGGCGGCGGAGCCGAACCCAAAGAAGGGGACGCGGGGCGGTGGCGCCCGCGGCTTCTGCGGCCTGGGGAGGCTGCGCCTGGGTCCCTGGCCGCGCGCGAAGCTCCAGCATTGGCCCGCGGAGCCGAGCCTGCCTGCCATGGAGGAGGCGCCCACCCCCGATCCCGCGCCCGCGCTCTGGGACTGGAGCTACCTGGACCGCTGCTTCGCCCGCCACCGCGTCTGCATCTCCTTCGGCCTGTGGATCTGCGCCTCCTCCTGCTGGATCGCCGCCCACACGCTGTAATCGGGACCGCGACCTAGCGGCGCCGGGGTTGGGGAGGGTCGGCCACGCGGGAATGGGGTGCTCCTCCCCGCCCCGTCGCCCCAGCTAACTCCCTCCTGGAAACCTAGAAGGAAGAGGGCAGAAAGGGAGGCTGCAGAAGGCAGCAGAGTTCCAGGATTTAAACTAACGTTTCTCTGTAGACTGAAGTCGGATACTTTTTTCCGGATTCCACACACAGGGAGGCTGCGCTCTGGGCCAGCAGGAGGAAGCTGGGTGGTGCAGTGCGCAGGGCCCCGGACTGGAAACTGCAAGTCCTGGGTTCTGTTGTCAGCCTTTCCCTATGACTCGCGGTGTGAGCTGGGCAAACCATGAAACCTCTGTGCCTCATTTCCCTCGTGTAAATGGGGATGATAACTCATAGGACAGGAAGGAAGGGAGGATTAAGTGAGTTGGTGCCAGTAAAGCGCTTAGTAGGTGATATTAAACACCATTATTATTGCTCCAGCGCTGTCACCAACCCTTGGCAGAGGGCAAGGACCTTAGACAGGTCTTGGTGTCTCTTGCCTCAGTTTCTTTCCCAAGACCCTCTTAGCTGGGAAATGGCGAAGGGATGGTTTGACTCTGGCCATAGAATTTGCCCTAGTCTGTCCAGCACCTGGAGCAGTTTGGCCAGATGGTCACCATAACCTGGATTCTAAGGGCGAAGTCTGGCTAAAGAAGGCCTCTAGGTCATCAGCCACCCATTCTTAAGCTTGGAAGGATGCTGCCACCCAAGTATTACCTGGCAGAGGAGAAAGGATTAGCAATCCCCAAAGAGGGTGGCATCAGCTCACCATAAGCACTTGGATATTCCCTTCAGGCCCTTGTGCCCACTCAGGCGTTTGATGGTGTTTCAGAAATTCCGCAGCCTGGGTACTCAGTCACTGGAATAGGAATAAAAGACACTTAGAACATAGTAATGGGCCTAGTGTTGCATTTATTAACTCTAATCCCTGCCACAACTACAGGAGGTTGGGGCTGTTATTACCCCATTTAGATCAGGAAGTCAAGTTTCTGAGAGGTTAATTAACTTGCTTGAATGAATGGAGCCAGAACCCACATCCTATCAGAAAGGACAGGCTTGTGAGAATTAAACTAACCAGACCAGAGGATGGAAAATGACACCCTCTACATGCATTCTCTCATTTGTTCCTCACAGCTACCCTGTGAGATCTACATTAGTAGACATTTTACCAGCCTGAAAAACAAGGATTGAGAGGATAAGTAACTCTCTTGAGGATGCCCAGTCAGTCTGAGAAATCAGGGCCTCTGCTTTCTCACCCTGCCATAGATGTTGACACACTGTTTGTTTTCAGGGCTTCGCCATCTCTGAACGTTCATTTGTCTTTGGGATAAGGGTCAGCCTGGCATCCCTGACCCACTGAGAGCTAGGAAATGGCTCAACAACAGGGTACAGTCAAGCTTCCACACGTGAAGCCAGAAGGCTCACTATTAACTCTCACCATAAGCCTCAGCTTTCTCTTCTTTCTAATGGGACAGTTTCTAATCTGGGTCCTACTCAGAGAGTCCCTAATTAAGAGTCTTCTCTCCTAGGCTTTGAATCAGTTTCAGGAGCCCAGGGTCCTGATTAAAGGTTGGCATTCCTACTCTGAGCTTCAGGCTTCCTCTGGCAGGTCAGGGAATGTTTGAGAACTCTATAGCCTTCCATCTTCACCCATTATTCCCAAGGGCTGATGCTCAGGATCAGCCAAGCAGTCCTAACTATGTAGAGTGAGTACCATCCTGTGGTTAAAGGAAACACAACCACAGCTGCAATTGTGTCTTACTTTCTCCATAGAAATGTAGCAGGGAAACATCTAGAACAGAGTGTGTCTGAGATCCAATCAGCAAAGCTGTCAGCCTGGCATTTTCTGCCTTTCTGACCTTGTTCCTGGGTGTCTGGAAAGTAAGGGAGGTCAGTAAGAGAGAGAAGCCAGCCACCAGTGGGGGTTCCTAAGGGGAGGTCAGCCCAAAGTTCCATGGCATCTTCAAGGAGTTTTGCTCTTCTTGTGTGTAGAGAACACACACCCAAAATGAAATTGACTTTGATGTGGGCCAGCAGAAGCCTGGCCACTCCATTACACAAATGGATTAGAAAGATCTCTCTCTAATTTCAAAGAAACAAGTTGCCTTTTTAAATTTAGGCAACTAATTCAGTAAACTGTAGGGATTGGGTTACTTTATAACCTTCCTGTTTCCTTTCATACAATGAAACCTGACAGCTAGTTTGTCAGCACTGAAAGGTAGTCATGAACTTGAGTGGGCCAAATTTGTAGTAGGGAAGAAGTTTCTCTTCATCAGAGGGGTAGGTCTGGCTCTTGCCTCAGGCCAGGAGTCTTCTGATCCTTTCTTTTCCCATCTGTAAACTAAGTTCAAAAACACCCGCCAAATCCCTGAGGGAGAAAGTGCTTCATAGGGACACACGGTCACAATTGCCGTTTTCAAATACCTGTTTTGGGAAGCCAAACTCACGTGTTTCGTCCACGACCCTGTCTGTCCTTACAGGCTTCTCTATCTGAGATGTGCAAAGAAATCCGGACAGGACCAGTCAGCGCTCTGTGCTGCATGCTGCCTCCTGACCAGCCTATGTGACACAGTTGGGGCAATTCTGGCCAGACAGCTTACCATCCAGGTGCGTCAGCCCCATGGGCTTCTGTCTTGCTGCCCACAGTTCACCTCTGTGCCTGTGCTTTTTGCTGGTCTTTCTGCCCCACTCTCATGCTCTTGCCCCAATAGCCACATGGCTCACTGCTCACCTCTTTTAACTCTGCTCAAGCCGCCTTCTCAGTATGTCCTCCCCTGACAACCCGTTTACTTTCACCATGGATGCTCCAGACCTCCTTGTCCTGCTTTTTTCCCATAGTTTACCCCCTAACACACCATTTACTTTGCTTAGTATGTTTATTGCTTATTGTATTTAATCCCTACTAGAATGTCAGCTCCACAGGGCAGGAATTTACATTCACTACTATATCTCCATTGCTTAAAACAGCAGCTGGCACATAGTAGATGCTCAATAAATAGTGATTGTTGCTGCTGTCGTTTTTAAAGCCTGAGGCCCAGCTCCAACTCATGCAGTGGTGTCTGAATTTTTTCCCAGGTGGCAATGAGGGCTTTGAGGTGAGTGAGGAGCAGTTTTAAGTTTTCTCAAAGTCGAGGCCCTCAAACGAACCTGTGTAGGAGGGGCCTATCCCAAAACACGTATCCCAAGGAAAACCTGTGGGCCCCATTCTGGGGCCACCTGCCTCATCGGGCTGGTCTTGGCCTTGTGCCCACCCAGGTAGACATGAGAAACAGCAGCCTAGTGTTCAGGACACAGATTGGGAAAATTCTAGACTCTGCTTTGAACAGTGGTATCTCAAAAACAGATAACCTTTCATTTTGGGTACTCATTTTCATTAACTAGTAGAATATAATGAGTCCAATAATAATAGCTGACATTTTTTAAATACTTAACTATGTACTTGACACTAAGAGCTTTTCATGTACTAACTCATCTAATCCTCAGATCATCTTGTGACATAAATGCTCTCATTTTCCCTGTTTTAGACAGGTGGAAACTGAGGCATAGAGATGTTAAATAGCTTCGCTAAGGTCACCCTCTAGTATGTAGCAGTGTCAGCATTCAAACCCCAGAATGCCTGCTCTTAACACTAATCACACTGACCTAGTAGCTAATGCATTTATAGGTGGGTGCATTTTACTTTCTCCTGGTGCTTTCTAAGCACTTTCCATGTATTGGCTCATGTAATCTGCTTAATAGTGAGGGAGACACTGTTATTACCCCTGTTTTACAGATAAGGAAACTGAGGCTCAGAGAAGGTCAGTGACTGGGCCGAAGTTACACAGCAGAGATTACACCATGCGGTGGAGAGAGTGTGGAGTAGGAAGTAGAGAGTTGGGTTCCTGTCCCATCTCTACTGATAGGCAGCTTCTTTACCAGAGATTAGTCATTTAAGCACCCCATCTCCTCATCAGTCAAATGGAGGTGATCTTGATCTTCCTTGGGATTAGGAAGCGTCCCTGGAAGAACTACATTAGTGAAACATATGGTCGAGGAGATCCAGGATGAGAGGTGCTGAAAATATTTGAACAACACTATTTCCATTTGCTCCCAGATTTTCACTGGTGCCTACCTAGCAGCTGTCGACTTGGTGAACTTTGTGTTCATTCTCTTTCCAGTCTGTGGCTCCAAATTCAAGTCTAATTTGGGTGAGTGTATGGCCATCTGTTCCTGTCTTCATTCATCTACTCAGCAGTGTGCTGAGTACCCACTTCTTGTCCCCTCCGAGCTGGGCCCCTGCCAGGCACAGATGAATGAACGAGCTCCCTGACCTCACCCAGAGGAGGGAGACAGAGCTACTAGTGAGGAGGTGCATGCATACCGTGGGCAACCAGAGAGATGGAAGGGGCTGCAGGTGTCAGGAAAGGATGTGACCTAGGAACTGGGACCAGAGGTTAGGGGATTCCAGGGGAAAAGAACAATGTGGGCAAAGGCCAAGAAAAGGGACAGTGCATGGCTCTGTGAGATGATCTCAGTGTGCAAGCCTTGGGTGGCCAAACAAAGCCCCACAGCTTCTTGAAATGGATGCCAGGAATAGGCATGAGCCACCTCGGGCAGAGTGAGGGCTGGAAGTGACTGAGATGGGATGAGTCATTGAATATGTGGGACTGGAGCATTCTTGAGAAAGGGCAGCAATGTGCTTGGACCCCTGTCCAAAAAGGAAATGCTTGCATCAGTGGGCTAATATAAGATGCCCTCAGCTGCTCAGTGCTTCCCAGAGGAGAAATGTTCTTATCAAGATTGTTCAGAGGAGGCTCTAGAGGTCTGGCAGTTTAAGGAGACTTTCAAAGATGATGCTCTTGTCCCGCTCACAGTATTGGTGCCCTGGCACAAACGTGTTCACTCACTGACGCGTTCACCAAGCTGGTGCTTGTTCTGCTCCATGTCAGGCTCTGAGGAGATTGTAGAAACTGCCAGGACACAGTGCCTGCCCTTGTGGGGTTCCATTCCAGGAGAGGCGACGCTGTGTGTGCACAGATACTTATGTAAAGGATAACAGCACCCTGCCTTGAAACATAAAATGCTAGAAGAGGGCCGAGGAAGGAGAAGAGCGCCAGCCGTGGCGGAAGTGGAGGTCGCACAACCACAGGGCCTTGAAGGGTAGGGGGGAGTCTGGTCTACAGAACAGCATGGAAACGTGGGTTGGCGTTGGTCGATATCAGTTCTTCCCAGCAGCTGCCTGTCAGGTTCCTACAGATGCCAGGAGCCATATGAGACTTTGGTGTTTGTTGCAGTTCAGGGATCCCAGGAGAGGAAGAGGAGGCGGCAACTCAGGGCCAGCATATTTGCCCTGGCCTTGCCCCTGAGCCTGGGCCCAGGCTGGGTTCTCTGGGCCACTGTCCCAAAGGCTTCAGGACCCATCCAAGGACCTCAACGGAAGCTGTTGGAAAGCTTGCTGCAGGTAAGACTGAGCCAGCCAGCAGGCAGAGGGGATGACACGGGGGAGTGCAGGTCCCTTCCCTCCTCATGGTCCCAACAAATGCCCCAGATGTGTGCATGGGAGTGTGAGGGGCGGGCAGGGTTAGGATGTGTCCTTGTTGGGAGGAACCTATTAAAAAGCAAAAAAGGATGGGTCTGGGATGCATGGTGGTCTCCTCGGGGTACTGAGTGTATCACCTGTTCCCATAGGACAATACTGAAATCCTGGGCTACCTGCTGGGTGGTGTCGCAGCCTTTGGCTCCTGGGCGTCCCGGATCCCCCCACTCTCCAGAATCGTGAGGCTGGGGTTAGGGATGGGCTGTGGGTCACCATGGTGGGTCTTAGAGCCTCTGGGAGCATTGTTGGAGCTCCAGGTCACCAGGGCAGGGGAGTAGTGTCACCCATGGAGGGTGGAGTGAGCAGCTAGCTGGCCCAGGGGAAATGCTGAGGCTTCTCACCATGGAGTCCTCTGCATTATCTCCATTTCTTGTAGCAAGTGAAAAGCAGACTCTCAGGAAAAAGCCACCGGGGTTGGACGAACAAGTATCCCATTAGGGAATGAGAAGGTTTTAGAGGACAGAATCATGTAGCTACTGGGGTTCTGTGTATTCTAGAGCATCTTACTGGCAGATGCCTTCCAGGCATCGGGGGTGAGGCAAGCCCTGCACTGGACAGGCTAGGGGGTGGGGGTGGGGTAGGCAGGGAATGCAGATACAGATGTGACTTGAGATGCAGTGCTTGCCCTTGGGAAGCCCACAGTCTCATGAAACACACAGAAATGCAAAGCAAGATATTTAAATGGTCTAAGAAAAATAGAATAAAATATTTGGGATTTCAGAAGAGGGAGGGAAGGCTCCTACACTATTCAAAATGAGCGAGAATAAAAACTGTTTGCGCTGCCAGGCTGGTGGGTGCCGGGGAGGCCTCAGCTTGTCTCCGAAGGGATTTGAGGAGGCAGAGAGAAGGGAAAGAGGAAAGTGCACAGGAAAAGCTACTGAGGCAGGAACATGCCTGTGGAAGAGCAAGATACTGTGGACGTGTGAAAACTGCTCTTCCAGGAGGGCTTCTCTGAAAGAATAATGGTCAGGCCTAACACCAGAAACATAATGAGCCCATCACTGAGTCTAAAAAAAGTCACTTGCCCAAGAGCATCATTTAATAGCAGTTCCAGAAGAACAGGTTTCAGGGATGGCAGGTGCTCAGTTGATCAGTTGTGGGAAGCTGCAGCCTATGCTATGATGGCCACAAACCTCATGGGACATCATCAGCAAAGTGCTATCTCCAGATCAAGAGGGGAGAGTAGGGAGCACTGCTCTTTTTTTGGTGATCCCTGGGACAAGTCTTCATAATAAAGTACCACAAGCTTTGATCGACAGAAATATATTGACTCTAAGTCCCAGAGACCGGAAGTTTAATATCAAGGTGTCAGCAGGGCCAAAATCTCTCCTAAGGTGCTAGGGAAAGATCTGGTCCAGGCCTCTCTCCAAGCTTCTGGCCATTTCTTGTCTGGTGGCAGCATAACTACAGTGTTCATGTGGCATTCTCCCTGTGTGTGCATTTTCACGTGACCTCCCCTCTATATATGTCTGTGTCCAACTTTTCCCTTTTTATAAGGACACAGTCATATTGGATTAAGGCCCACCCTGATGACCTCATCTTAACTCAATCATCTGTAAAGACCCCCCATTTCCAAATAAGGTCACAATCACAGGCTCTGGGGTTAGGACTTTAACAGCCTTTGGGGGATCACAATTCAACCCATAACACCACCTAAAGTAGCTCAGTCCCTCCTGACACTGTGTCCCTCACTCCACTTCATTTTCTCTGTAACATTTGTCACAACCTGAAATTAGCTCTTGCAGTTATTTACCAAGTTGTTATCTTGCTGACAAGAGAGAGAAACATCAGCACCATGAGAGCCGTAGCCTTGTCTGCTTTAGACCCTGTTGTATTCCAGTGCTTGGTAGCAAACACTTGTTAATAAGTGACTTAATATGGCTTGGAAAAAAGGAAGCTCATAGATGCAAGAATCAGAAGGCTCTGTTGGGGCAGAAAGAGCAGACAAGTTTTCTGCAGTCTTAGAGAACAGAAGCAAGACCAAGACTAGGAAGAGGTTTGGGGCAGGAGGGTGCACTTCCCATTCATGGGTTAGACACCTTGCACAGTGTGTGGCATGTTGAGAGCAATCAGTATTGTTATTCCTACCTTAGGAGGTAGTGGGCTTCCTATCACTAAAGGCATTTGAGCCTGATGGCCCCTTGGCAGGAAGATAAGTGATTGCATTGGGATTAGGCTGAGTAGTCTCTGAGGGGCTGCCAGGCCTGAGTGTCTTTGGTCCCATGAAGAAGAGCCCAGAGCCCAGGTCCTCTTATTAGGGAGAAACCCAGTAGGGTTTGAGGTATTCAGGGAAGACAAGCCAGCATGGCTTTGGACCCTGGATCCCCCAGAAGCTGCTTCTAATTTATCCTTTATGAGGGTGCTAAGGAGTGAAATGGCTGGGTGACTTTGGTGGGAGAAGTTTCTATTCTTCTAGAAGCATTTCCATGGACAATGATATACCCACTGACCAGTAAAGCATTGTGCTGACAACAGCAGGAGTCATCGTATCTGCAGGAGCCGACTGAGGCATCCCTGCTTCCGGCCCCCAGCATGGATTTGCCAGGCAGCCACCAGGATGTCCTCCCGACGTTCTGTCCTGACCTGCTAGATGAGGCCCATGTGTGCTGGAGAAATTCCTGCACACATTGAGTCACCAAGCCAGTTCCATTCTTCAAGCGGTTATTAAGCACCTACTGTGTGTCCAGCACCGCAGGCAAATAGAGCCCTATAGGCCCTAGTACTGACCCTGAAAAAAGATTGAAGTTTTGAAGTCAGCACCGTGAATGGGTTGGCATGTGAGAGCGAGCTTCCCCAGCATGGGCTCATCCTGGGCAGTGGCAAAAGGCAGCAGGCCCAGGTCCTAGCTCAGCTCTGTGAGTCAGCTCCCCTTTCTGGCTGTCAGCGTCTTCTGTAACATGCGGGAGTGGGGTAGGCAGGAAGATCGCCAGGTACATCTCACCATAGCAGTGCTGACTGGGACGAGCTGCTTCCTGAGCTCTGTGAGGTGGGAAGGGGTGCTGTCTCCACCCTCAGCCTCTGGGGCCACCCATCCATCTGGTTGCTGTTTTTATTTGGGGGATGGTGGGCCAGAAACAAAGAGGTTCGAGAACCAAGCTAGGAGGAAATATAACACTCCTGAGGAATATTTTTGAGAGTTAAAATAAAAATGGAGGAAAACAGACCAAGCAAGATTTTCCTTTGAATTTTTTCCATTGCCTAGCCAAGGCCTGTATATTTCTAAATATGTTATCTAATGAGCAAACTAAGTTATACTTATGTATTTATTTACACATACTATGTAATAGGAAATATATAATTGGATATGTAGGAAATATGTAATTGGAAATAATATTTGTGTATATACGTAAGGTATATATAAAGTGACTTTATACCTGTAAAGTATACTTACATATATATGTATATAGCATGTTTCCTTTTTTAAAAAAAACAATATTTCTATTACTCATTCTCTACAAATATCCCCTTGGTTTCAAAATGTCAAGAAAGTCACCTCTAATTTTCCTGACTTTCTGGTCTGGCCTTGGCTCTTCGTAATTCAGTCTCCTCACGTTCTCTAAGCTGACATTCACAAGCCTCTGCCCAGTGCAGGTGCCAGGATGGTGAGGACCTTGGCTCTGCTCTCAGAAACCCTCTGTCTGTTGGGCAGACAGATGTGTAGGGAGCTAAGTCATGATCAGGGTGAAAGGCACGTCAATAGAGGAGTGTGTCAGGTGTGATGGGACACAGAAGAGGGAGTTAGTTGCTGTGCTTAGGGTAGAAGTGGTAAGGGATGGTTTCCCTGAGTTGAATTTAAGTCAGGTTTTGAGGGATGAGTAGGAGCTCAGCTGGTGAAGACAGCAGCTTGAGCAAAAGTCAGAAGCCCAATAGAAGTAGCATCCTTGGGGACATGGCATGGGCAGAGGGCTTGCCCTCCAACCTGCTATGCCATCAGGGCCCTGGCTCTTAGCTCTAAAAGAGCTAGGGGGGTGGGGGGATGGCAGTGCTCCTCCCTGCCCAGCTCTCTCTTCTCTCTGCCCAGTGCCAGGGTAAGACGTTCCCCTCCATCCATCTGTGGACCCGGTTCCTGTCAGCCCTGGCTGGCCTCCTCTACGCCTCAGCCATCGTGGCCCACGACCGGCGGCCTGAGTCCCTGCTGCGGGCCACACCCTGGTTGCTGACTTCCCTAGGCCGTGCTGCACTGGACCTCGCTGTATCCGCCCCAGGCCCAGGGATCTTGACTGCCCGTGTCTCATCTCCTCCCTGCCCCTGCCATGCCCTTCTTCCGAACTCTTGCTAGATAGAGCTCTCTCTCAGTGGTTTGAAGCCTGGGGCAGGCAGACACGATTATAATGTACAATTTTGTTTTGTTTCCTATTTTTTTAAAAATAAGAATAATTATCTCTTGGCTGGAGCTCTGTGAAACAGCAAAGGGGACGTATGACGGTTACTAGCCCTGGGATCAGAAGAGCCAGGTTCCACTCGCAATTCTGCTCCAGGCCTGGGTCAGTCCCTGCCCTCTGTGAACCTGTTTTCCTCATCTCTGCCTCGCCTTTCTCACAGGCTGGGAAAGGGCTTTGCAAGCCGGCCTGCTGTGCAGGGCTAATCATTCCCCCTGTTCTCATTGATGCTGGAGCCTGGGTTGGGAAAACAGGGAGAAGAGTTGACAAGGGCTGCCCTTCCTTGGTGACTGTGAGCGGTTCCCCAGGGGGTGTTTCCTCATGTGCTGACACCCCAGTGACCTTGGCAGGAGGCCCTCAAGGGGCAAGCTAAGCTCAAACAGTGGTGGGTAGAGATGGTGTGTGTGTGGGAGGTGGGTGGTGAGAAACTTGTGGATTTATCATAAATAGTTCAGAAACTGATTTTCTCAAGTACTATGTTAGTTTGCTAGAGCTGCCATTACAAATTGCCACCAACCTGATGGCTTAAACAACAGAAATTTATTTTCTCAGCTCTGGAGGCGAGACATCTGAAATCCAGGCAGGGCCATATCTCGCCAAAGGCTCTGCAGAGGAACCTTTCCTTGCCCCTTCCAGCTTCTGCTGGCTCCTGGTGTTCTTTGGCTTGCGAGCATAATTTTCATTTCTGCCTCTGTTGTCATATGGCCTTCTTCCCTTTGCATACCTCTGTGTGTCCTCTCTTCTTTTTATAAGGACTCCTGTCATGGGATTTAGGGTCCACTTTAATCCACTGTGACCCCATCTTAACTAAGTGTTGAGTTTCACATTTTGAAGTTTCAGGTGGATATGAATTTTGAGGTAGATGCTGTTCAACACACTACAGGTGATGTCTCTGTAAGCCAAGCCCTTCAAGGGAGATAGTTCTTAAAATGCTTTTGTTTAACAAGCATTTCCTAAGTGTCCATTAAAGGCAGGGTCTTGCTGGGTGCTGAGCGTGTGTGGGGGAAATGTAGAGAGAGTCAGACCTGGCCCTGTCCTCAAAGGAGCTCCCCAGCTCGGGGAGGGGGAGCCCAGGGTGCGGCCTTCGGTGCACAGGGGAAGGCAGCAGTGGGTGGCTGGAGTTCCCCACTCCCTTGGACCTTAACTCCACTTCCCAGATCATCTTCCTTTCCTGGATGATGAAAAGCAAGATGAGGCAGGCCTTAGGATTTGCCTGTGAAGCCAGAGAGAGCCCCGACACCCAAGCCCTTCTGACCTGCGCAGAGAAAGAGGAAGACAACCAGGAGGCAAGGAATGAGGCTCGGAGCGGGCAGAGGCAGGGGACTCGCCATGGCCAGGCCTGGGATCCTGGGGTCCTTCCAAGCTTGGCCAGCTGGTCACTTTAAAAAACGATTTATGCCCAACACTGAGAGCCCCAAATAAATAGGATCCTTCATTTTCTCAATTACAACATATTTTTTAAGTGTTTTGATCACTTAATGAACTTTAATATACTTTAAGCAATGTAGATGGGTCAAATGTCCACGTATGCTACTTAGTGATTTCCATATATATATTTAAGTTTATATACTACATAAATTAATATGTAATCTGAGTTAATGAAACAGAAGATAGT
Organism: Eidolon dupreanum; assembly: GCA_028627145.1. NCBI lineage: Eukaryota > Metazoa > Chordata > Mammalia > Chiroptera > Pteropodidae > Eidolon > Eidolon dupreanum. The sequence goes on from CM053507.1 coordinate 113,348,893, forward strand.
GGTGGGTATGGCCAAGATAAAATGGTTTTATATAAGTCCTTGCACCAAAGATCCAAATTCCCATGAAGTCTCTAACGGGAGGTTATTTTCATCCATTCTAGAAACTGTTATGAAATTATGTTTCATAACAAAAGGGAGCTAAAATACTTTAGGAGAGCCCTATGTGTTTTCGTGTTTTGAAGGGAGGAAGTGGAGCCTTTGCAATCTCTTCAGCAGTCTTTTACAGCAGCAGTTCTCAAAGTGTGGTCCCTGGACCAGCATCACCTGGAAACGTGTTAGAAATGCAGATTCTAGGGCTTTGCCCAGCTCAACCAAATCCTAAACTGAGGATGTTTTAATGAGTCCCCTGGGTGCTCCCGATGCACAGGACAGTATGAGAACCACTGCTTTACAAAAGCATTTATTCAGCACCTGCTGCACCGGTTCCCAAATTTTGTCGTACGTTAGACTCACTGTGGGACTTTTAAACTCTCCAGGTCACATCCACACCAATGAAATCAGAATATTTGGCATGGGCTGGTGTGTGTGAGAGTTAAACATCAGTCATTTTTTTTTTTAAGCTGCCTGGGTGATTCTACTGTGCAGCAAAGTTTGTGACCTCAGAAAGAGAGAGATAAGATACATTTTACGGGAAGCAGAAAGTGAGATGTGCCATAAGAGAACAAAAAACAAAAACTTTAGGGGTTCTTTTGAAGAAAATGAGAACTTGTTTTCAGAAAATGTCTCCCGACTTTAAGAATTCCCCTTTCTATCTCTCTGTTTCTGCTCGAAAGAATTCAGATTGGGTGCCTCTCACTACACTACCGCACTGCAAGTCACTAAGGACGATGACAGCCATCAGTCGCTACATGGAGCTGACCATTGAGCCAGTGCAACAGGTGAGTGGCTGTGGGCTACAGCCAGGTGTTCAGAGGATGGGCAGTAGTCATGGAAGGCTTCCTAGAGGAGGTGACCCTTTAGCTACAGGATGGGCAGGATGAGGTAGGGAAGCATGAAAAAGAAGAAGGAACTCTCCAAGTCCTCAGTTGGGGACCAATGGAGGGGAGTTTGGTTGATGAAAGGCTGGAGAGGAGGTAAGGGTGAGATCATCACACTATAGAAGCTGACTAACACCTTCAAGTGATGGGAGTCTAGGAGCCTTCAGGTCAGATGTGCATTTTAGAGCCATCAGTCAGGCAGTGTTGGAGGACAGACTAGGGGAGTGGAGACTAGAATCAAGACTGTCAGTGAGGGCCACTTGTAAGTCCAGGAAAAGGGTGGAATGGTCTGAACCGAGGCTGGAGCAGAGGAAGCAGCAGAGATGGACTGGATAGAGTTGGCAAATAAAGTGTTGAGGGAAGTGAGGATGTGGGAATGAGGGAGACTGAGGGCTCCAGATGGTTCTCAGGGTTCTGGCCTGCATATAGGGGTCCTCAGGAGGAAGAGGGTTAGAAAAAAGAAAGAGAAGTGACAAGTCCACTCCATCGTTCCACTACTGCACTAAGGTTACCAGTGACCTCCACGTTGCTAAATCCCAGGGTCATTTCTGTCCTAGTTGAGACTCAACTCACTTGGCCACTAGCTGCTTGTGACTTCTGGGGTCCTCACTCTCCTGGCTTTGCTGCCCCCCTCACAGGCCTTCTTTCCCCCTCACTCCTGCTGCCTCTTCCTGGTGAGCCTGACTTTAAGGTTGTGGGTCCCCAAGCACCGTCCCAGCAGGTGTCCTCTTTCAGTCTCATAATGCCACAGCTCTACACACCAGCTCTTGCTGATTTCCATCATGCATTTCTCCATCCCTTTCCTCTCCCTCCATTCCAGTCTTGGCTGCAGGCTGCCTATCTAGTGTCACCACATGGCATCTCACACTTACTGTGTCCAAAATGGAATTCTGAATTTTCATGTCCAGACCTCCCCCCATCTTCCTCAACTCAGTCAAGGACACCACTGTCCATGTAGTCAGTCAAACCCAAATTTCTCTCTTCCCCTCACTGCAGGCCCATGCCCATCTGATACATTTTTCAAGTTTTGTCAATACTGCTTTTTAAATAGATCCGGCAGCTTCATAACTGATTTTCTCTCCACTGCTATTTTTGTCCCATCTTTTCCATCTGCATGGATCACTTACATAAGTAAATTACATCTTGTTCTTCATTTGTTTAAAACACTTCTCTGGCTTCCCATTTCATGCAGAATCGAAACCCCTTACTCAGACTCCCAAGCCCCTGCCAGCCCAGCACCCCTCCTTGATTGTCTCCTGTTCTCTTCACTCCTCTCTCAAAGCGCAGGATTTCTTTTTTTGTTCCTCTGCCTAGATGCTCCTCCTTCTGATTTTCTCTTTTTCTTTTTCTTTTCTTTTTTTACATAGCTGCCTTTTCTTATCTTCAGACTTCAGTTAAAATGTCACCTTCAGAAAAGGCCTTCCCCGACCACCCATCCAAAAGTAGCCTCCATTCCATCTCTCTGTTGTATTACTTTATTATTACCTTTTTAAATGCTCTGCAAAGCACTTATGATCTTTTACTTTTGTTTGCTGTCTGTTTCCTGCTGGGATATACACTTTGTGTCCTTCTGTTTGTTTTGCTAGTCTCTGGTGTGTCCAGTTACATCACGGGCTCTCAGTACAGGTGTGTCTGGAACATGGAGTTCAGTGCTGAGCGGCCTATAGGACATACTGATACTCAGAGAGAGTATGGATCTGAGACACAGGTTTTACTCTTTGTTGTTGTTCCTTGGAATGTAGGTGCAAAGAACCAGTATGTGCTGTAAGTGCAGTACAGGGAGATTCAGAGCATGCTTTCACAATTAAGAGCCCACTTCGGCCTTTAAACCCTTCTTCTGATGGGAGGATGGGTGAGTGACGGGGGGCCCTGAGGAAAGTACGAGGAACCCTGGCAGCATCTGGCCAAAGTTTTGCACAAGAAACTTTTAAATTATGGAACTTCTGAAAAATAATAGTGCAAAAGTGGCATTCACTTTAACCTTTCCAGTACCTGAATCTTGAGTGGATTCCTGCTGGCGAACAGACACCATGAAGGAAGTGTGTTCCTCCATTTTCTTCCACTGAGGACCGCCAGCATATTTTTAAGCCAATATTGCACTCGACCTCTTCCTTCTGTGTCCACCAGAGGGCGAGAGGTGTCTTTGAGACAGCTTCCAGCAGGAGGCCTAGAGACCTACCTTCCAGCCTGGGCAGGAAGCCACCTCACTGGGCTATAGGGCCTCCATACCCATGAAGGTCTATTTATTGAGGGCTAGCTACTTGCCAGGCTCTAAGTAAATAATAACAGCCAACGCTTTCATTGATGCTTATCGTACTGATCCAAGTGCTTTACATAGATTAACTCTTTTAAACCTTACAGCCAACCCCTGAGGTACTAACCTCATTTTACAGATAAGGAAAATGGGGCACAGAGAGGTTAAACAACTTGCTCAGGGTCACACAGTTTGTCAGTGGTAGAACCAGGATTCAAACTTGCCTCTTCCTGAGTCTGTGCTCTTGACCACTATACATATTGCCTCTTGGGCATAATGGCTGACACCAAGAAAGTACTTGATAAATGGTTTTTTGATATTATCATTAACAAATTTTTACAATCTATGCAGTAGATACTATGATTATTTCTATTATTATTTATTAATAGTTAATAATTTTATTATTATTTTAAACTGAGTCATAGAGGAGATTGCCACTGAGTCATAGAGTAGATTGTCACTTGCCCAAGATCCCATAGTCAGAAAATCACAGATACAGGTTTCAAACTAAACCTGTCTGATTTTGAGACTTCAGCTTTTATAAAGAGAACATACTCTCTGTGCTGCCATATCTTGCCAGGTCAGTTAGCAAATTTTTCCTTTCTTTCTTGAGAATGTCCCAATGAGCAAGTTGTAGTGAGATAGGTACCCTGTTGCCATGTACACTGATATATGTTCTGATCAGACAGCCATCTGGAAGTGGGCAAAAAAAGTCGCAAGCTGCTTAGTGTCTCAGTGTCCCCTGCCCCACATTAGTCCTAAGGAAAAAATTTCCAAGAGATACAGCCCAGGTTCAGGCTGAGAGAAGGGCCAAGGGCCGTGAGATCACAGGGATCAATGGATCGGAGCATTTGAAAACTCAGATTTATTTGTTGATTCAGGTGTGTTCAGGCCCCAAGGAATTTATAGAATCTATCCTTGTTGCCTGAGCAGCTTCTGCTTCCCCCACCTCCCCCACCCTGCCCAGGGGCCGCCCAGCACTTGGCCTCCTCCGGCTCCTTTGTGGACTTTCTCCTGTCCGGCCGACTCACATGAAAATGTACACTTACACTGGAGTCACGCTCCAGTCACGCTGGAGCCCTGAGTGATTTGGAGTCCAATATGATGAATAGCCCTTCTTCTCATGTGTCTGTGACATTTACATCTGAGCCCCGTGATACTGCTTCAAAGGAGAAAGGCAGGGATTACCACCCCCTATTATAGATTAGGAAACGGATTTAGGGAGGATTAGTTTTTTGCAAAGGCCACATGGTTAGTTGGTGGAAGATTCTGGTCCAGAAGGCAGGTTGTTCCTCCGGTGGTGTGTCAGTGGAATGACTTGAATCCCACACAGCTCTGAAACCTAGGCCAACAGATCTTCAAGGATCTCTGAGGAAGTGCCCACCCCCAACCCCCATGGGAGTCCTATAGGAGGAAACTCTCTTCTGAGATAGATAGATAGATAGATAGATAGATAGATAGATAGATAGATAGATCGATAGATAGATAGATAGATAGAGATATATGATAGATTGATGATTGGTTGATAGAAGATTGACTGATAGATAATAAAATATAAATAGAAAGATAGATGATTGATAGACGATAGGTAGCTAGACAGATGATTGGTAGATAATATATAGAAGGTAATAGAATATAGATAGAAAGATGATACATAGATAAATAGATGATTGACAGTAGATAGATAGATGATAGATTGGGAATCTCCCTTAAACCTTCCCAATTCACTCTGCTGCTGCTGGATACGAGTCAGTAAAGCCTCTATAGAGTGCATTTTTGGCAATAGCTGTCCAGATTACAAATGCACATACCCTCTGATCCCTCAATTCCACTTCTAGGAATTTATCCTTTAGATACCCTGAAATTTTGGATGTACGCTATAATTTAGTGCAGTCAGTATTGATTGTAAAAGCAAGAGATTGAAAATACCCTAAAGGTTCATCAATAGGGGGTTATTTAAGCACATAGTGAACACATATACAATGCTGCCCCCTCCACCAAATCTCATATAATCCTATCTCTGAGACAATGTTAAATTAAAAAAAAAAAAAAGCAAGATACATAAAAGAGTGTAGAGCACGCTACCACTTGTGGAAGTAAGGGTGAATGTATATGCATTTGATTGTTTAGACTATCTGGAAGGATGCACAGGAAAAGGAGCAAGGCTGCCTCGAGAGAGTACAGGATGGCTGGGGGATGAGGGTGGAAGCAGGCGCTGCTCTCTACACCCTTTCCTATCTTTTAAACTGGAGGATGCAAGTACTTTGACAATTCAGAAATGAAGAAGTAAATTGTGTGTCCTTGCCTGCCCTTCCCCACACACCTTGCAGGCAGGGAGCAGCACCAGCAGACTGCCTGGAGATGGACAGACCAGCACAGGAGATGCACCCCTGCAGGAGCCCCCCTCGTACCCACCCGTTCAAGTTATCCGGGCCCGCGTATCTTCCAGCAGCTCCTCCGAGGTCCCCTCCATCAACTCTGACCTTGAGGTACACGCTGTTGCCTGCCAGTGGGTGCGTAGGCATCCTCCTTTATCCACCCTTGCTGGTTACCTTATGCTGTGGTTCGCAAATCTGCCTACACTAACCCCATGCCTGCAAAATAATGAATAAGCCTCTGCCGGCTTCTGTGTAAGGAGTTTCCCACACTGTCAGTGCTGAGAAGGGGTTTCTAAATTAGTCGGGGAAACACTGCATAGTGCAGCGCAGTCTCGAAGAATCACTTGCACATTCAAGTTTAAAAAAAATTAATGCATGAATAATAAACTTTGGAAGGGGCTCAGTGTTTCCCAAACCCATCTGACCACGGGAACATTTGTGTTCTTCCCCCACCCCTTTCCCCACTCAGGAGCACCACCTGTACCCTATGGTGCCATCAGGGTCATACACGGGGTCATATGAGCCTGACACTTTCATAAACTTTACTTCATTTTTAATTTTTGGTTCTGCGAACAAAACGTCACATTTCAGATACAACAAATGGGTTCACCCTCGAGTCGGAGCTGCCCTGCTACTCTCAGTCCTACAGCTGTGGTTTCCAGCCCTGTTTACCAGGAAGTTTCCCTTTGTGGAAATTAAGAACAAGGATGCAGTGGACATGTGCTGTCAGCAGGAGGCTGTCAGCTGTTTTTTGGTGGGCGGGGGACAGGATTGTCTTTTATTCTGGGTTTCTGTTCTATTATTTTGGTGTTAAAATGCCCTTTTATGAAATGATGGTAATAATATGTAGTAGTTGGTGTTGAGTTTTTTGTTTTAGTTTTAATGGCCTTATTTGGCAAAATAATCCATTAGCTGTTCTAAGTAAGTCCCTCAAATTTGTTGAGCTCAAAATCGACCCTGGAATCTGAACAGCCTCAGAACTGTTGATCTGTAGGGTAAAGTCTGGGTTCCCAGTGTGAACTTTCGTGCCTGCCTCAGTCTTGCACCCCTCCCCTGCCTCACCCACACATCCCCTTGGCCATAGACTGTTCCCCTAACCCCCAGCCTCTGGGCCTTTCTACCTGGGGTTTTCTCTGGCCCAATTTTCATGTGTCAGAATCCTATCCAGATGCTACCTGCTATGTGAAACTAACCCACCCCACCCCGCCACACACGTGCACACGCACATGCGCACACACACACACACACACACATACACACACCAGACAATAATGGCTCCTTCCCTTGGGTGCCCAGAGCATAGACCTCTCTCACACAACTTCCATTGTTTGCCCTGTAGCTCGTGAGCTGTCAGGACCTGTCTCCCTTGCCAGGCTGTGCATGAGCTTGTAGTTATAGGGCCTCGACTGCCTTCATCTTTCTTTATTCCTCAGTCCTAGAACACAGCTGATCATTAAGTGCTGAGTTTTGGGTGAAGAATTCTGCACCAGACCGAGGACCATTTGTGGTCCATGTATCCCCATGTCATTCACTGTTATTTATTTCTTAGATCCAGTCACCCAAGGCACATGGCTTGACAGCCTGGAGCCAGCAGTCTGGGCCGAAATCTAAGACTTAACACAGAAAGAAAGAGCCTGACAGCAGAGTATGTTCAGTGAGGAGAAGGGACAATTAAGTTGGCAAGTCAGGAAGGAAATGGAGAGAGCAAGAAACAACATTCGCTCTCTGGAAACAAGGGTGATTTTTGTCACCCACCCACAATTAAGCTAAGGACTGGGCAGGGACCTTGAGAAATTTGAACATTTGTCTGTGGCTGGTTTGGGCCATTTCTCTGTTTTGCACTCCTTGCTCTTCCCTTACTATATTATCTCTCTCTTTTTAGACATTTATTTTTTTTAACTATATAAATTCCAAGGGGACAAGGTCACACTCTTAAATTAAGTAAATGGAAATGAATGCTTCTGCCCACTTTAACAGGAAAATATTTTAGAAGCACAGCTGCCCCAGCCCACGCCCTCCCATAATCCCCAGCACAGTCCTCCTGCTTCATTCCCTGAAACATATGTGGTACGAGTGACAAAGCTACAGAGTCTTGAAAAGAAATGTCTTAGAATTTCACTAAACATATACGATAACAGGTCACATGGGTTGTAAAGCTCCCAATACAAATAGTTTGAATGTATGAGCAGGACACAGTGATTATTATAACAGGCAAATGATTATTGGGTTGCTGGTAATCTGTATTTTCTGTTTTTAAAAGTAGTACATATTTATCGTAAAAAAAAATTGGAAAATGTAAAGAAGAAAATTAAAATTAATCCAAAACCCTACCAACCCATGACTACCTCTGGGTGAAGGGATTATGCAGGCTTGACAGCCTCCCCTATTTTGGGGCCAATATTCCTTAAGATCCGGGTTTCTTTACAGCTGACTGTGGGCAAGAAGGTGTCTTCTAGGAGATGAGAGTAACACGGCACTTAACCTGTCCGTTTGGTCACATGGTCAGCAAACATTTTTCTGAGGGTGGAAATTTGAAAGAAAAATGCATGATGACAGATAGGCTGACCCTGCACCCTGCGCACAGGATAGAAGGTCAGCTGGTCACAGTCCAGGTCTGATCCCTGCCTGATTCCTCCAGAGCACACACCTAAGGGACTGAAGCATGTGGATCAGTGCGGGAGCCCCGGGTCATCACTTCCTCTGGTTTATGACTCTCTTGCTCAAGGGATTTCACAATTTAAATATCTTGGTGGCATTGGGCTTAGACACCTGGGGCTCTTTCCCCTTCTCTTGAGATGCCCTCCACCCCTTCTGAGATGGGCTTCGGTGCCCTCTAGTTGTCTGTGTCTGATGCCAACCAACTTGGCTTCTGCTTCTGCTTGACCCCATGGGTTTGTAAGTGAACGCTTTCTAGCTCCCACCGTGGAGGCTGGTGAACCTGGACGCCACTCTGTGTCACTGTGATGTGTTTATCTCTTCTGTGGTCCTTTATGATTTTGTAACTTAACTCTCTAATTCTATGTCCTTGGGGCATATACCGACTGTTTTGAGTACCTACTTTGTCATTGCTAAAGTAAGTGGAGAAAGAATGGTGCCTCAACAAGGTGCTGTGGCCACAGCACTCTAACTCACTGTGTTTAAATCCATTAATAAGAATAACAGTACTCATTGCTACTGTGTGTGTGTCCTGAGCCAGGCGCTATATGTTCTATACTTTGCAAGCACTGTTTGGTGTGATCCTCTTAACAGCCCCCAGGCAGGTGCCTTTGTTATTCTATTTTCCAGAAGAGGGAACTGGGACTCAGTGAGTATAAGTAACTTGCCCCCCCCAAAAACAACAACAATAATAATAATAATAATAGGTGACAGACATGGAATTTGAACCCAGCTCTGTCGGGCTCTGAAACGTCTGTTGTAGCCACCATGCTCCACTGCCTTGGCGGGAACTCGGGCCCCAGGAGGTATGCAGGACCAGGTGTATTATCCATTATTCCCATTTTACAAATGAGAAAACTGACTCTCTCCCCAGGACTCTTCCTGCTCGCCTGTGCTCTGCCTGGATTCTCCAGGAGTGCCCTGTCAAATAGACAAGATAAAACACTGAGATCTGCAAGTAATTCCAGTGATGGCAAAACGGGAGAAAGGAGTAAGACAGAGAAAGAAAAGGCCTGTGAGTGCTCATGGAAGTAGAGCTTGGATTATTTTCACCTTTCCTCAAGTGTCCACTGGCTGGGCTGGTCAGGGCACCAGATGGATGGCATTGGAACCACAGTGGGACCCTGTGACCCTGTAGAAAAGCCACTTGCTTGGGCTGTCCGAATTTCCAGATGTCTCCACAAGAGACAGCACACTCCACAGACACTGCGGATCTACTCGTTCATTCGCCCACTCACTCGCCCCTTTGACACAAGGCAGCCCCGCTCCTGGCATGGCCATCCGGAGGGCGTACTGGACAGATGCTGACTGTGCCCGTGTTCTATAGCTGGGGGCTGAGGCCCAGAGGGAGCAGGGCTTCCAGGAGTGGCCTTCTCACTTCACCAGCTTTGTCAGTGCAGGGTTGACTTTACCCTGCTGTTGAAACTGTTCATCTACCTTTTAAAAGTTTTATTTTATTTTATTTTTTAGCCTCTGGGATGCAAGGAAAGATTAAGTCCAGCTTTGTGATGAAAGAGCATTTAGTTACTTTTTTTTCTTTCTGTGCTTTCTAGCACTGTTATGGGACTGGCATAAGAAGCTTTGTAGGAATTCTGCAAGGAGGCTGTTTCTGTCATTGGAACAAAGTCTGCATGTTAGAGAATGGCTACAACTGGAGCCTGTGCAGTTGTGGGGGTGGGAGGGGAACAGAGCCAAACACCAGATTGCTCTGTCTGAAAGAGGGTCACCTCCCAGGCCTGTGTGTCCTGCTAATTCTGTGCGTAAGGCTCTTGACAACCGGGACTGCTTGCTTCCTCCCCAAACCTTGCCTCAAGCACCAGCTCATTAAAAAAAAAAAAAAAAAAAAAAAAAAAAACCATATAAGAAGAAAGAGACTAGAACATTCCAATAGGTACCAAAGGCCAGAAATAAAGTCGAGGATGTGGTTTCTCCACAGATCTGTTTCCTCCCCAGGGAAGTGGCATCATGTGCCATGAGATTGTGAAAGACAATACATCCAGAAATGTGTGGGCAGTCTGCTGCTTCCCCTGGGGGTAAGGAAAGGTATGTCACTGGGCCCACACAGAGAAACCGGCTGTGCAGGAGAAAGAGGACTGACCAGGAGCCAGGTGGACACAGGGGTTTGTCTAGGCTCTTGCTGCCCTGCCAGGTGGCCTTGCATTGGACTTCTGGAGTTTTTGTTACTCCCTCTGTAAATGGAATCATGAGATCTGCCATACCTTTCTTATAGAGTGACCGTGAGGATCAAATGGTGGTGTTGCTGGGGCTTTGCAAGACTACCAGAGGTGTTATGTCGTGAACTGAAACACAAGCTAGAAGTGGGCTCCGGTATTCACTCCGGCTCTTTTAGCCATGGAACTGGGCAACACCCATTTATTTCTCTGAACCTGCTATGAAAGTGGAGTTAATGAGCTTAGGGAGGAAGGTGAGTCTCCACCAAGGTCAGAATGTGAAGGAGCTTTGATGCAGTAGAGCACTAGTCCTATAAATGCTCATTATGAAACCACAGCTTTGGACTGGATAATTTTTAAGGCCTTACTTAAAACGATGTGACCTTAAGTGTCAAAAACACTTATTGAAAGAGGTAGACAGCAGTTAATTACACTGAATCAATGCTTAGAAGCAGAAAGGCTTCCATCAAGAAAACAAAAGGGTTAACCACCAGCCAAACCTGTTCGTGTTCTTGACAACACCACAGCTCTGCCTAGACGCCACTCTTGGATCACTTCCTCTGGCCACCTCAGTCTCTAGAAGCATTTCCAATTCCACTGCCTGAAATCCAGAGTAGAGCTTTACTACTTCCACTCAAGCCAGTGTAGGCACTCCGGACTGAGCTCCTGTCTCCATCTCTCCTTTCATTGCTGTCCTACCCAGGATCTTTCCAACACTGACCTCGGCCCCATGGCCTCCCTGCTCTCAGGCCTTCTGTGGCTCCCTACTGCTTACTGTTTAAGTTCACACCCCTAGCCTGACCTCCAGGACACTTAGTGGTCTGACACTGGGCCAACTCTCCAGCTTTCTCTTCTCTGGATTCTTTGGCTCAACTCTGTCATCTCCTCCTGCCCTTCGAGGCCCTGGCTAAATTCTGCTTTCTCCAGGAAGACATCCCTCTGCTCCTGAGTAGGGTTGCGAGATTTAACAGGCAAAAAATACATTGCTCGCTTTGGCAGCACATATACTAAAATTGGAACCATACGGAGAAGATTAACATGGCCCCTGCGCAAGGATGACACGCAAATTCGTGAAGCGTTCCATATTAAAAAAAAAAAACACAGGAGGTCCAGTGAAATTTGAACTTTAAATGAACATACCTACACTAAAACATTATTTGTTATCTGAAATTCAGTTTCACTGGGCATCCTGTGTTTTATCTGGCAACCCTACTCCTGGATCTAATTTCCCTAGACCACTTCTTCAGTTCTTTTGAGCAACAAAGTTTCTTCTAAAAAATCAGGAACATACAATGTTACATGTCAACTATATCTCAATAAAACTGGGGAAAAATGATTTTAAAAAGTCATAAATAGGAGGTAAGTTTGCCAAGTTCTTTCCTGCTGGCGGTGGTGAGATTTGGCCTAAAACAGTATTTGTGACTGCACTTCAGAGATGCTTGTTCCCAACCCCTGCTGCCCACTGTTTTAATACACATGGCTCCTCCATCTTGGCCCTTTTGTTCCGACATTGGGAATGTCCCTAAAGTGGGATTGTGTGTCATCTTTATAAAGGAAACCAACCCACCATGGATCACAACTTTTCTCTCACTGATCCAGTTCACGATAGGCCTCGCATGTGGCACCTCTCAGCCTGTGATGCATACTCCCGCCTCACATCCCATTTCTCCCACAGCGGCCCAGGCAGGAAGAGCAGCACGGAGAGTTTGGACAGTTAGAGAGGAGGAAAGAAAGTGTGAGAGGTGAAACGGTGCTTAATCTGAAGTGTCAAAGAACTGCTTAATTAACTATAAATATTGTGTGTGTTATAAAGTAATAAAAAGAATGAGATTTTGCTTTTTAAAAAAATTTTTTAGGTGAGGCAACCCTTGGTTGACCTCACAGATTTCAAGGACCTTGTTAGTTTACAATCCTTTTTTTTTTTTTTTAACACCTACAGCACCTGGTCTTCCTAGGTGGTCTCCCATCCAAGTACTAACCAGGCCCGACCCTGCTTAGCTTCCAGATCTGATGGTATCAGGCTTGGTCAGGGTAGCATGGCCATAGATAAGAATGAAATTTTGAAGCATATGGTGGAATGTTTAAAAGTCTATAAGGTACCAGGTCAAAGGGAAATCTACTTAATAAAATTAAGAGAGAACTGCAGCTGGTATGTATCTGGCCAGTCTTAAAACATTATAATTAGGAGAAACAAAAAACCTTGAAAACAAGTCCTGAGTTCAGCACCATCTCATCTCCCCAATCTTGGTGGAATCACTTCTGGCCAAATGTAAGAGGTGGAGGCTGAACAAACGGTCTGTGAGGGCCCATCCACCTCCCCCAGTCACAAAATGTAAGCCTAGAAAGTGACCATCTCCTCAGTGGCTAAGACACACCTCAGAGTCTTCAGGAACAAAGGGAAAGTTACCACATGGCCCATGGACAGGGGCTATGGGATGCCTTTGGTTTCAGAAGCATGAAAAAGAGTGCTTTTAGAAATGAGGCAAATTGAAATACTACGTGTTGCAGTTCACAAAGGCGATAGAATTGTGGTCCTGAAGACAATTTAGGGATGTGTGGATATACTCATTACATTTCAAGGGAGAAAAGCCATTTGCACAATTTGGGGTGTGTGTGTGTGTGTGTGTTTTAGAGAGGACTATTCAATAACTTCATAGAGGCTCTTTTGGAGATAGAATTATGGATGATCTTTATTTAGTCTTTTTGAAAAAAATTCTAAATGAAAATGAACACATTCTGTTCTTGAAGAAAAGACTGTAAGATGTTATTTTTACCTTTTTAGGAGGTGTGGAGAGAGACCTCAGTTACAAAGATTTGGTTTAATTGTACTTCTTAAGCACATTATCATCATTGGCTTAAAAAGGAACTTAAAAAAAGAAATCTTGACCACTACCTCTGCTAGAGGGCACTCTTCTAAAATTTTTAGACTGTGATGCTAAAGATTTAGAATGGCAGTTTCAAGGTTCCATTTCAATCCAGTTGCAGAGACTCTTTTAAGTTTCTCTATTTGTTTGCTTGTTTGTTTAGTTTTAAACAAGCTTTTTTTTTTTGAATAATTTTAGATTTACTGGAAAGGTGAAAAAGTAGTACAGAGAGTTCCTGTATACTTTTGCCTATCCGGTTTCACCTAATGTTAACATCTTACACAACCACGCTACATTTGTCAATATTAAGAAATTAACATTAGTACAGTACTATTAACTAAACTACCGACTTTATTTGGATTTCACCAGTTTTTCCATTACTGTCCTCATTCTGGATACAACTCAGGATATCACATGACATTTAGTAATTTTTTTTAACAAACAAACAAAACACCCACTGACTATGGTAACCAGATTATAGTTTCTTTTTTGCATGAATATCTGTATATTTGTAAAAGTTATTTAACTTTTCCAACCCCAGTGTTATCACCAACATTTCTGTGTTTTGCGGTGTGTGTGGAATCATTATTTTTAGTAATCTTGCATTTTCTCCAATTAATCTTTTGCTTTTGGTTTATGTTCCCCCAAGCAGGATCTTTATAAGGTGAATGCAATAGAATTCTCACAACTTTTTTTAGGTTTAATAATGGCATTGTGCTTAGGATTTAAAGAAAAAGTCCTTATCAATGAGATACATCCTGAAATATTTACAGATGAAATTATTTACTTTAAAATACTTCAAATAAAAATAATTGAGGAGCTAGAGAAAATAAAACAGGATGTGTATATGGGTGCTCATGAGATTATTTTTTCTGTGTGTTATTGAAAATCTTATAATTTAAAAGTTGTTTTAAATGGCAATATAAAAGAATTGAACAGTAGAGACTTGGTTTTAATATGACGATAATGCCAGATCCTGTGGACTGTGCAGACTGGCAGCTATTCGACATAAGAGACATTTGTAGAGTCATAGCTCTCTGTCAGAAGTGCTCTCAGGCACTGCATGCAATGCCTCAAGAATGAGAGAAGACCATGAAGCCGCCCTTCAAGAGCTTGACTCAGACATAGTTGAGGCTTGGGGTGGAACCAACGGTTCGGTAAAGGCTGATTAAAAATGAATCTTGGCCGGTAGCAAATATCTCATATTTTAAGGTGGGGATTTTATTTGCATCTCTCTTTCTTAGTTTTGTGGTTTTAAGTTGATTCATCTCAGCCATGTGGTTAATAAGTGGAAGATTTATTATTATTATTATCATACCTAGTAATAATTTCTAATAATAGTAATTTAAAAATCTGTATGGGTTGTAATTTTGCCAAGCACCTGCAGCTCTTCATAGTTATCACAGTTATCTTATTGATCATTTTAACTAGATTGTAGCTGCTAGTAGCTGCCGCCTTTCCGCTTACTGATGTCAGCTGTTCCTTTGCCCCCAGACCATCAGAGGGCCTGCCTTCTGGCTCGCTGAGCAGACAGAGGCAAATGCTGAGCTCTGCTCTGCTCTGTAATGGTGGCAAAATCTATTCAACACTTCTCTATCTCCCTTTTTATTCTGCAGCACAACTATTGGGAAGCCCTAAACTCGGAGCAGGTATGGACAATTGTGCTCTCTCTCTATTCCAGAAGGGACTTCCTGTGGCTTGACTTCAGTTCCTGTTTTTGTTAGCCCCCCTTGGATGGCTGGGCCCATGCCAAATTCCTTTAGGAAAAAAAAATGTGAAAACGAGAGGCGGGTCTGAGGATTTTCCGGGTTCTCTCCATTCAGAGTGCTTTCTGCTTTGCCCAAACCATCTAGTAGGGGCTCAAAGAAGATCCAAGGAAGAAACGCGGTTTGGAACAGAGGTCTATGAGCAAGCAGGATAACTGCAGGTTACCGATAGTAGTGGTACTGGGGGTGGCTGTAGTAGTTGAGGCAAACATTCCCTCACATTGTCATTCTGAGACCTTTGGCAGCTGGCTGCTGTCGCCATGCCACCCTCACCTCCAAGTCATAGCTGAGCACATTTTATGACAACTACCTATTCCTGTTGTTACCTGAAATTGTTTCTGGTAAGACAATAGATCATCTTTTGCTCAAATTCTCTTTATGCCTAGATTCCAGCAATGTTTTTATTACCTAAAACAAAGTTTTAAAACACATTATTCTGGGAAATCAGATGAAAGAGATTTAAAATGTTTTTGAAGGTTTAACCTACCTCACAGAGTTCACTTGATGAATGTAGTGGGCTGTCTCTGTTTGCCGCAAGCTGAATTGGTCAGGTGTAGCAAGAATAACTCTTAAGAACCCATTTCAAGAGCTGGAGCAGTGGTTCTGAAACATTAGGGCAGCTAAGAATCTTCCTAGATACTTGTTAAAATGATAAACCTTCGGGCCCAACCCACAGACCCTATCTGGGGAGGTCGGTCCAGAGCACACTCAAAGCTGTGATCTAGAATGTGGGCCTCAGCTGGAAAACAGCATTCATCAAAAAGTACACTGTCCATCCTCAGAGAACAGGCACCAACTTCCACCACTGGGCAACTGGGCCACAGAGACTGAGGGGCTAGGTTGCTCTTTTACGTGCTCATGTGGCCACCTTTTTTTAACCTTCCACTCTTACCCCTGCCAATTTCAATTTCCCATTCTTGTCTGGGTCAGAGCGATGAAATAGTCACTGGTTGTCACCACCACTCTGAATCAGGGTTTAAGTGTTTGTTTTTGACAGGTCTGTTGACCTCAAGTTTAGAGGAAACACCATGGTGGGGAGGGGTGGGCAAGGGCAGACCAGTGGCCTGCTTTTAAGGAACTCATCGTCTCCCTGAGAGGACAAGACAGATGTCCAGAGAAAACTCAAGGCTGTCCATATGCAGCTGCAAATCAATGGTAAAGGCAGTACAAAGAGAGGGAGTGAGAGCTCAATAGGCAAAGACAGTCAGGTAGGCTTCCTAGAAGAGGAGGTACTTACCTGGGCCATAAAGAATGGGTTGTGTTTGCCTGATCTTTTCCAGGAATGACTTAGGCATGGAAGTGGGGATTCTTAGAATACAGGGAACATGACTCAGTGTCACTAGAGAAGGACAAGGAAAAAGAGGGTGGGGGGTAGGGGAGCTGGTCTGTTCAGGGTGGCTGTCCATTATTTTTTTTAGTTATTTAAAGTAATACTTGCTCTGTTAGGTCCTAGAAACACTGGCCCAGTTAACCTGTCCTTCTCTGTTTGTCCTTGTCTCTATGCCTGGGCCATGAGAACCAGGATTCGGAACTGTTGTTGGGGGAATGTAGGAGATGGGAAGGGTCTGTTCTGCCAAGGTACCTTTTGTGTCTTTTCTCCACAGAGGGACCCTGAAGACGTAAAATTTGAAGGGAACAAAGACAGCATGGAGATGCTTAGGTCCTATATGCACAGGTACTCTGTGAGGCCAGTAGACTTAACCTCTGATAAGTAACACTTTCTGGAGCCAGCTCAACGACTCAGAGCCCAAAGTCAAGTATTTGTCAGAAACTGAGAAGGAATCAACCAGCAGTAACACCCATGGCAGGAATTTCGGCTTCTGCTGAGGCTGCCCAGTAAGTGAAGAACCAGGAGCTGTCACTGAGCTTGGCCGGTCTGTGCCATGGCTCAGAATGGAGCTAAGACTTTAGGCCCTGTGGACAGACCTGACATGCCCAGTTTGTTCTGTAAATTAGAATTTCACAGAGGGCTGTTGCTTTTAAATATAAACCTTCATCCAAAGGATATTGGACCCTCTTTTCCCTTTCCCCTTTGATTCAACCATACTCTGAATATCTGTTAGGCGCCAGGAATGAGTTCATCTAACAAATAGCTAATGTGTTTGGACCTCAGTGGAGCCCCATTCTGCCAGCCCTGGCTAAGCCTAGGAGATGAGAGGGGTGAGCCGACATGCTGGGGGTCTGGGACACAATTATAGGTGTGGACAGGACCTGGCTCCTGCCCTCCAGTCACCCACTTGAGTTTTCTGCTGGAAGTTAGAGATAGGACTGCTTGGTCAACCAAGTGTTTGTGAGGCCAAGTAAACTATTCTAGGTATCAGGACTTGCTACAAACTGGCAAGGTTTGTACTAGGGCAGAGTTTGCAAGTGAAGGGGATTGTCTGCTTTAAGAAGCAACTGAACGCATGCAGAGGGTAAGAGGCAATGCAGGAGGTGTTAAATGCAAGCACAACAATCTCGTTTTAGGATCGTTTTTATATTATGATCACGAGTGAGGGGAAGAGTAGAGGGATTGTAGTAAATAAATCCTGATTGAGTGAACTGAAATATCTCACTATGGAGCACAGAGATAGGTCTGATTCCAGGCACAGCCACAGAAGTCTGCCCCAAGGGGAAGTGGGAGAAATGTCAAGAAACAGCTCTGCTCCTGGCTGGCCCCTGGCAGTTCATGGTGCTCAGCACTGCTGCCTGGTTTCTCCTAAGGGGTAGTGCAAGTCCGGGCAGCATGAAGAAGGAGGTGCCTCAGGGAAGCAGGTCGATGCCATAGATCTCTGCAGAGATCCTAATCTTCTGGGTGACCTCTGAGCTAGAAGCAAACTTAAAGCCACCCCATTTATCCCCTTTATCCAACTACTTTGGTACCTGGTTGTCTTGTAACGGAGTTTGCTAAAGTTAGTTTTGCTTTGTGATCTACACCACTGAAGCTGTTCTTAGTGGGAAGATGAAGATTTGAATTGGCGGGATGTGGGGGAAAATTCCAGAAGATGAAACCATACAGAGGGTTAGAATCAGGGAAGTGTGGAATCTAGTCAAGGAAAGAGGAATCTGATGTGGCCAGAATAGGTGATACAGTAGGGAGTGGGTAAAGAGGCTTGAAAAAAACCAGATTCTGTAGCTAACTGGTAGCCATGTGAGATACCAGAGTAGAAAGGTAACTGACAAGCCTCAGGTAAGCCACAGCTGATTGGTGAGTTTTTATTCCTGTGGCCACAACTTTTCAGGAAGCAGAAATGTACAGTCATGGACACAGCATGAATGTGGGGAACATGTTAATCAGAGTGGTACCAGCAGGACAGAGGCATGACATCTCTGTAGTTTGTCTTTAGCACATCCCGCTCTTAAAGAGAGGCTGGCTCATGCTCCCTAAGGCACCAGAAATTCGTTGGATCCTGATGGAAATGGCCACTCATCCAAGAACATCAAATGATGTTGCCATATGTGGAGACAGTAGGTATATGGGATATCATTGTACTTTCCTCTCAATTTTGCTGTGAATTTAAAATTGCTTTTAAAAATTAAAGTGTTAAAAAATGATCTTGCTAGCTTTCAGCAGCATACACGACTTGAGCTGCAGATGTTGTCTATCTCCCTAGATCTCATCATCCCAGCCTCTTCCTTCACAAACCAGTTCCTATCAGCCTGGCCCAAGCTAGTCTAAAAGCTGAATTTCAAGTCTCTTCATCCAGGGTGAACCATCAACCTGGGAATTTTGAAAGCAAAGTTTGGCCTCATTGTTCAATGAGAATCTGCCTGTTAGGCAAAGATCTGGAACTCTGGAGCCTTTGTGAAGAGGTGCCAACCAAAAAGCCTTTCTCCTGGGAGCGTCCCTGTCTCTGCTACAGCTTCATCCCTAGCTGTTAGTCAGGCCAGGAGGATAATGGGAGTTACTTGTGCTGCAGCCTCACTGAGCAGTGGGAGGGGTTACCCACACTGGGGAGAGGCTGGAGAACGAATGTATGATACTCTTCTGCCCACTCATCTGGAGATGAGAGATGTGTAATAGTCTTAGTTGTGCTGCCTATTATCTGCATGGCTTGGTGCACATTCCATTATCTGCATGGCATGGAGCACATTACCTAACCTTTGTGAACTCCTGAGGTATACTAAGAATAATACCGATCTAGAAAGCTTGTAGTGAAGATGAAGTGAATTAGCATCTATGAAATGCACAACAATACCTGCCTCAAAGTAGACACTGAAGCGGGATTAGTTTCCTTCTTCCCTATACTTCCTGGCCACATATGTGCTAAAAGGCAGTCAGTAACCAAAGAATCAGACCAGCGGTTTGAAAAGACTTCAGTGATTTGAATCCCCATGACTACAACTGCAATAAGTGATTTTCCAGCCCCTGCTTAAACTTCTCCAGTAAAAAAAGATTTCACCCATTTTAGCTCCCAAAAAACTTTGTGTCATTTAGGGAGAGCTCCTAAAATCCTATCGAGATCCAAAAGAACCAATCTTCTTATCTACTGCCAGCACTTCATTATGAGGAATAGATTTATTTCAATTTTATTAAATTTATTGAAGTGACATTGCTTAATATGATTATATAGGTTAGATTTAGGAACATCATCTGATGCCACACTCACATGTTATGAGGGGATATGAGTAAGGAGAGTCACTGGGCCAAGGAGCATGGCTGAGCTCTAGCTCTCGGGCCTGATTCAGTGTGATCCTTATCAAGTCATTTCCCTTTCTGGGTCACAGTTTCCTCATCTGTAAAATGAAAGCCCAGATTTCTTTCCTCTTTTTTTCCTTTTATGAATATGTCAGTAAATTTTTGTTTCCCACAGGAGATAAACTCTCAAGAAAAAAACGTTGTAATATTAAGACAAATTTCAGATATATTTTGACAATAGGTTTCATTTTGTAATATATACATCTTTCTGTTTGGATTTTACTATCCCATTTAAGATGAAATTTGCCTTTTACAAAGAACCCTGTGTTTGCTGTAACATGAAGAGACATAGCATTTGACATGTACAAATTTTGCAATTCCTTCCAGTACAGAAAACCAAAAACTGTAACACCTTTCCAAACCTGGGGATTCTGGTCACTTCATTCACAGTCTCTATTATTGGCAGTTTATGTTGGCCAAGTCTCATTCTTATTAAACCATCTCTTAAATCAAAGGACATCTGAAAAAAAATTTCCACAGAGTGAAAAAAAGGATCTGTATCAATCATTAAGAAAAAACAGAAGAGCTGTCTTAGCAGTGTCTCAAGACTAATCTCACAACACTTGCAAGATTCTCTCTACTTCATTTTCTTAGTCAAGTCCCTTCTAGATCAATGTCCTTCACATTTTCCAATTATGCAGACATTGCTCTACTCTCTTAGACTTTACTTTGTTCTTTTTCCTAACATTCAGGTCTATCGTTTGGCTCTGCCTTGAATGAAGCCAAGATTTAGTGTAATGTTGAGAAAGATCGCTCTAAGAATTTTATACATCTGTTTGGTATTATTCTAATGGTGATCATGAGATGAGAGGGACAATCTTAGAGAAGTTCAAGAAATGGTGTTAAATCAAATGATTTAGAGAACATCTGATTTGCTTTTCCTTTGCTTAACTCTGAAAACCAAACAAGGCACCAGGCATCCAGGACTACGCCTCTTGAGCCAGACACTTCATTCAACAGCGACTCTTAATTTTAAGTGCCTTCAGATTAATTTCAGTTAATCTGTCACTTGGATAACTCAGCATACCCTCCCCATTCCATTGGAAAATTTCCACCAGCTGCCAGTGTTGGCATCAGAGAACCAGGCTCTACTCTTCTTCGTCCTCAGGGTCTACAGCTGTGATTGCAGAAGGGTTTAGCTTCAATCCAGGTCAGGGGCAGGAGTTTCCAACCCCATGCCACAGACTTTTTCAGTTTCGTGGCCTGTTAGGAGCTGGGCCACAACAGCAGGAGGTGAGTGGCAGGTGAGCCCGAGAAGCTTCATCTGTATTTGCAGCCGCTCTCCAGTGCTAGCATCACTGCCTCAGCTCCACCTCAGATCATCAGGTGTTAGATTCTCATAGGAGCACCAGTCCTTGGTGCCAAAAAGGTTGAGGAGGACTAGTCAGGGGTGCTTGGCCCCTCCTTCAGCCTCCATTGGGTTCATCCACAACTGTGGGAGGGTGCATAAGTGGTCTCAAGCTATGAAGGGGGATGGTCCCCATTGTTAGCACCTTCAGAATTGAATCCTGGCTCCTACTCCCCACCTCCTTCTCAGAGAAGAGCTGCCAAACCCCAATGTTTTATGGTCCATTCAAACCTTCCCCACCCTGCGCTTCTGGAAAGGGAGGCAATGTGCAGCTCAGCACCTGCGCACTCTGCCCCCTATCTCACTGATTCTGCCAACCCCACGATTCCCCCAGGGCTCCAGTGGAGGGGGGCGGGGTCTGCGAGCATTGGTTCCTTCCTCACTTCAGACAGGTGGAGGGCCTTGGAGAACTGCTCAGTGTCCTTGGTGTGCATTTCACATACATACCTTGGTTTTTAAAGGGGTCATTTCAAGATTATTTCACCATTCCTAACGTGTTTGGGGCCAATCAACATCCTTTATGGTGTAATCATTCTCTTTTTTTAAAAATATGTGACATATATTTTATGAAATAAAGACAATGTGGGTACATGGTTTTTAAAAAGTCAGATTTCAGAGTCCTAGTGTAGCAAAATGTTAATGAAGAGACACTACAGTGCCTTGCCCCTCTCTGCCTTTAACACTCATATTTCTCGGGAAACCACTCCTTTAAAAAAAATTTTTTTAAGCACTAGTTTTAAGTTTTTGTTCTAGTAATTTTTCTCTATTGGGCTTGATTTCAAGCATGTTTTCTAGCTATAAGGTTCTAAGATTATACATTTTTTGTTTTTGTTTTTGTTAGTTGGATTTGTCTCCAGCTTCCATTAAGAGCAGGCAAATGAGACAGCAGCTAGGACAGGGCCACCTGTGTGTTGAGACCTGTGTATTAAGATCTGTCTTCACATCCTGCAGGTTGCTATGGAATCATTCGTGCCGGGGCCCCCTGTTATTCCTGAGCTAGGACCCAACTTCCAGTCTAGTGGCTCCAAATCAAAACTGCCTTCAGGGAAACTTGGCAAATGCCACTCTTCTGCACTGGACTTGACCTTGCCCTTCATCCTTTTAGCTCTCCTCATACAGATGTCTTAGCACTTGGAGCATCTCCAGTGCAAGTCTGAGGGATTTCCTAAAATCACAACTGGAGCAACGGCCCTTGTGCACTGCTGCTGCCACAGTCTCTCCCAGGGGACTGCCTGGCCACATGTGAGAAGAACCTTTATATAGGCCTTTCCTTCTGACTAGCAATTGCACTTTGTGGAATATGTGTATTATAAAGCTCTCATATGTGTGATACCTGTTCAAATATAGGCTCTTAGCCTCCACCCCTTGTGATTTCCTAGATCTAGGCAGGGTCTGAGAATCTTTAACAAGCTCCTCAAGTGATTCTGTTACAGATCATAG
The DNA here is from genome assembly GCA_028627145.1 of Eidolon dupreanum. NCBI lineage: Eukaryota > Metazoa > Chordata > Mammalia > Chiroptera > Pteropodidae > Eidolon > Eidolon dupreanum. Next base: position 113,371,424 of record CM053507.1, read on the forward strand.
ACCACTCCTTGAGAAACACCACCTCAGGGAAATTAGCTTTTAAGCTAATCCATTTATGTAAGATGTGCTCATAGAACTATTTAGAATAACAAACAAACAAACAAAAAAGTGACAAAGCCCCAAAACCCCATTGTTGGGAAAGATTAAACATTATACAGATGCTCCTCAACTTAAGTGGGGTTACATCCTGATAAATCTCATTGCAAATTGAAAATATCATAAGTCAAAAATGCATTTAGTATACCTAACGCATCGAGAACATCATAGCTCACACTAGCCTACCTTAAAAGTGCTCAGAACATTTACATTAGTTTACAGTTGGGTAAAATCATCTAACACAAAGCCTATTTTATAATAAAGTGTTGAATATCTCCTATAATTTAGTATGCCTATAATAGTTTTTGCACCATGGTAGAGTCGAACCACCATAAGTTGAACCATTGTGTAAGTTGGGGACAATCTGTACCTTAATGAAGAAATGATATTTTTCCATTAAACCTAAAAGATCATAAATCCATAGACTGAAGAACAGACCTGAATTCCCTCGAATTGATGTAGTTCAGTGAATAGGTAGGTGGCTTGCTTTCTCACAACATGAATTCCCAGCTCTGACAGGGTAAAAAAATCTACAAAAGACAATGTCAAGTAACAAAGGCAGAACACAAGAGAGTACGTGCCACTACTAGCAGTTATTTAAAAAACATCGTTTACTAATAACATCAGAAGAGTCACATACGTCATTATAAGACTTTCTATTGTAAAGGAATTATGTGGATTCTTGTAGTGGTTTCTTGAAAGTGAAAGCAGTTAAATACATCCCCCAAATTAAATTTTCTCCCCTCAAATTCCCTTTACTTTAAAGTTTGCCGCACAAAGACCTTTTATTCTAAAAGAAATCTTTTGGTTCAAGCAGCTGCTGTAGTTCCAGCTCATTGCCAATCATGTCCCACAAGACCAAAGAAAGGTAACAGGAGACCACAGAGAAACTACTCCCAAACCAGGGAAAATAGGCAGGAGAGAGCTCCTGAGAAATATGACAGCCAAATTACTATTTAAAAGCAGCACATAAAAAAAAAATAATAAAGATAAAAGCAGGACAAGAAAATTAAAATGACAAGTTTTTTAGAGTTCTTAGTATAAATAAGAAAAGGGACATGTGAAAAAGAAAACAAAGAAGTAAATTTCTCATGTATATGTTTATGAATTTTATACTTTTTAATGGGTTTTGGTACTTTTTAATGGGTTTTGGTACTTTATAAACTTTTCTAATTAGTGTACTTTTATTATATAGGCAAAACAATCTATAGAAATTTATAAATACATATATGATTCCCCAAATAAAATCTACATAAATATTAGAGAATTCATAAGTAACTGTACTGTGTATTAGTGCATGTATTTTTATCTTGCTCTCTGTGTGTATGTAGAAATTATATTTCCTTTATATTTTTCAATTTATACCTTTTCTATAATGAGGATATGTTTCTCTTAAAATTAGATAAAAACAAACTGAAAAAGTGATCCACTATAATGATAATTGACAGGCAAGGACCCCAAAACTTGCTAAAAGAATTGCATGAGAGATTATTGGAAATAGTATTTTCACATGATTTCAAAATATCACCTCACAGATTCTTTTATTAATTACAAACATAAATTGGTTTCTTTATAATGATAAAATCTGGAGGATATAACTTTAACCAAGTGATCAAATTTACATCACCAAAATGGGATAAATTGACGAGTGCCTCCTGATGTAATAATATTCTGAGTGAGATATCGCCTATGAAATATTCTTGCCAAAATATTTTAATTGGGATCTATTTTTGAGGAAACAATCTGACAAACCCAAATTGTGGGACATTCTACAAAACAACTACGTTTGATTTTTAAGATGTCAATATCATGAAAGAAAAAGAAAAGATTAGCAAAATGTTCAAGTTTAAAGGAGTCTAAAGGGAGGAATGGAAAGCTATATGGGATTTTTGGAACAACTGAGAAAATCTAAATATGTGTAGTATAATTAGTTAACATTGTTTTATTTTTTCAGAGTGAAAATAGTATTATGGTTATATAGGAGAATGCCCTCTTCTTAGAATATACAAGTCAAACTATTTAGGAGAGAGGCATCATGATTTGGCAACTGACTTTTAAATGATTCAGTGGGGTGGGGGGTGGGGTCAGGGGAAGTATATAAAAAAAAAGTTTTTAAAAAAGGTTATATGTGTATATAGAGAAAGAGATGAAGCAAATGTGACAAAATGGGAACAAATGGTGAATCCAGATGAATAGTATAAATATGTTCATTGTATTATTCTTTTAACTTTTCTGTAGGTTTGAAGTTTTTCAGAGAAAAATGTTGGGGGACAAAGTGCAGGAGTAAAGACTCACAGTTAGCCTCCACATGAGATGGCTCTCCATCACACTTGCCAATGAGGAGCCTGAAATCCTAGGGCTTTGCGAAGGAAACAACTGGATTACTAGGGACTGCTTTTTAAACAGCTTCCCAGTGTGGCTGGATTCCGTTAATTGTGGGATTATGTCGGGCCACAAAGGGTGGACAGATTCCAGTCTGGTACTGAGAAAAAAATAGGCCCTGTATCTCAGACAGCTCTGATAAGGTACCTCCATGGATATGAATAATGGTCAGACCCAGGGGATGAACCCAGGCTAAGAAAGTTGGACAATGGAAAGCCTGGAGAACCGTGACAAGGAAATTCTTCCCCTGAATTGCCTTTTCCTATTGAGATAAGATAGTACACAATAAAACGCCAGGCTCAGATGTGCTGCCACCAATCCCAGCGGGAGCAGCCGGCACTCAGGCCTTAAATAGAGCACTTGAGTGCCTGGCACTGTCAGCACCTGGGTGGTCCCTAGAGGGCTTGCTGTGGCCACACATGGGGCAAGGTTATTGCCCTCAGATCCAGAAGGCCTGGGGGCAAGTCCTGATCCCATCACTCTCCAGTTGTAGGAATGATCCCATGATTTTTGTTCACCCAAAAAAGTTTATGCCTTATTGATGGGCTGCAAAAATGAAAACAAACTATGAAAGGGCCTTTTCAACTCCTAATAGCCATTAAGATATCAGTTATTATCATTATTTCCTAGGCATGAAGCAGTTTATTTTGTAGTTTCCCATAGTTTTAGATTCTCCTGGATGTCTTTTAGGCCCCGAGTACATTTATTGGGAGGTTTTATGAGTAAAGCCCTTTCAATGTCTGAGGAGGTAGGACTGAGACACTTTTAGATGCTTCACTTTCTCCTGACCAAGCAGAGAGTGGCAGAGGATGTTACCCCCTTCGATATACCTTAACTGGGAAATAGATCCCCTTAGGCAAGCGGCGACTCACCCAGCTTTCCGGAGTGAGTCAGTGTCCTGGCTCAGTGAGCACTGGCAGTCCTCTGCCCCAGTGTTGCAAGGGAGGGGAAGTGGGCCTCAGTACAGGATGTCAGCCTTGGCATCGCAGGGGCAGTAGAGCAGAACTGACAAAGTAAATAGGAAACAACACCTTCGACTGGTCTTCAGGAGAGGACTGAGCTAGTGGATATGTGCTCCAGAGAAAAGGTTTAACTCATTGCAAGGAGAATGTTCATTTTGCCATATCCAAGCTGCAGTGGTTGCTGGGAGCTCCCCAATACTGGAGTTGTTCCAGCACAGTTCTGTCACCCCTCCTCTAAGATGTTTTGGGGAAGATGCCTCATTGACATACCAGATGATATACCAGGGCTCTTCCAATCTTAAGAATATGAGCTATTTTTGTCTAGCAATGAATTTGGATTAACTTATTCTCGGCTTACTGGCCATGTGATCGTGGACATGTTAGCTTTGTGAGACAGTTTTCTCAGCTGTAAAATGAGACTGTTAACACCCACCCTCCTTATTTCAGAGGATTGTTTTAAGTATCAACAGAGATAAGAAATGATTCTTGGTGAAATCATAAATGTTCTCATCCCCCTTTAAGTACTCTGCCCGCAGTTCCGGGTGACCAGGTGAATGCCTGGAATGACTGTCCGATAGGTCAGAACAAAGGTCACATGTGTCCAGGAGTCAGCACTAAATCAGATTTCCATGGGTATTCCTTTGCCCTTTTTGTCTTCTATATCCCTCTACCTTTACTCTTCCCTTCTTCTTTTCCCTGATGCCATTCAACTAGCACTTTCTGAGTGGTTACTCCCAGACACCCTGCTGGGCCAGGAAAGTGCTGAAATAACACCCAGTCCTGCAAGTGTGTCTCACCTGGTCAGGGGAGAACACAGAGAAGGGCTGAGGTGGGCAGTGCCCTCAGGGAGGTTTGTGCTGTGGGCAGTTCTTTGGCAGGGGTGAAGCAGGAGCAGTGGAGGCCTGACAGCGGAAGCATTTGCCAAAAACGAGCCATCTGAGCCCGTCTTTGAAGAAAGGGTCATGATTTTCCAAGTAGAAAAGGCAAGGGGAGGTGTGCCTGAACAAAGTGCATGAATGTGTGCTGTGGGCCCTGGAGGCTTTGCCTCTCTGCTCTAGGCCTCACCCAGCTCCCTCCTTCTGGTTAGCTGTGTTTCCAGCACAGCTTATTTCTAAAGCAGGAAGATTTGAAAACTAGGAACAGTTCCTGGAAACATTGCTGCCTGCTCACTGGGGTTGTAAATATTATTGTGAAATAAAGGCAGCAATTCTCAACCATGGCTGTATAGCAGAATCACCTGTGGTTTGTTTTTGGTTTTGTTTTAATCCAGATTTCCTCGCCTCATCCTTCATGTATTCTGATTCAGTAAATCTGAGATGGGACCCCTGAAACTGGCATGATCTGCTCTCACAAATTTGGTAGTAGAAGTACTATCACAGCGTCTTTGTTTTTCCATTTCCTCACTAAACACCGCATATGTTTTCGTGAAGGAAGCAGTCTGCTACTTATCTTCCCTGTGCCTCATTTTCCTCACTCTGTGAAATAGGATAAAAACAATTCTCACATGATAAGATAGTAATGAAGACTCAAAGAGCATAGAGAAGATAATAGCAGATAGTAAGTGCTCAGAAAATGATGGCTATTGTTAGGGAGGCAGCAAGGCCTGCCTTGTGGTTAGGGGCATGGGCTCTGGAGCTAGACAGCCTGGATCACAGCCTGGCAGTTACTCTATAAACTCTGTGCCTCAGTTTCCTTCCTTGTACAATAGGGGTGATAATGACTCCCTCAAAAAACTGTTAGTAAATGAATGAATGAGTGCAAGGCACTTACATCAATGCTGGGCAAATAACACCAAAGAAATATTAGCAGTTATGGCTACTTCTGCTGTGACCTCTCACTGCCTTGTGGTGTCACCGTTGGACATTGGTCCTACCCTGTCCTCAGTTGGTGCCCACCAGCTGTTTCTAGCAGCCTTTCAGGCCCAGCTGTGGCCCTTTGAGAAGGGAGCACCGCCTCTCACTTTACTAGCCATGGCCAAGTGTACCATCTTAGTTTCCTGATACAGCAGTGCACCTACACAGCCTCCTTTCAGAACACCAGCTGGGCCTGCAGTGCTGAGTCAGACCCAGTTCCAGCCCCACCAGCTGGTGGAGCCCGAATCTCCACTCTCCCACCTTCCTCCTCACAGAGACCCACCCTAGGGTCCGCAGCTTTTCTTTGACCGCCTTGGAGTCTAAAGGGTCTGATCACACTCCCTTCTCCAGTGAGACTAGTCTTTAAAAGGAAGCCAGCAGGGTAAGTCCCAGAGTCCCCGCATTCCACTCTGTTCAGAGGGCTGCCTGTCTTCCGTGATGCCAAGTCACTGACTCACTAGGGAGAGTCCCCCGAGAGGTTACCAGGTGCCAGCACTTAGCCTTCTGGTGAAACCACTTCAGACGAGTTTAAGATGGTTTTTTTTTTTTTTTTTTTTTTTTTGCTTTTTAGAGAAGAGGGGGAAAAAAAACCACATATCTAATCTCTGCTTGGAAACCATAATAGGTATAATTTTTAAAACCCTATGAATAATTCTCATATCCAGCCAAGGTAGAAAATCACTGAAGTATGAAGATTGAGACCTACCGGTTATTAAAACTCACCTGTGCAAGAGGGAGGCTGGGTGTCTATTCCCTGAAAGCTGCCATCCCTCAGAACATTTTGATCCTAGAAAATTGGAGCTAAATCCATCCTCAGAGATCAACTGGCTCAGTGATTCCCAAACACAGTGTGCAGCAGACTCCCAGTCTTGCTGATTTGGTAGGTCTGGGGGTGGTTGAGTGGGGAGAGATCTCATACCCTGGTGAGATGCCTCAGAAAGGGATCCAGGGTAGGTGTGTAAAGTGGGTGGAGGGCTGCCCACACAGTCATGCCCAAGCAGGGATTTATGAGAGCCAAGGGTGGCAGCTTAGGTAGGATCAGACATGAGGGAGTCGTCATCAGAAGCTGGAAACAAAATATAATTCTCAAAGTTAAATCTCAAATCTCTTGCCAAATAATATATTCCCTATCTGGCTTTTGGGGCATATTTTCAGATGGAAGAAAATTATGTCCAAAGCAGGAATCCTAATATCAGAGCTCTCCATGGGAGCGGAGGTGAACCCCTGGGAATGCAAGCCGGGAAGACAATTGCTGCCAATGGTCAGTGAGAAAAGCCTTGGGCTCCGATGACCTCATGGCTCTTTTCTGTCTCCGGTGACTGGACACTCCCTTCCCCTCTGCCCACCTCCACCCAGAGGCATATCAGACAGATGACCACATGAGCACAGGGGAAAAGTGTTCCCCATCGATAACACACATTCTCACATGCTGCTGCTGCCGCCAGCCTCATCTCCCCAATGTCAGGTGATGTCAGGCTGTGCAAGCCTGAGTGAGGTCAGTGGGAGCTCTCTTCCTGGTGACACAGGAATTTTTGAAAGTTACACAAGGGCAAATGCCTAATCATGCCTTGAATTCTTTGTGTGAAACCTTTAGCTCCATCAGCTCAAGTCACATTTGCCCCTAACTCACTACACCATGTTTTGTTTCTCTGAGCAGTGTTCTTTGTAAGAGGTAAAATATTATTTTCATCTCTCCCCAAAGTGTCAGCGCAGCAGCTTGTCCAGCCATAAAGTAGGTAATTGCTGAATCAATCTAGGCTCAAATGCTACCTCCTTGAGAGCCCACATCTCAGAAAGACTCTCTCCCACCTCTCTGCATTCTGTCAGTGATTCTAAGTTATCTCCTCACCCCTAAATAACTCCGTGATAAAGAACTCAGGTTGTGGGGCCAGAGCCTCTTGGGCATCATGGTTTCCATCATGCCAGAAGATTACCAAAAAATCCTTTCCCCACGTTATCATGCTCTCAAACCTCTGACCGTTCCCCAACCTTCCCCTGCCTCCCACTTGGCTAAATATTTGGGAACTGAAACAATAGCCTTACTGAAGCAGTGGTGGGCAATTACTGGGAAGTCATGTGATTGTCTGAATTGAACCAATTTGTCAAAGACCATTTTCCTTTCACTCATCACCTCCCCCACACCCCACGATAAGATAGGGTCCCCAGAGCACAATAATCCTTTCCTGAGATACAATATAGAGACTCCTGAGAAAAAAAACAAAAGTGAGGCTAATTTTGGCTTTTCTGGGACTGAAGAAAAGCAGGCAGGCATGCCATTCCAGCTTGAGGAAGCAAGGGTGGGCCTGGTTTCATGTCTCCAGGGCATCTGCTTAGATCACCAGGGGTTTAGAGAACAATGCAAGGGGGTTGGGGGGAGATAGGAACCAGAGTCTTGGCCCTTGCTGAAGTGACAGGAGCCTTGTGTAGGCTCTGAAAAGTCTCTAAAATGATAGACCATGGCTTTAGACTTGAATTTTTTAAACTGTAAACCCCTCACCCCTCCTACCCGAATAAATTATTAACGAATTGCAGACCCAGCAGTGGTCCACTTCAGGGCTCTGTGAAGCCCCTAAAGTTGTAGGTTTATGTTGGTATGCATTCATATTTTTTGTTTTGTTTGTTTGTTTGTTTGTTTGTTTAAATTAGTTTCAAGTATAGGGCACATTGGTTAGACATTTATATAGTTTGTAAAATGGTACCCTCAATTGCTCCTTTCCTTCCCTGACCCTCCACCTAGCCAACGCATTAATGCTAACTGCATTCCCAATGTCGTGCTCCTCATCCCCGTGACCATCCATCAGCTACTAATTTGTACTTCTTTAACCCTTCATCTCATTCTCCCTGCCCTCCAACCATCTTCCCCTCTGTTCATCACCAAATTGTCCATTATATTTGTGAGTCTGTTTTTGATTAGTTTGTTCTTTTTATTCCTTAGACTCCACATACAAGTGAAATCATATAGTGTTTATCTTTCTCTTTCTGACTTAAATACCTTCTAGTCCATCAAAGCAATCTTTCTCCATCCCCTTCCTTTTAGTCTGTGGGTATCTTTTAATCTGAAGTGAGTCTCTTGTAGGCAGCATATATAGGGGTCTTATTTTCTTATCTTTTTAGCCACTCTATCTTTTGGTTGGAGCACTTAATTCTTTTCCATTTAAGGTACTTATTGATAGGAATATACCATTCTTTATTCTTGTTTTTGATATGTTTTTTCTTCTTAAGGAAGTTCCTCCAACATTTTCTGTAATACTCTCTTGGTGGTGATAAATTCCTTTAGTTTATTTTTGTCTGGGAAGCTCTTTATCTGTCCTTCAACTTTAAATGATAGCTTTGCTGGATAAAGTATTATTGGTTATAGATCCCGGGTCTTCATCTTGTCGAATATTTTTTGCCAAGCCCTTCTGTCCTGCATAGTTTCTTTTGAGAAATCAGCTGCCAATCTTATGGGTATACCCTTGTAGGTAATTATTTGTTTTTCTCTTGCTGCTTTTAATATTCTTTCTTTGTATTTAACCTTTGGCATTTTAATTATGATGTGCCTTGGTGTGGGCCTCTTTGGATCCTTGGTTTTGGGGATTCTCTAAGCTTCCTGAAGTTTTATGTCCATTTTTCCTTCACTAGGTTAGGGAAGTTTTCCATCATTATTTCTTCAAACAGCTGTCCAACATCTTGATTTTCTTCAGGCATGCCGATCAGGTGGATATTTGGACCCTTGATAGTGTCCCATATGCTCCTTAAATTATTTTGATAGTCTTGGCATCTTTTTCCTTGCCATTGTGATTGAGTGTCCTTGGCTTTCCCGTCCTCTAGATAGGGCATTTGATCCTTTTCTTTACTCACTTTGTTTATTCCTTTGTTTATTTCATTTAATATACTTCTCATCTCAAATAATTTGTTCTTCATTTCAGTCTTGTTCCCTTTTATAATTTCCATTTCTATTTTTTATGTTTTTTTTAATCTCTTTGTTGAAGTTCTCACTGAATTTATCTACACTTCCCAAAAATTCATTGAGCATCTTTATAACCAGTGTTTTGAACTCTGCATCTGTTAGATTACTTGACCCCATTATATCTGGATCTCTGTTCTGTTCTCTCATATAGTTTCTGCTTCTTCTACTTCCCATTTTGGCTGCCTTTGCAAGTCTGTTTCTATGTACTAAGCAAAGCTCCTCAGTCTCCCGGTCTTATTAGTGTGGATTTGTGAAGTAGGTGTCCAGTGGCATAGTCCTGAGAGAGGTTTAGCTGCGGGACAAATTTAGCTCAAGCCTCTGCCCCTCCAGGGCCACTTGTTAAGATTCAGCAAGCAATTCACAGATGCTGTGCTTATAGTTACCTCAAAAGGCCACACTAGAAATCGAAGCCAGCTGTCTCCAGTGTAAGTCTAGGCACTGTTTAGCAAGGAACACCTGACTTGCTGAGGATATACCTGGATATGGCTTGGGTGGGGTGAGAGTTGGGGGAGGTAGGGTTTCAGGGAATCTTTTGGACGGAGTGACCTCTGTTATCCAGTTTGATGACATCTCGGCTATGACGGTGCTGTGTCTGTGCACTGGGAGTTGGCAGTATCCATTGTTCCAACAGGGAACAATGGATACCGCCAACACTTCTGTACAGAGTGAGTCTTGCCTTGGCCCTCACTCCAACACTGTCTCCCTGCAAGTCCCTGGTGCCCACTGCGTGCACCCAAATTGGCACTGGTGCTCAGAGCAAGCAGGTCTGTTACCGGGAAAATCTGCTCGCAGACATGGCCCCTTTAAGAGGCTTCTATCGCTGCCGCTGCTGCAGCCTCCGTCTTGGTCGCTGAAGATGGGGCAGCCCCACGTCCTTGCCCCGTCCTACCCTCTGCTGTTGCAGGGTAATTTCTTGGATTTCTCCCTAGTTATGGCTTGTTCAAGATCTCAGGTGATTTTTCCTTACTGCTTGCTCCTTATTTTTGTCGGAACTTTGATTTGGCGGCTAGAGGGATGAACAGAGCCTCTATCATCTACACCATTTTTTTCCTCTCCCGCATCCATGGTTTCCCGCCCCCCCACCCCCGCAAGAGTTCTTGGCTTTCCTCTGATTCACAAAGGGATCTGCCATCCGAAAAAGATGTGCCCCTTTAGGAGGAGTGCCCCTTGCCCCAGGCAGTGTTCTTATCCCTTACGGAAATACCAGTTAATTTTCAATGTGCATTAGAATTAGCTGGGTATCCTGTTAAATTGATTTGGTAGGCCTGAATGTGTTCAAGAATCTGTGTTTCTGACAAGCTCAAGGTGATGCCCAGTCTGCTGGTCCTGGGACAATGCTTTTAGTAGAGAACTTTAATGGCAAACAGTGATTCTCTCACCCAAGCCTGGATAATGACCACAGCCACCTAATTGATCTCTAGTCTACCCTCCCTACGGCCACCGGAGTGACTGAAATGCACAATTCTAATCATATTTTCCCCTTCATTAAAATGTTCTGTGTGCCCCCACCCACCCAAGTTAAATAAAGACACCTCAGAATCCATTGTCTAGTTCCATGAGTAATTAATTCCATTCATGCTGGACTACCTAAGGGCAAATACTAGGGGGTGGGCAGGGGGAGTCTGAATTCCATTCCTGCCATTTCTTAGCTTTGTGAGCATCTGAACTCCAGTTTCTTCATATGTAGAATGGGGAAAAAAAAATACTTCATGGAGTTATCATGAGGAGCAAATAAGATAGTGTATGTAAAGCATTTAGCACAGTACTCATACATAGCAAACATTCAATAAACAATAGCTGTTTTGACTTACTTATAATATACCCTAGGGTTTCCATTTGTCACATGATAATCCTTCCAGTTCTGCTTTTATGACTGCATCAAATGCCACCTCTTTCTCAAATCCTTCCTGATCTCCCCCAATTACCATCCAATCTTTCACCTCAATTGTAACACTATAGTGGATTTCTTTCTATATTCTGCCTACAGAAATGCCAGCATGGTTTTGGGCAGATATTAACAATAGTTACTAGTAAAGTTTTATGAAAAATGAATTGTGTTCTTATTTCTTTTTGTTGTACTACCTACTCCTTAGCTACAATGTATTATAGAGAGCTTTGTTTGGTTATTTCTTTTTTTTCTCTCTCTAATTAATTTAATCCTCAGTAATATCTATTACTTCTGCCCTGACAAGTTGCTGATCTCAAGAGAGTATGGGATTAGCATGGGCATTACCTTATGTTGGAATCAATTCACTCAACAAATATTGTGGCCTTCTTCCATGTACATTAATGATGGTAGTAAAGGTCATCACATTTTCTTGACAACAACATGGATACATATGGTCTTCCTTATGAAAGTGTTGACTCTGGGACAGCTTCTGCGACCCAGAAGAGGGCAGGGTCTATGCTGCAACCTCCCTTGTAAGCCCCATTATACAATGAGGTATGCCCTCCGGGAGAACATAAATACCAGGAACGCTCCACTGTAGACTCAGGCAAGGATCCCTTGAAGCTATTTCCAGTTCCAAAGTTGTTTGGGCAGAATATTCTATTTTCTGAATTAGAATCAATCCTCTCCTTTTGAATATTTAGACCCTCATCCAAGCCTCAATACCCTAATAATAAAGGCCTTTCTTTACTCAAGCAGTCTTGACAGCTTACCAAGATCTTTTATGTACACAATGAGATTGATCTTTGTCACAACCCTGAGAGGTACGCTGGGCAGGGTTCTAGATTCCCATTTTGAAGCTGAAAGAAAATGACCTGTTTCCTGTGGGCCTAGGCAGGGAGGCAACCGGCACACACCCCTCTCAGAAGACAAGTGAGCTGAAGTGGAAGCAAATTTTTTGGTAGGTTTGACTTTTTGTAGCTACTTTCCATTAGTGGTCCCCCAACTTTTAGCAAAACTGTACGTAGTTGGGAGTTACGGATCCTCTGTCCAGTGTGATAGCAGCTGTGATTAGTGAGCTTGCCAAGGGGAAGGTAACTCTCAGAAAAGAAATCAGCGTGTGGTCCAACTGCCCTCCCCATGGAGATGTCTCTCCATTGCTGCCTTTAGGATTGAGGATGATTTTTATTGAGGAAATCCAACAGTTTCCATAAATGGAGAAAACAGATTGCCAGAAGTCACTTCTAAGTACTTTTCAAGGATTGGAGTTCACAACCTTCTAGCTCCACTCCTGGCTCTGCTGCCAGCTAACAGGGTATTTGGGCCAGGGGCTGAACCTGAGCCTTTCTCTGCTGAGAGCTATAAATCATAAAGGAGTAAGTGATTTCAGCCTTAAATGGCACATTTGAATCACCTGGGGAGCATTTAAAAAAATACCTTAATAGGAGCCCCACCCGCAGATTCTTATTCAATTGGTCTGGGTAGGCAGGAGAATTGTATGTTTCACAGGCTCCCTATGGGGGATGTGTTGCGGAGCCAAGGTGAAGAAACTGGATGGACAATTCTCTGAGCTCTCCTGAAGAGTTTGGCAGGAGCTCAGGTGTCCATCTGGTACACATTCCAAATGCACCATGTGGCCACCCCAGCCTATAGATTCAAGGCCACGAAAGACCAGAGCAGATAGGGCTGTACAGAAGCCATTGGCCAAGTCTTTTGTTTTAAAGTGACAGGCCTGCTGGGGTGCGATGTGTTCCAAGTGTCCAGGTGTCCAGTCCTCAGGCCAGTGACATTGTCTTAATGCCACATAGCACTGGAAGAAGCCAGGGGATTATTAGAGAGCAAAGTAACACTTTTGCCCAAAGTTCTTTTCATAAGCCTTTCACTTAATGGCATTTTGGAGTTCGGTGAATAGCTACTCATTCCTTTTGTACTTAATAACTATGTGTCCAAGCCCAAGAGAAGCAGGTTATTATTATCCACAGATGAAGAAACTACAGGTGGAAAGGTTATGACTTGCCCCGGTCACACAGCACAATAATAGCAGAGGCTGTGTCACGGAAACAGAAGTCCTTTTCCAGGACGAACATTCTTTCCTTTTCACCATAACTTAGCTGCTCGGAAGCAGTAGTACTCAGTTGCAGTGAGCTCCACTGAGAACAAGGGCACACCTGTCTGAGGTGTTCCTGCCCTCTCAATGTCCTAGGAAAAAGAGAGAGCCCATTCTAGGCAACACTTTTCCAGTCGGGCAGCTCTGCGGCTACGCTTTTGGCACCTCAATATCCCTCACATATTTACCAAGGCCTTTCACCTCTTGTCCCACTGGTTTTCCCTGCCCTTGTGTTCAAGCACAAGCTATCTAGGCTGTACCCAGCTGTACCATTCCATCCGGAAAGACAAAATAGCAGGAAAGCTCTCACCAGTGGGTGGAGGTGGTGATGAGAAGGAAAAATGTTAGGCTTGTGGTTGTCCTGTGGGTCAGTAGAACAGCTGCGGAGGTGCATAAAACCATAGGGTGCCAAAGTGGAAACTCCCGCTGGCTCCTACAGAGTGTTGCATATCACCACACATACATAGTTATAGCTTTCTGTTTACAAAGAATGAGAAGACCATTTTCATCCAAATCCATTACGTCATGTCAATTTCTCTTTAGCTTTGCTCAGCAGAGAATCCTTTTTGAAGCCCTGCTGTTGTTTCACTGCCCCTTCCCACTCAGCTCTAAATTCATCAGCAGCCACAGACAATGTGCATCCGGAAACTGTGCACCCCATAGACATGTAGCAAGCAAAGTGTTTGTCTAGCCTAGCAAAGTGGCTTTGAGTGGCTTTGCTTTGAAGTTTCCAGCTGATGCTTCCCTTTCAGGGAAACTATAAACTCTCCACCCAGGAAGGTTATTAGGCTGATAAAAAAAAAAAATCTTATAGACCAAGAACACCACCTATAGACTGTTTGGCTGGAATAAGTAAGACGGTGAACCTCTTCAGTCAGTCTTGGGCCTCTGCCAGTTGCCCGTCCTTTAGTATTCTGTCAGTACTGCTCTGATCTGGCTTTAACTGACCTCTGTCATGCCAAGTGTGGCAGCCAGCCTCCAAGCTGGCCCCTACTGATCCTCATCTCTTATTTTTCACACCTGTGTAGTCCCCTCTCACCATGAAAAGGGCTGATCCATGTGACCAAAGGGATATTGCAGGCCTGATGGTGTGTGGCTTCCCAGGCGAGATTATTAACAAACATTACAGCTTTTGCCCTGGGCCCTTTGTTCTTCTTTGGTCTGCCTTTTGCTTCCTCTATTTTACCAGCAAATCTTTCTCCTCAACCCCTTTTCACCCTGGATTTCTCTTAAGAATCAGCCTTTTTAATGGGCTGTCTTGGGAGAGAGTGAGCCTGTCCCTGGAGGTGTTAGTATATACAAGGTGACCATCTAGCAGGGCTGGTGTGGGAGACATCCCAGCAGTGGTCTCCAAGGCTCTTGTTCAACAATATAAATTTGTAGTTATTGAAAGACTCAGGTATCAAGATAACTTTGAGAATATTTGGAACCAGAAGTACTATAATGCCAAAATCCAAACTTATCATAAAGAGGCAAAGCTGAACAGAATCTTTGAAATCATCTACATGGCCTCTTTCACCCTAACATTTTATTCTCCCTGTAGGGATGCCTCCCATCATTTTCCCATGACTAGATCTATTTTCCAAGAACTAATCCCAAGTTCCCTCCCAGAACCCATACATCTGCTCCTGGATGTATCCAATGTCTCTCAAACTCAGGCTGACTAAATAGATGCCCTCTCTTCTCCCCCGAGGCTACTCATCTTCCTGACTTCCTATCTCAGTTAAGCATACGCCATCTTCTGTTTGGGACTCCAAGGCAAATTCTTGGACTCATTCTTCTCTTTTTCCCCTGTCCTCCAAATCCGTATTTTATTAGTTGCTAAGACTTATCCATTCTTTCTTCTTTTTCTTTTTCTTTCTTTTTCCTTCCTCCCTCCCTTCCTTCCTTCTTTCCTTCCTTCCTTCCTTCCTTCCTTCCTTCCTTCCTTCCTTCCTTCCTTCCTTCCTTCCTTCCTTCCTTCTTTCCTTCCTTCCTCCTTTCCTTTCTTTCTTTTTCTTTTTATTTTTTGAGAATTTTTATAAGAGTTTGAGTCAAACTGACGACATATGCCAGGGAGCAAGATCTCGAATGCTGCTGCCCCCCCCATTCTTTCTTCTTAATATCTTCTCATTCTTCCCCTTTATATTAGTCAGGATTCTCCAGAGAAGCAGAACTAAGTGGGAATGGTGGCAGGGATGGAGGTTATGCATGGATTTCCACTCACCACTGCTGACCTGGCTACAGCACTGCTGAGTGCCCAATCTGCCAGCATCAGAAACCAACACTGAGATCCCTATATGACTCTGGGATGATCAGCTAGTTACCTGGTGGCAAATTAATTACACTGGAACATTTCCATCACGGAAAGGCCAACACTTTGTTCTTAATGGAATAGCCAGTTAATCTGGATATAGATTTGCCTTTCCCGCACAATGATTCTGCCAAAAGTACCATATGTGGACTTACAGACTACTTTGCAAACCATCTCGTTATCCCACACAGCACTGCTTCTGATCCAGGAACTCACTTTATAGCCAATGAAGCGCAGCAATGAACCTGTGTTCATGAAATTCACTAGTCTTACTGTGTTCCCCATCATCGGGAATCAACTGGCTTGATAGAGTGGTAGAATGGCCTTTTGAAGACTCAGTTATAGCACTAGCTAGATGGTAATATTTCACGGGTGTGGGGCAATGTCCTCTGAGATGCTGTATATTCTCTAAATCAGTATCCAACATATGATACTGTTTCGCCTATAGCCAGGAACGAAGGAGTGCAAATGGGAATGGCTCCACTCACTTATTACTTGTAGTGATTCACTAGCAAAATTCCTGCTTTCTTTTTTTGTGTGTGTGACCTTAGGTTCTGCTGGTCTAGAGGTCTTAGTTCCAAAAGAAGGAATGCTTACACCAAGAAACACAATGATTCCTTTGAATTGAATGTTAAGACTGCCACTCAGCCGTTTGGGGCTCCATATATCTCTTTATAAGCAAAGAAGGAGATTATCATCTTGGACAAAAGATGTGGACATTTCTAAAGAAATTTGATACATAAAGGCACATTTTCTATCAGTTCTTCTTATAAGAAATAGAAAAAAAAACATATTTATGGAATGAGTCATTTCCAAAGTTCAAAGACAAGTATTTGAAAGATGTGGTCTTTTTTTTTTTTTTTAATGTGTCCAATTGGCTAGACTACGGTACCCAGTTATTAAATCAAACATTAATTTAGATGTTGCTATGAAGATGTTTTATAGATATGGCTAAAGTCCTTAATTGGTTGTAAATAAGGGAGATTACCCTAGATAATCAGTTGTTTCAGTTGAAAGGTCTTAAGAGCTGAACTGAGGCTTCTCTGGAGAAGAAATCACCTGAGAACTCCAGCCCACTTTTTCTGATGGTCTGCCCCATGGATTTCAGACTTAACCTCACCAGCCTCCACAACAGCATAAGCCAATTCGCTGCAAGGAATCTCTTACTATATTAATGTGTATCTCCTACTTGTTCTTTTCTAGTTGAATCCTGACTGTTAAGAGACATTAGAAACCCCTTTCTCCAAAGCCCCTCCCACTTCCCACCTTCCCATCCAATAGAGAAACCCAAGAATTAGGCAAGAGAAGGTGGGCATAATTTTCTCAAGTTAATCAAAGAGAATATTGTAATGAAAACCCAGGATTGGGAAACCTCTGTTCCTCTGTAAAATGAAAGAGGAAAATTATGTTGACAAAAGGAACATGAAGTACTTAGACCCAAAAAAGTTTAACTAATCTTTTTTCGTTTGTTTTTTTAAAATTGAGAAATAATTGCCATATACAAGTATAAGGTGTACAAGGAAACACCTTCACTGGAACTGTCCAAGTGGGCAGTGAATGAGGACAAAAGGAAAGAGCATTTTGCATGCCCTTGACAAAGTGAACTGGAGCGTGGAACACTGGGTAGGAATTACAGGGTGGCAGATTTCAGCTCTGCCAAGAAACACCTTTTTAATGCTCTTTTTGACTAAAGAGAAACAGGCTGCTTTGGGAGGAAGTGAGCACTTGTCCCTGTAGGTGTTAGTACGTACAGGGTGACCACATAGTTGGGGTGGTATGAGAGGGATTCAAGCAGTAGATTCTAAGGCACTATTCAAGAATATAATTCTGTAATTATTGAAAGACTTAAATACTGAGATAACATTTAGAATATTTGGGAGCAGGATTATGAGTCAATTTATTATAATACCAGACTCAAAACTCATCATAGAGAGTCAGAGCTGGACAAAATCATCTTGTCTAACTTCCTTCTGCTCTCCATTTTATATAAATAAAAAAAGTAAGGCCCAGAGAGACGTGACTAACTCAAGGTCACACAGCTGTAAAGTAGAAGATGTAGGTTAGAACCTGAAATTTGTAGGCATGTTCTATTTCTCAACTTCTTTACTGGTCTCATTATCAAATCCATGCAAAAATATCTGGAAACTTGCCAGGAAAAAATAATGGAGACAATTAAACCTTGACAAATGACAGCTTCTTTGAATGTCATTTAAACACAAAGAAGTATGAGGAACTCAACTGCTGAAACTCTTTGATAACATCAGGAAAAAGGAGTCACTTCTCATAAATCTCAGAGATGATGTCATCTAAACACACAAGCAGTTAGTGGAAGTTCCAACTCATTATGAAGGAAATGATTCTTATAAATAGTTTTGATCTAGAGATACTGTTTGGCGTCTTCAAATCATAGATTCTTGAAATAGGAAGACCTAGCATAGAGGTCATCTGATCCATGGCACACTGATTCTACAAATATTGGACAAAGTTATTGTCACTCTCAACCCTGCATTTCCATGGTACCTTGTACCAGTCACTACTGTAGCATTTTGTACATTAAAGTACACAAAATTGAATGGAATTTTTTTCTTCCAAACTGAAAATAGTTTTTTTTCCTAATTATAAACATGCTTATTGTAAAATTTCAAATAATACAGAGAAGTAGAAAAAAGACTTATCAGAAATCTCACCACCCAGAGATAACTATTGTTAGCATTTTGATGAATATTGTTCAATTATTTCTCCATGCACATGTTTACACGTGCACAATTTTTTTTTTTGTAAAATTGGGACCAGATTATAAGTGCAGTTTCATCACATTCTTCTTTTCGCTTAACTGTATAGATCTATATTTTCATTTTAATGGTTGCATAATAAACCTTAATATGCTGTATAAATAAGCCTCACAATTGTGAACCAGACCCTGGCTGATGGATTAGTTGTTCCCAGTTTTTCTTTTTTTGTGTTTTTCTTTTTTTTTTTTTTAATGAATTAGGGAGTTATTTCCTGCTTCAGGGAGAGAGATCATCTTGGTCACCCTTGGGAGTGTGGATCACCTCTGGAAACTAAAAGTAACTTGCTTCCTCCAAAGTGGTGAGGGTGTTGATTGTAGGGAGAAGTCTCCCTGCAAAATGAGTGGGTAGGTGGGAGGCACTACTGTCTCCTCTGGGAGAGGGAATGTAAAAAGGAGCTTTGATTTGCTGGAAAAGCTGCCATACTCCAGGGGGAGGTCAGTAACTGGAGCCCATCTGACCTTGGATGACTTCCAGGTCAGCTTGCCAATCTGCCTTTGCAGTGTCCACAGCAATAGCCAGAACTGAGGATAACCCAGACCTTGGCCCAGGACTCAGCTCACACAGGCCAGCTGCTGCTCTGTGACCAGTAAGAGACATGATTGCCTAACTCCTTGTTCACCACATGAGGCTAAAAGAGCATTTACTTCTGGGTTCTGGGTATGGATTACTTAACCAACCGCTACTCTGTCACCAGCACTTCCCCTCACAATTACAGTAAGAGACAACATTATTGATTAATTCCTGTGGGTGCTATATGAGGTGGGGAGATGACAATGCAATAATGAGCACCTTTCTACATATGCCTTTACATAGTTATCTAATTATCTCCTTAATATAAACTCCTCTCGGTGGAAGGGTTGGGTCTATAGGAAAATGCCAGACAAATCTGGTGGTAATGTGGGTGGCACCTGGGAAGGGCCAGCTGGCTAACTGCTGAGAACCTTCTCAGGGTAGCAACATGTGATAGAAGTAGCTGCTGTCCAGGATCTGGTCTTGAAGGTTTAGAAACTTGATCCCATCAGGACCCCAAAGTTAATGGGACTCAGAAAGCTGATTCACTCAGAGGACACTGGAAGGGATAAAGCAGAATGCCAAATAATTAATTTATAATGAGATATGTAAACTCTAGGTGTAGTGGGCATTTGGGTCGTCCTGACCAGCCTGTCCTTTCTCACTGTGGGAAGCCAAATCATAATGAGAAGGCTTATGGTGGCCTTAGAATAGAGTAAGGAGAATTAGTTTGGTGATCTGAGTGGTAGCCTGATGCATCCACTCCCTGACCAGGCTGACAAGCACCTCTCAGGTGACATTGGCTGCAAAGGGAAGTCAAGTGAGTTATAATAACAGAAACTGCTCTGTAGCTAAGCTGAATCCCAAGCCATTCTCCTTACAGACTTCTATCTGGCAGTCTCTAAGGGCTTGGGGACTCACAGCTTTTCTTGAAGGTAGAGAGGGTGCAGATAGGTCAAATGATACCATAGGGCCCTATTTTTTTTAACAGGTTATTCATATCTGACTTTTCTATCTATCTATCATCTATCCATCTATCTATCTATTCACATATTCAACTTATCAAGCGACGGTTGAACATGGTTCAGGTCCTGGGGAGACAGCAGTGAGTAAAATAGACAAAATTCCTTCTCTCATAGGGTTCACATTCTAGTAGGAGATAAAGATAATATACATATAATCAAATAAACATAAAATAATAAAAACAAATATACCACTAAATAAATAAGGCAATTTCTAATTGCAAAAACCTGTATGTAAGATATTAGATGGCAATATTTGATATGAATGAAAATTAAGCAAGGAAGGGATTAAAGTGTGTTAGAGTGGAAGTGGGGAACACTTGTTATAGGGATATCAGGGAAGGTCCTTCTGGTAAGATGACATTTGAACAAAGACCAAATTACACAGATATCTTGGGCGGGGGAATATTCCAGGTGGAGAGAACAGCACATGCAAAGGCTATGAGGCTAGAATATGCCTGGAACAGCAAAGTGATCAGTGTGGCTAGAGTATATAAGCAAGGGGAAGAAGTGGTAAGAAATAGGGTCAGAGAAGTAACAGAGTCGGGGGAAATAGGTCATGTAGGGCTTTGCAGGACTACACTGTAAATATTAGATTTTATTCTAAATGACAAGGGAAGCCACCAAAGGGTCAGACTTACATTTTATAAGGAGTCTGACTTCTGAATGGTAAATAAACTGATTAATCTAATCTATCAAAAATAGAGCCATTAAAGATTAGGAAAGAGACCTCGGAGATCTGGTGAAACTCTTGCTACTCAAAGTATGGCGCATGGGCCAGAAGAACTGGCACCACCTGGAGCTTGTTAGACATGAAGAATCTTGGACTCCACCACAGACCTCCAGAATCAGAATCTGCACTTAACAAGATCCTCAGGTGATCTGCAACCACATAGAAATGTGAGCACTGGTCTAGTCCAACCCCTTTATTATTTTACAAGTGATGAAGCCAAGTGTCAGTCTGCAGAAGTTCCTTGCTTAAAATCACGTGGTTGTATTCAGGACAGGACCAAAGCTAAGGCCCAGGTCTCCTGACTCCGGTGAGCCCACTTTCCATGGCTTCACCTAGTCATGATGTTAATAGATTATAATATTCATTAATTAAGTTAATCAGTCAATGACTTACTGAGACACCATCTCATAATCAAATACAATCAATTATCTCAGTAACGATTTTTACTGCTTAAGAACTCAAGAGCAACTGATAAAAGACTGGGCAAATGTAAGTTAACTGACCACCTATACTGATTGGGAGAAAAAGTAAAAACCTACCATGAGTAATATAGGTCTTAGATGCAATATGTTCCCTGACTCATCTCATCATCCTCTGAGATTTGCTGGAAATGCTCAGGATGTTTAGATGTGGTACCCCCTGAAAACTTTCTTCTTCCAGGACGATGGAAAAAAACACAAATTTCATTGTCTTCTCAGCAGAAAAATTCCCTATGGCTTGAAGAAACTTAAAAAAAAAAATCTCTTTGTGGATACCACCCCGGAATCTTGGAGATTAGACTTTGAAACCCAGGTCATGTCCCAAAAGGGAAGAGTCAAGATAGGAAAGACTCTATTTTAAGGGATTGATAGGGTGAATGGCTGGAAGTGTCTACAATGGAAAAAAAAGGTGGGGTTATCATCTCTGTCATTGCTATTATTGTTGTTGTTATCAAAAACTTGTAAATAGTGCTCTTAAATTATTGTCCCTTTAGAACAATTAGGGAGATAACGGAGACTTCAGAGTGCTTTTGCAAACCCAAAGGGAATATTGCTATTCACCAGCAGCTTTGCTTTAAGAAAAGTGGCCCAGCACTGACTGCTGGCATGGTGGAAATCCCGGGGATAGGGTTAGGTGTGTTATTTGAGGACTAAAGAGAGTCAGTGGACCCTTTAAAGTAATGGTTCTGGCAGAGTGGGAAGGGCACTTCCAAGGAGAGCAACCCCATCCTCTAAGAGGCTATTTGAGGCATTCAGGGGATAGATGGCAAGAGAGAGAATGAGGGAAGGAGAGGAGGAGTAGATGGGAGACAGTGTGGAATTAGACTTTCATAATAAGGCAAAAAGGAGGGCTTGAAGATGTCTCTGAAAGATCAAGCCTGAGGGATTGAAGGAATTTGTGGGTTACCTAAAATGTTATTTAATTTCTGTATAAACTAGGATTATTAGCACTAGTGGCTGCCCACCCTCCCCCACCCCTTGTCTCAGTGTACAGCACAACAGAGGCTTATTCATCTCTTACTCATTACAGTAAGATGTGGCTGGGGCTGCTGGGGCAGTGCTCCCAGACAGCTGTCTTCCAGAGACATGGGCATCCTGGCTGAGCCCATGTGGTAACTTCACCATCTTAGAATCCTTTGCTTCCTGTCAGATGGACAGAAGAAAAAGTAAAGCTTTTCCTTCGTCGCCACAAACTAAAAGTGACCCACAATTTTCCCTTGCTTCTGTTGATGAGGATTAGTCACATGGCCCATTTAGCCTCCAGGGGCTTGGTGAGGCTGGCTAGGGGACACAGCCAGTACTCTGCCACAGGACTGACTCATATGAAGCAGGGAAGGCCATGCTGCCCACCCCTTGTGTGGCTCCTCAAGATGCTGGTCTGCAAGCAGGCAGCTTGTCCTTAAGGAGTGTGTGGGGGCTATTGGTGGCCCTGAGTAGATGGAGTTTCTTCGGTGCCTCCTCTTTCCAAATTATATCCTACCATACTGTCTGGACTGTCCCTGGTTAGAGTTAGGTTTGGAGGTCAACGGGGCCACTGTGGCTCTGGCAATCCCACCTTGTAAATGGGAGAACCCCGTACTTTGCTATTTATTATGGTCAGGCTGTGTGACCTTTAATATTCCTTCCAATACTGAGATTTGATGACGAATATTTAGGATCCTTGGATTCTCACCCTGTCTCTACCAGTACCTTGACCTCAAGGGATTCCCTTTCTCTCTGGACCTCAGTTTCACGAGCTGTGAAGGGTATGGGTTGGCCCAGATGACCTTTAATGTTCTTTCCTGGTCCAAGAGTCTATTTCTCCTTAGGGACTAGCTTGAACCAGCCATTTCTGCCTCTCCTGAGCCCTTAGAAAGGAATGAGGTCTAAAAGATTTGACTTACTGCTCGCAGCTTTGGTGCTACCTGATTCTGTCCAAAATTGTGTAACAAACCCAGGGACTCTTTCAGCCAGCCAGCTGTTGGCATTCAGTAGCTGGCAACTTATAAAAAAAGCAGGATCTGAATGGGTCGAGGGAGAGACCCAAGGGCAGGTGCCAGGGCCAGAGGTCAGATTTCAAGGTAGCAAAGTGTTTTGCCTGCCTGGACCTCTGTGGGACCCAGGCGTGAGCAAGGCCTAGAGTACCCATAGATGTGAGACTAAGCACATCAGTCTGGGCCCCAGCAGGCAGCAGATGCACACTCAAAAGTATTAAACTAGGGGTAGGGTACAGAATAAATGCTTAATGAAGGGACTGTTTACAAAGGTATGGTCAGAGTTAAGGATCAAACACCGAATGGTGAGGCACCCAGGGACTAGGACCAGACCTAAAGGCTGAGGGGAGGAAATATGGCTGGAGTCTGTGAGAGCTAGAGTAGTGGAGAATTCACAGGAGCCAGGGCATCAGAGGAGCATGACCTCTTCCAGAGGGCAGTAAAGCAGGAGCAAGGCAGCTCAGATGGGGTGGTACTGAGTGGAGAATAAATATGTCAACCCGGAATCTCTTACCAGTGCCTCCCATTGGCCAAACCAAACAGGAAGTCAAAGGAACAGGGAACCTGGCATTGTGGTTATAGAGAACACAGAGGGGACAGAGCAGGGCATCGACAGATGGCAGAGGCACATGGAGAATAACCAGGACACAAGTCTCAGGTCTCACCCAGTTACCTACTCTTTCTCCTCAGGTCTGTGAGAAGAGTTTGAATGGCCTGAACTGGGTGGTATACTGTAAAATTCCCAACTACATGGGTGGACAGCAACAGTAATAAAGATGGTGACATTATCTTACTTATGTAACTATGTTTTCCTGCAATAGCATACAGTTACCTGGAGCATCTTTCACAGCATCTGAAGGAGCCAAATTCTCTGCGTCTCTCATTTAAGATTTCTTTTAGATGCAGATTTGGACTCTGTTCCACCTTTTTCTTGAGTGGTAACACTAGCTGCTCTGTCAGTTCTGTGAGAGTTGGAAGAGTGGGATAAATTTAGACCAGAGAGTTATTGTGCCAGAGCCCATATTTTAAATATTTGATTTTTAACATGGCCTTGACCTCTGTGCCTTGCATAACTACATATTCCCTATCTTCAGCTTGATCAGCTTCTGTCTCTCGCCCCCATGCTAAAATGTACCTCCCCACCCCTAGCAGCTATGAATAGTTGATGTGTACAGTGAGTCTGAGTGTTGGGCTATAATCAGTTCCCACTCCATCAGATACCACCGCTGTCAAAACAAAGTCAGCTATGTAAAAACCCTCACCATTCCTCCTGCCTCCTTTTGGAATGCACTGTTCTGACTGCAAATACAAAGCAGCAATTTATAAGCATGAGTTAGTGCAAAAAACAAGACACAAAAATGAGAAAATGAATATGACATGGTATAACATGAAATTCGGAATTATAAACAGGGAGACAAGGATAGAATCAGAAATAAGATGATGTTTTAAGATTAATATACCTGAGATATGAGGGACAAGAAACCAGATGTTAGGTATTTATTTTATTTCTCTGCATAGCCAAGTTCACTATAGAATTACTTACTGTCAATGTCTGGCATTTTTGTCTTTAGACAAATGTGTTCATGCATCAGCCATGCTTTCTAGTCTTATTAAAAAAGGAAAAAGATGTAGAAAGATTTTTTTTTTTACTCTGTAATATAGTATACAGTTTCATACTGTGGATCACGACCCATTAATAGGTCTTGATATTAATTTAATGGAATATGGTAACATTTTTCAAAAAATGAAATAGAGTTAGAATTGAATATAAGCATCAGAATATATAACACATTAGTGAGGTTAAGTATCGGATAAAACACACAGACCAACATATGTGCTAGGTATTGAATAGAATACACTCTTGGCCTTGGGCAGAGTTGGCTGGGTGTTAGGACACTTGAGCACTTGTTCCAACACAGCTATTAATCTTCTAAGTGGCCTCCTCCTCTAGACAGCTCTCCTCTCTGGCCATGGTATCCTTATGTATAAAGTGATACACTTGAACTGAATCATTTCTAAAAGCCTTTCAATCCCCTCATTTAACACGAATTTATTGAGCGCCTACTAGGTGCCCAGCACAGGGATTTAGGAGCAAACAAACAAGACCTTGCCCTCACTGAGTTCATATTCTGGTGGGGGGATGATGACAATAAATAAACAAGTAGATAAAATGCTGAGTGGTCATAAGTGCAATGAAAATCAACAAAGCAGGATAAGGAGATCAGAGAGCACTGAAAGGTGGGGGTATCATTTTAGATAGTGTGGCCAGAGGAGGCTTCTCTGATAAAGGGATATTTTAGTAGAGACATTAAGAAAGAAAATGAAGCGATGAAGCTGCACAGATATCTTAGGGAAGAATGAACTCTGCCAAGGCTGCAAAGTGCTTGCCTTGTTCAAGGAAGCAGCCAGAGTGGCTGGAGCAGAGTGAGCCAGGAGCTGGGACAGGAGAGCGGGTCAGAGGGAGGAGAACGGGTCACTGGAAAAGCCTGGGAGGGTTTTGACATGATCTGACTCATGTCTAAAAGGATCCCTATCAACAGTCGGAGGTTAGTTGGGAGGCTTCTAGAATACTCAGGAAGTGAGAGCAAATAGGATTTGCTGATGCTTTATCTATGAAGTGGGGAAAAAGAGGACTGTAAGATGAATCTTACAGAAGGTTCGAAGCCTGAGCAGCTGGAATTCTTATTGAACACCCATGTGGCTGCAGATGTTATGGCACTTGGAAATCCAAATCTAGAGAGAGCCATTGGGAGCAATCAGCATATGACGATACAGAAAGTCATAGGGCTGGATCAAGTGACTCATGAAGTGAGTAGACCTAGAGATCAGAAGAGGCCCCAGGAATCATTCCTGGGCCCCTCCAACATAGAGAGGTCTGGAAGATGAGAAAAAACCAGCACATGTGATTCAACTCCAAACTCTTTCCAGAAGAGGTTGCTGAATAAGAAGAGAAAAATCTGGAAAATGTGGTTTTTGTTTTGAAATAATTAGCATGACTTTCCTACCAATCTTTTCTAAAATTATCATTTCTGATTACAGTAGTCTCCCCTTATCTGTGGTTTCACTTTCCGAGGGTTTAGTTACCCATGTTCAGCTGTGGTCTGGCAATATTAAATAAAAAATTCCAGAAATAAGCAATTCATAAGATTTAAATTGCACGATGTTCTGAGTTGAATGATGAAATCATGCATTTTATCACCTCGTATCATCACAAGAAGGGTAAGTACAGTGCAATAAAATATTTTGAGAGAGAGAAACCACATTCACTTAACTTTTATTATAATATATTTTTATAAATGTTCTATTTTACTATTATTTTTGTTAATCTCTTACAGTGCCTAATTTATAAGTTAAACTTTATTATAGGTATGCATGTATAAGAAAAACAGCATATGTAAGGTTCAGTACTATCTGTGGTTTCAGGCATCCACTAGGGGTCTTGGACCATACCCCCCACAGATAAGGGGGGGACTACTATACCACAATGATAGCATCTTATAGCAAGCTAGGTAGAGAATTGTTGGTGGGTTAAATGGAAATGTATATTAATTGACTAAAGATTTCTTTTAGTTTCTTAGTGTTATCAAAAAAAAAAGTGGAGGGGGGGAGTGTACATTAGAGCTTATTTGCTTTCAGCAACCAGTTCAGACTGAAGGCAGTTGATCCCCAGAACTTCCCCAGGCCATGTGCTCTGCAGGAAACCTGCAGATTGGATTTCCCCAACTCTGCCCCAGTCTATGACATCTCCATTTCAAATTGCTGTGCCCAGTCCTGAGCCAAGGCACAGGAAGTGGGGTTGGATTTCTCCTTCCTTTTTGTGAAGGCAAGAGAGACAACAGCCTTGTGGTGAAGCTCTCAACACGTGCCTTTCGAATGCTTTCTCAGGCTTCAGAACTAACTCTCCAAACAGGAGCAGAAAAATTTTCAAGTTGAAGAGAATTGAATGAGAGCCTTGGCTTATTAAAACTTGCCCTCTTGGAAAAGGATTCCAAACTGCAATGTTCAGCAAAATGTGTGGTGGTGTTGCAGGGTGTGTCTTTCTGTTTGGGCTTGATTTCGACTGTAGTTTATATCAGCCATTTGGATGCAGCAACAGTTGGAAGGTCATGGTGGCCACAGTGAGATTAGAAGGGAGAACAGCAGACTGCTATATTAGGAGCAGCCACAAGAGGAACTAGCAATTTTTACACTCCTGAAAAACTTCTTAAACTGCTCCCACCACCATTGTTCTCTGCTTGTTGAGCCCCCTTCCTCTGGTAACAAATTCCCTGTTCTCTGGGCACGCAAGCCAGGACCCCATGCATTCCAGGAACTGTTACTGGACCTTCACTATCCCTTCTTTCACAGCCTGGCCCCCCTTCCCATTAGAGCGCCGAACTCCTGAAATCATTACCGCTGGCTTACACAACAGATTTGAAGACTTACCACCCAATAGACCCAGTATGGTGAAATATTGTCTGAATCAAGAGTGAAGATCCATTGGACATTGCTTAGACTGTTGAGATCATGCACTTGTCAGACTGAGAGAATGGGCAGGCAGCTCTTTTGTCTCCCTGGCTCTGTTCCCCTAATCAACAGGGCGGAAAGAGGGTAAGGGTAGAGACAAAGGCTGGGACCAATCAGCAGCCTAATAGAAAGTCTGTTTTTGTTCCTGCTCAGCCTATGTATTATTTTTAAAAGTTCTTTCCTAGTTTCCTGTTGCCTGTAGTACAGGGACTAACCTTGGTGGCCTCTCATTCAAAGCTTCACACCATTTAGACTTTCTGCCATAGTGAACTATATCCTCTTCAACATCTCCTGTGTGTGAGAATGTGCATACGTGTGTGCACACATGCACACACATTCTGACATTCTATTCACTGTGGCTACAAGGTCTCTACCTCTAAAGTCTTCTCAAATCTCTGGACCTTTGTCCAGGCCTTTCCCTTGTCTCTTGGCTCTCAATTCCATTTTCCCAAACCGTAAATTACCCTGTCCTCTGAGCCATCAAAGCACTTTATATTATGACTTGCCACAGTTTGCATGGCATTCAAGCTAGCTGTGGGGTCTTATATCTCTGTCCTCTTCTCAATGCCCAGGCATACATGAAGTTGAGCCATTTGGGGCTGACATTAGTCCTGGTCACAGTCACATGGCAAAGTTTCAGGCACCTTCACAGAATCAAATTGAAGAAGAGTTTGCTACTTCAAAATGGTACCAAGTTAGCCGCTCCCATTGTAATTTCTCCTAAATTCCCACATGAGGACTTCAAAAAAAGATGAAATTTTATATATTCAAAAACAAACAAACAGAAAAAACTAGCACATAACCTGAACATTGGTCATATCAAATACTCTCACACTATGGTTCCAGAAGGTGGTGGCCAGACTATTGATAAAGGCAGCTACTTGAGTACAGGCTTAGAAAGGTGCACCTCTTTGACTTAGCAATTTTCTTGCTAGAAATTTATTGCAAGTAATAAGTATGCTGGTAAAGATTTAACCACAAGAGAGAAATAGGAACAAACTACATGCCTACTAGAAAGGATAGGCTGAAAAATCAGGGTATATCTTCCTCTTTGACTCAGTAATTCTCTTGCTGGTAATTTATCTTAAGAAATAAATAACTATTTAATTAAATAATTAAGTAAATAATTAAGTATTTAATTAAATAATTAAGTAAATATTTAAGTAAATAATTAAGTAAATATTTAAGCGCAAGGAAAAAATAGGAACAAACTACATGCCCACTGAAAATGATAGGCTGAAAAATGGGGTAAATCTGTGTGAAGAGGGCATAGTGTATATCCAATAAAAATTAAATTTAAAGATACATTTACTGACATGGAAAAATGTTCATAATTTATTGTTAAAAGAAAAAAATTCAGGTTACAAAACAGAATACATTATCATCGAATTTTTATAATAAAAACCTACCATAGATATATGTAGAAGATTAAGGCTGGCAGGATATGTCAAAATGTTAACAGTGAGTATCTCTGGGTAATGAAATTATAGCTAATATTTACTTGCTTCTTTTAGCCTATTTGTTTATTTCTACAATGAACATGTGTTTCTTTATTAACTCATAGAAGGGCATGAAGTTGAGAAGCATTAGAGAGCTGTGAATAAGAGCATAAGTTCACTGGCAGATGCCCTGAGTAGGATTTCATCTGCCAGGTACTTGCTGTGTGATCCTGGAGAAAATTCCTTAACTTTTCTTCTTCCGTAAAATGTGCATAACAATAATGTCTAAGGCAATTCTGTGGAGAAAAGATAGTCTTTTAAATACACGGTGCTAGAACTACTGGACAGTCACATGCAAAAATATGAATCTAGACACAGACTTTACACTTGTTACAAAAATTAATTCAAAATGAACCATTGACCTAAATGTAAAACACAAAGCTGTAAAATTCTTAGAAAATAACATAGGAGAAAATTTAGATGACTTTGGGCATGACCATGACCGTTAGATACAACACCAAAGGCATCTTCCATGAAAGATAGAATTCATAAGCTAGATTTTGCTAAAATTAAAAATTTCTATATGAAAGATACTGTCAACACAATGAGAAGACAAGCCACAGGGTGAGAGAAAATATTTGCAAAAGACACATCTGATAAAGAACTGCTATCCAAAATATACAGAGAACTCCTAAAACTCAACAATAAGAAGACAAACAACCTGATTAAGAAAAAAACACCTCACCAAATAAGATATACAGATGGCAAATAGGCATATAAAAAGACACTCAACAAAATGTCATTAGGGAATTGGAAATTAATACAATAATGAGATACCATTAAACACTTATTAGAATGGCTAAAATCTAAAACACTAACAATACCAGATGCTGGTGATAATGTGTAGCAATAGGAACTCTTATTCATTGCTGGTGAGAATACAAATTGGAAAACAGTTTGACGGTTTCTTATGAAACTAAGCGTATTCTAACCATATGTTTTAGTTAGCTCAGTTTAGTTGCCATAACAAAATACCATTGACTAGATGGCTTAAAAGATAGAAATTTATTTTCTTACAGTTCTGGAGGCTGGAAGGTCCAAGATCAAGGTTCCTGACAAGGTTTCTTGTCAAAGTCTCTTCCTGGATTGGAGAGGACCTCCTTCTCACCATGTCCCCAAATGGCCTCTCCTCGCATAGAAAGGGAGGGGGAGAGGAAGAGAGAGATGGAGAGCTCAAGTGTCTTTTTAAATAAATACATTAGTCTTATTTCATCTGGACATCCCACTTATGACATCATTTAACCTTAGTTACTTCCTTAGAGGCCTCACATCTAAGTAATAGTCGTGCTGGGGGCAGGGCGGGGCGGGGTTAGGCCTTTAACACATGAATTTGGAGGGACACAAGCATTCAGTCCATAACACCATACCTCCCCAGCAGTTGTGGTCCTTGACATATACCCAAGTGATTTGAAAACTTAGTCCCACACAGCTTTATCATAATTGCCAAAACTTGGAAGCAACTAAGATGTCCTTTAGTAGGTGAATGGATAAAGAAACCGCAGTACATCCAGACAATGTGATATTATTTAGCACTGAGAAGAAATGAGCTATCAAGCCATGGAAAGACCTGGGTAAAACTTAAATACATATTACTAAGTGAAAGAAGTCAATATGAAAAGTCGACATATTGTATAATATGATTGTACTATATGATTTTCTGGAAAGGTAAAACTATGGAGACAGTAAAAAGACAAATGGTTGCAAGGGATTAGGGAGTGAGGAATGAATAGGCAGATTCCAGAGGATTTTCGGGATAGTAAAACTACTCTACATGTTACTATAATGGTGGATACATGTCATTACACATTTGTCAAATGTACTACACTAAGGACAAATCCTAATGTAAACTACAGACTTTGATGTGTCAGTGTAAGTTTATCCGTTGTAGCAAATGGAGCACTCTGGTGTTGGATGTCTATAGAGGGAGGTTATGAGTGTGTGAGGCCAGGGGGCATATGAGTACTTTCTGTACTTTCTGCTCAATTTTGCTATGAACATAAAACTGCTCTAAAAAGTTTTATTTTAAAATACATCTCTACCTTATTGTGTTACTGTTAAAGTTAAATGACTTTATTCTTGTAGAGCTGTTAGAATACCTCCTGGCACAGAGTAGCACCCAATACATTTTAGCTGAAGGTAAGTAAAATGAGCACAAACACATACAGGAGAAGAGATGATTTTTTAATGCAAACAAAAAAAGATTTCTTATCTGGCTGGAAAAGTCCAGGGACTCTGTATTCAAAATTTACAAAACCTGACCTATCCTAGATGCTCAATAAATGCTGTGGATAGGTGAGCAAAGGATTTGATCCCTGATTTAAACCTTGGAGCAAATGAGATTGCTTAGAGAGAAAGTGTAGAGTGAGAGGAGAATGGGCCCAAGACTGGGTCATACAGCCCTTTAAACTTAACAATCAAATAGAGAAGGACAACCAGGCAAAGGGGGCTGCAAAGTGGTGGGACAGGAATCAAGAATGTTTGGTGTGTGAAGACCAAGAATATAGAGTGCTTCAGGAAGGAGCAAGTGGCCAACTAAACGTGTTTGGCGTTCTGCTGAGAGGTCAAAGAAAAGAAGGTGTGTGAGTGTTCCTCAGGTAACGGAGGACCCGGGTGACCCTAACAAATGCAGAGGTGGTAGAGTGAGAAGGGTGGGGACAGGAAGGTCAGGGAGGAGGGAGCCAAACTGGAGGTGGCTCAAGAATAACTAAAATGTGAGGAAATTAAGATGGAGTATAGCTAATTTTCAAAAAACTTTGGGAAAGGCGTAAAAAGATATATTAACAACCAGAGAGAAAAATATATTTGTTTGATTTCTTTTTATGATGGGAATGACTGGCACATGTTTAATTTAAATACCGATGAGGAAGGGTGTTTATGGACAGGGAAGAGCATGGGTGGGAGGTTGAGGCAATCCCCATCAGAGATTTCTACTTTCTTTCTGCAGTAGAGACCACAATTATTTGCTAAGAGTGGAGAGAATAAGAAGAGATGTGAAGATCCAAGAAGAGTTTGAATTGGTCTCTGAGGGATTGTGAGGTCCCTATACATACTGCATTTCCTCTGTAAGTTCTTCTCACCCCTCATTTCGCAGCCACGGATACTGAGACCAGAGAGGGGAGGCAATTTGACTAAAGTCACACAGCAAGTTAGCGGCAAAGCTTACTAGGGTTAGGTATTTGAGCTTTCAGGTAAGGGCACTTCTACATACAGCAGCTGTCATCTTATGTGTCAGCTCTTCACTCTGTGAAGTTATGTCAGGCTCTTTTCAAAAGACGGATCCCTGAGTTTTACTAGATGTTCTGTCACCCGCTCATGCAAAGCTTGTCACATAGAGAGGATTGAAGCAATATTTTCTCATGAATGAATAATTAGAAATCAAGCTGCCCTTCTTCAGTCTCAGTTTTTTAAAAAAGAGAAGACCTCCTTTGTATAATTCCTTTCTTGTCCCCTCATGCCTATTTCAGAATAAAGCAAAGGTGGAGCAGAAAGAGCTTCCAGTCTCTTTGTTGTTAACCGATATCAGTCCCTACAATAGCTGCTTTCCTATACTGGGACATGGGTAACATGTTTATTTATATACACCCCACCTTGTTCTGGAAAGAATCTCATGCTTCTAGGGTGTATCAGTTGCTAAAAAAGTAGTAAGTCCTCTGTTTATTGTGGGTGTGCTAATGCTCCGCATAACTGGATTTGGCTATTACAGATTCCACTAATTAAGTCATCATATTTTCTCAGGGGCTTGGGAACTCATTTATGTAAATGAATGCAAAATAGATGGCAAATCAGAATTTCCACCCACAGAACTGGTCACATTATAAAGATAGAATCAGGAAGGAGTAATCACTATCCACTCAACAGGCTGCTCTAATATGATGTAACCATGTACAAATGTCAATGGAAGACTCAACCACTGTGGTGGGTGGCAGGCCCTTGACCATGGAGTGTTCAAGTGATGGGATTAGAGATGTTGAGATTGTAATGGCTACACCAATAAATGTGTAACCCTTAGGAGAAGTCTATTCTAGGCTTAGTTCTGTCACTATCTGTCTACACTACATCTCCTCTGGCTCTCAGTTTCTTGATGGTCTAGATAAAATGAAGCATTATTGCTGCTCTGACACAAAAAGAACTTTTAGAATCTAAACTATTTCTGGCTGTTGACCAGGCCTTACACAGCTCTGGTGTCCCCTCAGCCACAGCAACCAGCTGCTCATTCTCAGGGCAATCAGCACAAATGGATATACACAAGGGGCCTGGTCTTCCTGGTCAAATCCCCTGTGACTTGCAAAGGCTCTGAGCCTGGTCCTCACTGAATGTTCTGGCAGTGGTAACTCTGATGCACTGTAATGCAGCCTAAACTGACAAGTGTGTTTACCTTAGTGGCATTCAATGTTCCCTATCACTATTTAATAGCTGAGCAGGACTAACTCTGAAAGATATTTCTAACAAACTCCATATTTGGACCTATCAATAGATTTGGCTAGAGGATTATAATGTGAAGATAAGGCATAGACCACAAAGTAACCTGACTGGGAAAAAAGTCCACCTGTAGCCCGTGCTTCTCAGTCTCTGCTTGCATTTCCTGAGCCCCTGAGCCCTCACGACTGTCCCAGGGCTGAGTATCCAGGCCCAGGCCAGGGTGAATGAGAGCGTGAGGAGCTTGCAGTAAAGCGAGTGGTTTTTATCCTTAGTTAGGGGTCCCCAGCCTGTGGGCTAATCCTCAGGGTCAGGCCACCAGGTCCTGGAAGAGAACTATT
The DNA here is from genome assembly GCA_028627145.1 of Eidolon dupreanum. Lineage (NCBI taxonomy): Eukaryota > Metazoa > Chordata > Mammalia > Chiroptera > Pteropodidae > Eidolon > Eidolon dupreanum. The sequence continues at coordinate 113,405,225 of CM053507.1, forward strand.
CCTCCAGAGCAGGAATGGGTATCCTGTATGGAACACAGGAATATCCAGGTGTCCAGAAAAGTCTGTTAACCTTGTTGTTGGAGGTAGGACTTTGCTAGGTGCTGGGAATTTAAAGGCAGGCCTAACACAGTCCCTGTCCTCAGGGAGTTCACAAGTGGCTGATCATTAAGAGCAGCTCCCACCAAACATGAGAAGCCCCAGGGGAGCATCCAAAATCAAGTTCCTGGACATGCAAATAAAACCAGACCCTAAACACGCTTGGGCCCCAGCAAGATGCTGTTGTGCCTGGAGGACCTGGAAAGCCAGCTGGATTTTGTCCCTTCCCTGCGAGTACGATAACCACTTTACTCTTTAACCAGGCACAGATTTCTTAGAATGTTAGAAAATCACTGTTTCTTTTTGTACTTGCTATTGACAACGATTGTATATATTCCCTGGCTTTCTCAGCTCCCGAAGAAGGAAGGAAAAAAATGTTTTTCAAACACCTGTTACCACCAGGGCCTGAAGCCCATCTGTGTGCCCCTTTCCAATCTCTGCTCCCCCTGACTGCTCCCTCCCCCCGGGTAACACTGTGCTGACTTTAAAGTAAATCCAGTTTTCTTTACAGTTTACTCCCCATATTATACACCCTAAACAATCAGTCGCTTGGATTTGAATAAAACAGACCTGGCTGTGTAAGGAAAGAACATGATTGCCAGTATTAGATGAAGTTTCCCATGAAAACAAGCTGAAGAGGGTCTTGGGGGTACTGTGTAGCTTCAGCTTTCCTGAGTTTTCAAAAGCCTCTTCTGAGGAAGTCAGAGGGCAAAGCTATAAGTAGAGGCAAAGCCAGGATTTGCGGGGCCTGGAAAATTGTACAGCTTGGAGGACTATTTAAAAAGATCATGAGTTCAAAATTACAATAGTAAGTTAGGTACAGGATCACGGCAAGAGCACATATGAGTAAGTGCCTTAAGTTTCATTAGCTCCAGGTAAATAAGTCTCTAGCCACTTGTGCTTGGGCATCTGGCAGAGCTGGCAGAGCTGGAGATTGAGTTCAACCATGTGGGCACTGAACACCCTGTAGAAATAAGGTCAGAAGGAGAGGGCTGCTTTATATGTTCTGCTTCCAAGCTCACCATAGATTATTACCAGCTTTCAAGAGTATGTCAAAGCAGAACACTTCAGAAATGATCGTTTGTTTTTTGTTTTGTTTTGTTTGTGAAATGAGTATTCTAGCTGATTCTAGCAGCAGGGCACAGAGAGATGAGCAAGAATTTCCTTAAGATATGGTGAAGCCATGACAAACACAGATAAATCTGTCCTCAAGTTTAAGTGAGCATATGCTGTCAGTGGGGATTTTGGTGATGACAGTTCTCATCATACTTGTTTCTTGTGTCACTCTTCTCCGAATGAGCCTGGTTAACCTCTGCACCTGGTATATAGCTATTATTCTGAAATTCGTCTTCACCAGCTTCCTGGAAATCCTTTTGTCTCTCTTCTATTTTAGATTCTCCTCCTTGATTTACTCTGTCTTTGAGTGGAGTGGAGTACATTTGCCAATAGTTTTTTGAGAGGGGGTACATGACAGGTAAAAAAATTTTGAGATCTTACATGCTTGAAAATATTTTTTTTTACTCTCATACTCAATTGGTAGTATGGCTGAGTATAGAATTCTAGATCAGAAATGATATCCTTTAGAATTTTAAAAGGTTCATTGCATTTTGGCTTCTAGTGTTATTGATGAGAAGTCAGAAGCCACTCTGATTCCTAAACTTTGTATATGACCTACATTTTTTCCTCTTTGGAAGCAGCAAGAATCTCTTGATCTATAAAGTGGTACCAGCCACTTATGGGTTCTTCAATCTGACAGTATATGTTATTCTTTTTTTTTTAATTAAATTTATTGGAGTAATATTGGTTAATACAATTATACAATTTTCAAGTGTATATTATAACTTGACATCTGTATATTCTATTGTGTGTTTACCACCCAAAATTCAGTTTTCTTCAGCTACCATATATTTGATTCTCTTTACACACTTCACCCTCCCCCTCCCCCCTATATTTGATTCCCTTTACCATGTCTACCTCCCTCCATCTCCCCCACCACATACCCTCTAGTAAGCATTGTCCATGTCCCTGAGCCTCTGTTTGTCCTGTTCATTTCTTGCTTTTAGGTTTATATCCTACGTGTAAGTGATATCATGTGATTTTCAACTTTTTCTGTCTGGCTTATTTTGCTTAGTATGATTATCTTGAGGTCCACTCATATTGTCGCACATGGCAGTATTTCATCTATTCTTATGGCTGAGTAATATTCCATTGTATATATGTACCATTGCTTCTTTAGCCAGTCATCTATCGTAGGACATTTCGGTTATTTCCATGTCCTAGACACTGTGAATAATGCTGCTATGAACAACGGTGTGCAAATATCTTTTTAGATATGGGTTTTCAAGTCTTTGAGGTAAATACCCAGTAGAGAGATTGCTGGATCATATGGTAGATCAATTCCTAGTTTTTTTGAGGAACCTCCATACTGTTTTCCATAGTGGCTGTACCAATTTGCAGTCCCACCAGCAGTATATGAGGATTCCCTTTTCTCTGCATCCTCTCCAACATTTGTTATTGCTTGTCCTGTTGATTATAGCTATTCTAACAGGTGTGAGATAGTATCTCATTGTGGTTTTGATTTGCATTTTCCTAATAGCTAGCGATGTTGAGCATATTTTCATATGTTTGTTGGCCATTCGTATGTCCTCTAGGGAGAAGTGTCTGTTCAGGTCCTCTGCCCATTTTTTGATTGGATCATTTGTTTTGTTGTTGTTGTTGTTATTGTTATTGAGTTGTATAAGTTCTTTGTATATTTTGGATATTATGCCCTTATTGGAAGTGTTGCTTGCAAATATATTTTCCCATTCGGATGGTTGTCTCTTTACCTTGTTGACGGTTTCTTTTCCTGAGCAGAAGCTTTTTAGCTTGACGTAGTCCCATTCATTTATTTTTGCTTTTACTTCCCTTACCTTTGAGGTCAAATTCATAAAATTCTCTTTAAGTTCAAGGTCCTTGAGTTTAGTTCCTATGTTTTCTTCTATGCATTTTATTGGTTCAGGTCTTATATTCAAGTCTTTAATTCATTTTGAGTTAATTTTGGTGTGTGGTGATAGACAACAGCCTAGTTTCATTTTTTTGCAGGTGGCTTTCCAGTTTTCCCAGCACCATTTATTGATTAAAGAGGATTTCCTTTCTCCACTCTATGTTTTTGGCTTTATTGTCGAAAATTATTTGCCCATATAAATATGGGTTTACTTCTGGACTCTTGATTCTGTTCCACTGGTCTGTGTGTCTGTTTTGCTGCCAATACCATGTCGTTTTGATTACTGTCGCTTCGTAGTATAATTTGAAGTCGGGCAGAGTGATGTCTCCAGCCTCATTCTTTTTTCTCAGGATGGCTTTGGCAATTCGGGGTCTTTTGTGCTTTCATACAAATCTGATGATTTTTTGTTCTTTTTCTTTAAAAAGTGCCAATGAGATTTTGATGCGGATTGCAGTAAATCTGTATAATGCTTTAGGTAATATGGTCATTTTAACTATGTTGATTCTTCCAATTCAAGAACACAGAATATCTTTCCATTTATTTGTATCTTCTTTGATTTCTTTTAATAGGGCCTTGTAGTTTTCATTTTATAGGCCCTTCACATGTTTCATTAAATTTATTCCTAGGTATTTTATTCTTTTTGTTGCAATTGCAAAAGGAATTATTTTTTCCCCTTCTTTTTCTGACACTTCATTATTAGAGTATAGAAATGCTATGGATTTTTGAATGTTGATTTTGTATCCAGAGACTTTACTGTATTTGCTTATTGTTTGTAGTAATGTTCTTATGGAGTCTTTAGGGTTTTCTATGTAGAGAATCATGTCATCTGCAAATAGTCACCACTTCTTCATTTCCTATTTGGATGCCTTTTATATCTTTCTCTTGTGTGACTGCACTTGCTAGGACCTCCAATGTTGTATTGAATAACAGTGGCAGTAATAGACAGCCTTGCCTTGTTCCTGATCTTAGAGGGCAGGTTTTTATTTTGCACCATTAAATATTATGTTGACTAAGGGTTTGTCATATATGGCCTTTATTATGTTAAGGTACTTTCTTCTATACTGATTTTGTTAAGTGTTTTGATTATAAATGGATGCTGTATCTTGTCAAAGGCTTTTTCTGCATCTATTGATATATTGATATAATCGTATGATTCAGATGAAGCGTTAGGTTGTTTATTTGGGATTGTTCTTGTTTTTGGAACTAGGCCTGTAATACTTTCCTCTTATGACCGCTTTTGCCATGTCCCAAAAGTTTTGATATATTGTACTATTATTATTATTCGTTTCTATGTATCTCTTGATCTCTCTTTTTATTTCTTCTCTGACCCAGTTATTCTTCAGTAGTATGTTGTTTAATCTCCATGTATTTGTGGTTCTTCCAGTTTTCTTTTTTGCAGTTGATCTCTAGTTTCAAAGCATTATGATCAGAGAATAGAGTCGGTATGATTTCAACCCTCTTACATTTGTTGAGGCTATCTCTGTGTCCCAGTATGTGGTTGATTCCTGAGAATGTTCCATGTGCATTAGAAATGAATGTATAAGCAACTATTTTAGGATAGAAGGCTCTATAAATGTCAATTATGTCCAGTTGGTCTAATGTGTCATTTAAGGATGTTATTTCCTTATTGATTTTCTTTTGGATCATCTGTCCATATCTGATAGTGGGGTATTTAGGGCCCTTACTATGATAGTGTTTTGGTCTGTTTCTCCCCTTAGTTCTGTTAGTAATTGTTTTACATATTTCGGGGATCCTTGATTGGGAACGTAGCTATTAACAAGTGTTATGTGTTCTTGGTGCATGATTCCCTTTATCATTATGAAGTGTCCCTCAGTATCTTTCTTTAACTTTTTTTTTATTTTGAAATCTGTTTCATCTGATATTAGCACCGCTACTCCTGTTTTTCTCTGAATGCCATTTGCTTGAAATATCATTTTCTACCTTTTTACTCTGAGTCTATGTCTTTGAACATACAAATGCCTTTGGAACTGAGATGTGTCTCCTGGAGGCAGCATATGGTTGGGGTTTTTTGTTTTTTGTTTGTTTGTTTTTTTTATTTGTTTTTTTTATCCATTCTGCAACTCTGTGACTTTTTACTGGTGAGTTCAGTCCATTTACATTTAGGGTGATTATTGAAATATGAGGTCTTCTTCTAGCCATTTTATCTTTCGTTTTCGGGTAGCTCAGTGTTTCCATTGCTTCCTTGTCCTTGTGTTTCTGTTTTCTTTATTTTGGTTGGCTTTTGTGGGTTTTCCCTCTGGTTCTTCTTGTTTTAAGGTATATACTTCAGTTCTGAATCTTCTGTGTGTGCTTACCATTACGAATATGTAAGATAGTTATATATATACAGTTGTCCATTTTCTTCTGTGCATGCCTTATTTCCATTCCCTTTTGCGAATTTGGATCTTTGAATGCTCCTCTTTTCAGTCATTGTTATCTCAATTTGTCCCTATGTATGCTGACCATTCATTACTATCTTGCTATAGCAATTCTCTTATTAGTTAAGCTTATAATGCCCTGTTCTTAGTAAGGGTTGCACTCCTCTGCTTCTTTTTACCTGACAGTTGCCTTACTCTTAATTATTATTATTATTATTATTATTGTTGTTGTTGTTATTTTGTTTTAGGTGAGCTGACCCCTTTCAGTATTTCTTGTAGTGCAGACCTTGTAGTGGAGAATTCCCTCAATTTTTGTGTGTCTGGAAAGGTCTTTATTTCTCCCTCATATCTAAAGGAGAGCTTAGCTGGATACATTATTCTAGGCTGGTAGTGCCTTCTAGTGCCTTCAAATAGTTTAAATATTTGATTCCATTCCTTTCTGGCTTGTAAGGTTTGCACTGAGAAGTCCGAGGATAATCTAATGGGTTTACCTTTATATGTTACCGTTTTCTTCTCCCTGGCTGCCCTGAGAATTCTCTTTGTCATTGATTTTTGATAATTTTAATACAATGTGTCTTGGTGAAGGCCTTTTTGGGTTGAGATAATTGGATGTTCTCTTGACTTCTTGAATTCCAAGCTCCCGCTCATTCCTTAGATTTCAGAAATTCTCATCAACTATTTGTCTGAAAATGCTTTCTAGTCCCCACTCTTTTTCCTTGCCTTTGATAATGCCCATTGTTCTTATGTTTCCTCTCCTGATGGTATCAGCTAGTTCTTGAATTTCTCTTTCATTATTTTTCATTCTTTGGTTTCTCTGTTCTTCTTTCTGATTTATGTCTAGATTTCTGTCTTCAATATCACTGATCCTTTCCTCCATTTGGTTGACTCTATTTCTCAAGCTTGCTATTTCATTTTTCAACTTTTGCAGTGTGTTTTTATCTCCAGAAGATCTATTGTGTTCTTTTTGAGAGTTTTAATCTCCTTGCTCTGCTCATCTAGGTGTTTTTTTCAATTCCCAATATTGTTGATATGACTCACTGAGTTTTTTCAGAAGTACCATCCTGAATTCTCTGTCATTTAAGTTGCATATTTCTATGTCTGTAAGCTTATTTTCTGGAGATTTTTCTCTTTCTTTTTGAGATGCCTTGTCACCTTGGTTGCTCATGGTGTTTAATGGACTATTTCTCTGCCTGGGCATTAATGGAAATGTATTCTGTTTTTTTCCAGAAAGAAGATTTATTATATAAAGATCTCTCTTTCACCTGTTGCAAAGAAGGCACTTTTCTTTTGGTTCCAGTAGGTGCTGTCTAAGCTTCTTGGATCCCTGCTTTATATAAAATCTTAATATGCCTTTTTATTTTCTTATAGATATTTAATCATGCTTGCTACCCTCAGTTTCAGTCCCTGTTAGTGTTAGTGACAGTTTCAGTAGTATTTGCTCAGATTCCCCTGGGGCTCTACAGTGTTCAGTCTTGGAGGGCATGGGGTGAGGGGCCCTCTGGATTGGGGGTTGGAGGCTGCGGCTCAGCCTCAGTTTTGCAACCATGGCTGGTAAAAATCAATTGTTGTTTTTCCCCCATCTGGCTTCTCTGCTTTCTGCTCTGATGACCGGCCCTGCCGCCGGCTGTGTGAAAATCACAACTCTGCCAGGCAGGGCTGTTCAGGGAACTCACTGCACCTTGTCCCCTTACCCTCCTCCTCCAGGTTGCTCTAGTGGCTGTGAGAGGCAGCTTCTTTATTTCTCCCAGTCCACCATCCGACACCCGGGGTTCTGACCTGTGGTAGCTCTTATGCGCAGATCCCACGCTTAGATATGCTGGTGTGCAGTTTGGGTGTTTTTTGTTGAGCTTTAGATGTTCAGCTTATTGTTATTTCAAGGGGAGAGACCTGGAGTTGTCTCTCACTCTGCCATTGTTTCTTCAAACCTCCGCTTTCTTTGCTATAAGAAACAATGGTATCTCTGCACAAGTATCTGCACGAGGCTGCAGTCTATTGCTCCTCTGGCCATGCCCCATTAGTCTTGAATTATACCATTGATCGTTACCTGCCCCTCTTTTTCTCTTTCTCTCTTTCTGGAAACTGCTCTAAGATATAAGACCTCCTAAACTAGTATTCTAATTTCTTAACATTTTTTCTCCTTTTTTTATCTCTGTCTTTTTGCTTTATTTGCTGGGCAATTTCCTCAATGTTATATTCCAATCGTTGTGTTAAGTTTTTATTTCTATTTAGGTAGATAATTTTCCCTTCATATATCCTTATCATTTTTTCTGACTCCAAAAGTATTATATGCACATTATTTAAAAATTAAATATTACAAAAATACTTTACATGAAAAGTAAAAGTCCTTGTAATTCCATCTAGTAGATCACAGAATAGAGTAGAGCCCAGAAACGAACCCATGCATACATAGCCTAAACTTTTGTACATGAACCATATGGTATACTTATTTTTGACAAAAGATGCTGTGTAGTAAGAAATATAGGCTCCAGAGAAGTCTGGCCTTTGTCTTAGATCCTGGAAACTAAACTTTAAATCCTAGGGTTTCCTGAGCACTAAGAGTATCTTTATTATTCATGGTGGGCCCTGGGAACTACACCTATTATTTTATGCTAATGAGATGACTCAGGGTGGGGACTGGTCCAGCAAGAAAGATCAACCATGTGATTAGAAGTTTAGGGCTTTGGGTCACATGATATCAGCCCAAACTCCAGGAAGAATTGAGTTCAACCATGTGGGCAATGATTCAATCAATCATACCTATAGTAATAAAGCCTCAATAGAATTTCTGGACATAAAAGTTCCTGTGAGTCTTCTGGTTGGCAATACTCTATACACATTCAAGCCAGTAGGATAACACATCCCTAAGGGTGATAGAAGTTTTGTGTTTGGAGCTCTCCCAGATTTTGCCTGTGTGTGCATGTGTGTGTGTGTGTGTGTGTGTGCGCGCGCGCGCGTGTCTTTTTTCCTAATCTGTATACTTTCTTTATAACAAAATTATAACTAAGTACAGAGATTTTCTGAGTTTCGTGAGTCATTCTAGTGCAGTACTGAACCTAAGAGTGGTTTTAGGAAACCCCCATACTTGGTGTCTCAAGCGAGGGCAGTCTTGTGGGAACTATTCATTCTGACTGCCTTTTGGAAAACTCCTTAGAGAGGCCAAGATAATTCATTGAAAAAATGACATTTTTATTTTCCTATAAGCATTGATATAATAACTGATATCCATATGTAAACAAATGATCCTCAATGCTTGCCTCATACTATATACAAAATTTAACTTAAAATGGATCATAGACCTAAATTTAAGAGCTAGAAGTATAAAATTTCTAGAATTAAAAAAAATCTTTGTGACCTTGAGTTGGACATATATTAATATACATAATGGACCACAAAACCCAGGAAAAACTGATGATCTGAAAACATTGAAATTAAAAACTTTTGCTTTTCAAAAGACACTGCAAAGAATATGAAATGGCAAGCCGCAGGCTGGGATAAAATATTGGCAAAACATGTGTCAAAGGGTTTATATGAAGAGTATATAAAGAATCCTTACAGTGACCAATTAAAACCAGCCAATTAAAAAAATGGACTGAAGATTTGAATAGACAGCTCACCAGGGAAAACATATGAATAGTGTTTCATGAAGTTCCATGTATGCAAAGTGGCTCCCAAATGCTGAAGGAACTGAAAGGCTAAAGAATAAGGCAGATAAGTCTAGTTTGTCAGTTTAGAGTATTTAATTGGGAACTTACAGAAAGCAGTCTTGGGCGGTAGGGAGATGAATGGATGTTCATGCCTTCCACCTCCTAGACTCTGTTTTATAGCTAAAAGCAATGAAAATGTGTGAATGATCAAAGGGACCAGGTGCTGGGGCGCTCTGGTGTCAGGGTGAGGTAAGAGAAATACTGAGGGTACCTCACCACAGAGAGAGAATTCATAGGAGTCTTGTGATCAGAGCTCTGTGAATATAATCTAGAGCTCAACTGAGGGAAGGGGAGGAAGTCAAGGCTCTGGGTTCACCCAAATGTAAAGATGGTAGATTGCCTTCAAAATGGAGTTACTTAAGTTCTGTATCAATGGCAAATAACACATGAAAAGATGCTCAGCATAATTAGACTTTAGGGAAATACAAATTAAAAACACAAAAGAATACCACTATGCATCCATGAGAATGGCTGAGTTATAAAGGACTAGCCATGACAAATGTCGACAAGGATATGGAACAATTGGAACTTTCATACATTGCTGGTAGGAATGCAAAATGATGCAGTCACTCTGGAAAGCAGTTCATGAGTTTTTAAAATGATTTACAATATACATTTACACTATGACCAAGCAATCTCACCCATAGGTTGTTATCCAAGATAAATGAAAACATATGTCCACATAAAAAATCTGTACACAATCTACAAAAGAGAAAATGGATAAATTGGACCTCCTCAAAATTAAAAACATTTGTTATGCAAAAGACCTTGTTAAGAGGATGAAAAAAACAATTTACTGACTGGGAGAAAATATTTGCAAATCATATATCTAACAAAAAAAATGAGTTTCTAGAATAGAATAGATAAAGAACTCAAAACTCAACTGTTAAAAAAAATCCAATTACAAAATGGGCAAAAGATGTGATAGACATGCTGAAGATGGCAAATAAGTGCTTGCAGAGATGTTCACCACCAGTGGTCATTAAGGAAACACAAATCAAATTAAACCACAATGTGATACCACTATACACCTAGCAGAGTGGCTAAAATAAAAAATAATAACAACACCAAATGCTGGTGAAAGTGCAGAGAAACTGGATCCCACATGAGTTGCTGGAAAGAATGTAAAATGGTGCAGCCACTATATAAAACAGTTTGATAATTTCTTATAAAATTAAACATGCAACTACCATACATCCCAGCAATTTTTCTCCTGGGCATTTTTCCCAGAGAAAAGCAAAGTCACATTCACACAAAAAAAACCTTTACACAAATGTGTAGCCCGAAACTGAAAACAAACCAGATGTCTTTCCATGAGTGAATGTCTAAACAAACTGTGCTACATTCATACCATGGAATGCAATAAAAAGAAATTATTGATACATGCAACAAATTAGATGAATCACCAAGGAATCAGCAACATGAACAAATCTCAAAAGCATTGCTAAGTGGAAGGAGCCAGACTTAAGACTATATACATGATTCCATCTATATGAAATTCTAAAAAAGTAAAAAAACATAGTGATAAAAAATAGATCAGTGGTTGCCAGTGCCCAGAGAACAAAGGTATGAAATGACTGCAAAAGATTTCAAGGTAACGTTTTCAGAGTGATGGAAATGTTTTATTAATATCATGGTTGATGTGATGGTTATATGCTGATATACAGTTGTTAAAACTCATCTAATTGTGCATTTGATATTGGTGATTTTTGTTGTATTTGAATTACACCTCAATAAAGTCAACCAAAAATGAGGCTAATACACTTAGACTAATTTGCAATTTGATTTTTTCACTTAACTATGTGTTATAGACTGCTAGTTTCAGGATATATATTTATGCTCTTTTAAATAGTTGCATAGTATTTCACTGTATGGATGCAGTATAATTCCACAATTTCATTAGTCCCCTTTTGAACATTTGCATTATTTCTAATTTTTATGTTATAGATAAGGTAATTGTCAAACTTATCATATATCTTTGCATACTTGAGTAAGTATTTTTATTGACTGGATTCCTAAAAATGATATTGCTTGGTCAAAGGGAATATACACTTAAAATTTTATAGCAAGTACCAAATTTCCCTACAAAATAAAGTTGTGTCAACTTGCACTCTCACCAGTAGTGAATGAGTCTTGTGGTTATTTCTTAGGCATTCTTTTAAAGCTTATTTACTTGTTCTTTTTCCAAAGCCTTTTTATCCATGTTTTTCTTTTCACAACCCCTGTGGAATTTCTGTAGCTCCAAGATTTGATTGTTGATGCTTTGCTAGGGCTTGTAGAATGACCTAGTTATTTGGTGGCCTTTCAATCAACAAGGAACTCTTATGAGAGTGGGTAGCTAAACATGAAAAGCAACCTTATATAGCATGATATTTGTATATAAGTATCATACACATTGATAATAATGATGAGAGAGATGATGTTAGTGCTGATGATAATAATAGCTCAAAATCAAATCATTAAGCGCTTACTATGTACTAGAAAGTAGTCTAAGAAATGTGTGCGTATGTGTTCATTTAGTCCTCACAACAGCTTTAATAGGTAGAAACTGTTATTACTGTTCCTATTTTATAGATTCCTTCACTAGACATTGAAGGATGAGTAGGAGTTAACCAGGTGAAAAAAGGTCATGGATTAAATGGCATCCCAGGCAGAAAGGAAAGTGTATACAAAGGCACCAAGGCATAAGAAAGAAAAGTCCATTCAGGGATCTCTGAATAATTTCAGATGGCTGTCATCCAGAAAGGACTAGGAAACAGGGAAAGAAGAAGCCAAAGAGAGCTCGTGAATGGGTGGTCGTGGATGTTTCTCACTTCCTCTTACTAAACACACACACACACACACACACACACACACACACACACACACACACTGCATTTGGTTGTTCCCATCTTACTAACCTGTGGTTTCTAATGGAGTTTAATGAAGACTTCTCATTAGGAAGTGATGCCTAGATTTGGACCCAAAGGTAGAGTAAGAGTCAACCAAACAAAGAAGAGGAACTGAGTGTTCAGGCAGAGGGAGCAGTATGAGATGTCATGGCTGGAGTGCTTAAGGAATTGACTGGTACTAGAGATGGTTAAGTATAAAGAGAGAGAAGCTATAAATGAGGCCATAGAGTGTAGCAGGGGCCGAGTCACATAAGGTTCATAGGTCACACCTCATGGCGATTACAAAATCAATCAATGAAAAAGAAATGATCAAATATTTACTCTAGGCAGGCCCTGTGCTAGGAGCCAAGGGAGATACAATGAGATGCAAGCATGATTTCAGCCTTTAAGAAAATCATAGACTAAAGGAGAAAGTAAAAAGAGCAAATACAGGGAACTGATCAATGATGAAGGGACACATATAACAAGGAATAAATATAAAATATTGGCCTTGAAGGATAAATACGATATGGGAAAGAGAAAGGGAGACAGCCTTTCTCTTGGTAGGACATTCCAAGCATAAATAAATGGGATCTATCAGATATATTTAAAAGAGACAGAGTAAGCCAGCCTGACCAAAGGGTATATGCAGGGAATATGAGAGAACCTGAGAAAAGGTGCATAAAATCAAATTGTGAAGGCTCCTACATGCAAGGCTAAGGAATTTTAACTTCAGTGGGCAAAAAATATCCATTTTGCCTTTTTTCAGCATGAAGCAACTTGATTCAGGGGATCTTGTTCGATGATTAACCTGGAACAAAAAAGATAACCAAGTCAGGGAGACAATTTAGGAGGTTAGTACTTCTGTCAAAGCTCTGAACAAGGTTGACTGAAATAACAAAGAAACCAAGATCAGAGGGAAGAATAGATGTGTTCTCTTACACATGCCTTTTGGCAGGAAAGTTATTTTCTTCCTTACCATGACATAATTCTCTTTTCTTCTTGTAGTCTGCCTTAAGAATCTTGAAGACTGATTTACTTAAAGTTCTAAAAATTGAACCAATGGCATAGTATGATGTCTTTTAGTAATATTCAAGTTTCTTCATTGGAGTTTATCACAGTATTTCATGCCCATTCTCCCCTTATCGGATTTCCTTTTCCCACAAGATGTTCATTTCCAAAGCACTCTTGGTACAATAATAAAATACATTAAAATTATTTAAAAGGCTCTTTCCTTCTCTTGGGGTGTTTTTACTCATAACACTTTTGACGCTAAATGTGTGTTTCCCCACACCAACAACCATTTCTCCAACTCTCTGGACATCCACTGGGTGTCCTATGATTCAATTCTATTCCAAAACTAACTATCCGGTGTTAGCAACAGACTCCACAGTTTTAAGGACTCAGTCCCACAAGACCACCCCACTTCAGATGATAATTGAAAGTATTGGATCCCCAGAGTACCCACACTTCTGTCTGACTTGGCTACAAAGTCAGGGTTTTCACACTCTCCCCAATTCAGGTTTGATGATTTGCTAGAATGGCTCACAGAATTCAGGAAACTTCACTTACTATCACTAGTTTATTATAAAGAATGCAAATGAACAGCCAGATGAAGAGATACGTAGTGTGAAGTCCAGAAGGGTCCTGAGCACAGGAGCTTCTGTCCTTGTGAATCTAGGGTGTGCCACCCTCCCAGGACGTGGATGTGTTTGCCAACCTGGAAGTTTTCCGAGTCCTAGGTCTTTATGGAGGTTTCATTACGTAAACATAATTGATTAAATCACTGGCATTTCCAGTTCCTCTCCCCCTCCCCAGAGGTTAGGGGGTGGGTGTCCTGAAAGTTCCAACCCTCTAATCACAGAGTTGGTTCCTGTGGCAACCAGCCCCCAAACAGAAGTTACCTCATCCACTAGTCACCCAGTTAGCATAAATTCTAGCTCCTGTCACTCAAGAAATTACAAGTGTTTTAGAAGTTTTTGTATCAGGAGCTAGGAATAAAAACCAAATATATATATTATTATATCACAATATCACACATTTCCTCACTTGTTGACAATAAGAAATGAGTGCTACCTGTGCCATTTTTAAAAAAGAAGAGGGTACCCAGTGAATATTTAGCATTTCTTATTATTTTGCACTTTGTTATCTCATATCAGAACATACTTAAAAACTACGAACAATTGCCCCATCCAAAAATGCACATCTGTACACACATACGTGTGTACAATTTTGCATGTAATTTGAAGGTTTCACAGGCAGCTGAAATTTGTAGTCTCTAGGTTAAGAATCCTTGTCCCTGTGTGTCCAGCAGGTAAGTGCTGGCTGCAGGCCACAGAGAATTGAGACAAAATACTATCAACTCTGCACTACTAAGGGAAAAGAAAAGAAGGTATGAATTAAGTCCAGGGAAGAACTTTAATAGATTTTTGAAAGGTTTTAGTGGTGAGATTAATAATAACAAAAGAGCTCTGCATGTATACATCATAAAATGCTATGTAAATGTAAGGGATTCAATCTTTATTTGTGTATATAATGCTATATAGAGCTGTAAGTGGAGGAGAATCGTTGCCCCTCTTCATTAGTTGGACCTTGCCGGACAAGTTTTCAAGGCAGTAAGCATTGTTCAATGTCCGACAATGTGCCAGACACTGTGCTGGCACCTGGGAGGACGAAGAAAGGTAATGAGGACTTTTGCCCTAGAGGGTTCACAGCCTGGAGGAGAAGGAGATGGGAAAGAAACCGATGTAATTTTTTAAAATCACACTAATAAAAATAATTAATGATGTGTTAAAATAGACTTATGCAAAGGCTATAGAGAAAGGAGGTGACACTAATTTTGCCTAGAGTTGGAACTCACAGGAGTCCTGAAGAATAAGAAGAATGTGTAGGCCAAGTTTGTTTTTTTGTTTTTTTTTGTTTTTTTGTTTTTGTTTTTTGTTTGTTTGTTTGTTTGTTTTTCCCCTTTTGAGTCTCAGGAAGAGAGAATTCCTGGGTTCCACTATTCTTATCACCTGGGATCTGTACCAGCTCTTCCAAGAAGGGGAAAGGCCAAAATGTGTACAACTTTCTCTCCAATAATAAATGGAAGCAGCACACCAAAATTAACTCAAAATGGATTAAGGACCTGAATATAAGACCTGAAACAATAAAATCCCTCTGGCTTATTCTGAAGCAGATCATATCATCATACCATTGTCACTCATAAAGATTTCAGTACAGTCTCCCCTTATCCTTGGTTTTGATTTCTACAGTTTTAGTTACCCATGGTCAACCACGGTCTGAAAACGAAAATGAAAATGTTAAATGGAAAATTCCAGAAATAAATAAAAGTTTTGAATTGCACAATGTTCTGAGTAGTATGAGGAAATCTCTTGCCGTCTGTCTTCCTCCCACCCAGGATGTGAATCATCCCTTTGTCCAGCATCTCCATGCTCTATATGCTGCTCATCCGTTAGTCACTTAGTAGCCACTTCAATGATCAGATCAACTGTTGTAGTATCACAGTGTTTGTGTTCAACTAACCCTTATTTTGCCGAATGATGGCCCCGAAGAACAAAAGTAGTGATGCTGGCAATTTGGTTAGGCCAAAGAGAAGTTGTAAAATGCTTCCTCAAAGTGAAAACATATGTATGTATAGGAAAAACATAGTATATATAGGGTTCAGTACTATCCTCAATTAGATTTCAGGCTTCCATTGGAGGTCTTGGAACATATACCCCCCATCCTGAGGATAAGGGAGGACTACTGTATGCTTCTTAAATCCCTTCTATTCCTTGTAATTTATTTGTTGAAGAAGCTGGGTCATTTATCACATGGAACTTCCCTCAATCTGAATTTTGGTAATGGCACTCATTTAACACATCATTTAAAATATTCCCCATCCTTTACAGCATTTCTTCTAAACTAGTAGTCAGACCTAGAATAGTTGGTCAGGTATAGGTTTGCCCTTTTGATAAAACTACTTTATGACTGGTATTTCATCAGGAGATACCTAATATCTGATAATAGCTTACTATTAGTCTTTTGATAGTCATTAATGATCCAAGTCCAAATCCATTAATTCATTAGGGATTGCAAAGTGGTGATCTTTTAATCTTTCTATTCCTTTTTCATTTGATAGCTGAAATACATCAGAAAAAGAAGCTTTTCCTGATCACCTATGTGGTTAACTGAAGATATATTTACCATTGGGAGGTTAAAATAATTACTTCTTTCTCTCTGTTTATCAATTTGCAATAAACTACAGTGAATGGATCTCTAGCAACCACCAAAGGTAATCAATAAGATTTAACTTTTTAAAAATATTATTTTGAATTCATGGTTTAAAACATACCTGGTGCATTTCAATTCATTGAATTATTGTGTCCTAAGTTTGTTAGTGGGAGGCTCTTCAAGTAGACACCTGATGTGTCCTGCAGCTGCATAGTTGAGGACAACCCAGGGCAGAGCTGGCTACCTCCCTTTTGATGTTACCTTATTGTCCTCAATAAGTTTTTAACTATCTTCTGTGTAATGTGATGTTCTAGGCTCATCTTGAACATTGCCTTCCCAGGACCCCAGATCTGAAATCAGCCATTTTTCCAAACAGCCCTGGTTCCTTTTAGTGAATGGCATTTAGAGATCACATTCTGTGTGCAAAGAATGTTTGCTCCTGAACTGGTGATGATTTCTAGGAATAATTTTTTATAAGAAAATACTTCATGAGTTCATACTGATATTTCAAATTCAGGACTAATGATTTTTACTTAACTTTATTGATCTTATATCTATACCTCCTTTCTCTCATATCAAGAATCCCAGTTTTCAAGATAATCAGTATAATTACTCATTGTTTTATCCCGTTGTACATGCAAAACAGTCTTGGAATAACGATACCAACATGATCGCATTTCACATTTCATCACAAAAAATAACTTAAGGGTTTTGGTTTGGTTTGGTTTTTCAGAGGTTACTCCATCAGGGCTATCTATACGGTTAAATTCCTGAGTTTTAAGGTCATTGAAATAGTTCCTCACTGTGTAGGAATGCCACCAACTTGATAAACAAGTTTGTCTGTTTTGTTTTGTCAAATCTAAATGTCTTCTATGACTTCCTAATGTATTAAAAAACTTCCAAAATAAATCTATTAAATAAGATATATTTAGAAAAGTCAGGCTTCCATCCAGAGCACTATTTCCCTTCTCCTATATGGTTTGTCCTTCAATTTTTTTTTTCCTGTAACTAAATAAGTGTATGTAGTATATTCATATTTCTCTCTCCAATGAAAGCTTACTATAATAATTTTCTTCATCTGGAATTTTACACATAATGATATATCCTCATGATCACTCCATACATTATAGAAATACTCTTCATTTCCCAGCTGAATAGTACTCCACCATGTGTATGCACCCTGGCTTATTTACCCAGTCCCCTATTATAGCCATTGGTGATTTCTGGTCTTCTGCCACTACCAGTACTGCTGTGATGAACAGTCTTGTGTATCTTACTTCATTTTTGAATTTTGAACATGTGTTTTTAGGATGGATTCTTAAAAGTGAAATTTCTGAGTCAAAGGGTATACTGTCTGGTAAAATTGCTGGATGGTGCCACATTACCCAGGAAACTAATTTCTACTGTGTAACAAATTACAGTTGTAACAATACAATGGAAGGATTAGGACTTGGAGGGAAGAAACTGAGACCTCTCCAAAGGGCTGACATCGGCCTCTTTGCAGGAGGGACCCACCTTCACAGGTGTTTTGTTCAGTTCTGCTGAGATAATTAAGGCACTTCTGATATCTCCTTGTATAAGGGGCCCCTTCCAAATTCTTGCCAGAGACAGGGTGCCACCTTACCTTCCTGAGTCCATTGCTTCTGTTGCCACAACCTGCCTCACTAGCTTGATGAAAAGAAGTCAGTGGACATGTTAAAGCAAAATCAGCCTCATAAGTAAAAAGTTCTAGATAATTAATTATTATCAAAGTTCGGTCAGCTCTCTCCCTCAGGAAACTAAATTGAGATCAAGAGATGGTACCACATGGCCTATAGCTCTGTGTTTGAAGAGGTCAACTCAGGGCAAAGCTGGTCACCTGGAAAGATGGCAGTCCATGTTGCTCTCAGAGCTGCTCTTTCAGCTTTTGATGACATCAAGGACCTCTGGAGAGCAAGCAGGTTTTGTTTCTGAAAGTCTTTCTTCAGCAAGCGTGTTTGCATCTGCTGCAGGCATTTTCTGGTGAAGTGTATCTCTGCCCAGCCAGAAGCCATGCTTTGTGCCTGAAAAATGATGGCACTGTCTCTCATTCACTCTGCCAAACTTTGCCACTATCTGCCCTGGATTGTCATCATGTGTGGAGAGACCTTGCTTTACATATGAAGCTGTAAGCTTCCTGAGGCCGGGGGCCCCATCTGCATCACCACCTTGCTCCCTCCCCATGGTCCCTGGGACTGAACAGCTGGAGAAATGAAAGCAACTCTAAAATGGCACCATCCATAGCTTTCCTAAAGATTTACAGAGGCTTTGTTGTGACATGAAGTCCTCTGTAAAGTATGACATCAAATACAATCATTGTTATTATTAGAGTAGATATTTGATAAGTGATTAACAAATGATTAAACAAGTGGTGGTGTGGAAAAAAAGCATGGTGGGAATGTGTTCAGGGAATATAGATTTGTGGGGGGAGGAGCCACTAAAGAGGGAAACTGGAGGATGGGAGGATTTGGTTCTGCCGGTATATGGGAATGAGAGTGGGAAAATTTCCTAGGAAGGGAAAAACTGCACCAGCAGTTCAACAACAAGCACTACTTATTTGCAGCAACATCCCAGTCAGAAGAGTCCTGTAAGGAAGATGCGAGAAATAGGGTCCAAAGGTAGCTAACATCGATTAAGCGTCACTTTGTGTTGGGCACTGAGCTAAGTGCTTTACCTGGGTGACCTCATTTAATGCTCATGACAGCGCCATGGGGTGGGTACTATTAATCTTCCACTAACAGGTCATCATCTTCAAGTAACAGATCGAGAAATTGGGACAGAGAGAGGTTAATTAACTTGCTTGAATGCTAGTGAGAGCTAAACCATTCAGTGCTTTGAATGTCAGACTAGGACATTTGAACTCCCACAGGCAGCGGGGAGCCACTGAAGGTTTCTGAGCAGAGGAGTGACATAGTGATATTGGTGCTTCAGAGAAAAGCAATATGGTATCATAGTTATGAGTTTGGACTTCGGCATCAAACTACCTGGTGTTTAAAAATTCCAGTTTTGCCACTTGTTAGCTGTACAATCTTAGATATATTATTTAACTGCTCTGTACTTCAGTTTCCTCATCTGTAAAATGGGAGTAATAAAAACACCCATCTTTTAGAGTTTTATGAGGAGTAAACGAGAAAATAAATGTACAGCACTTAGAACACCGATGGCACTTGTGTGTATGATAACTGTTAGCTATGGTCGATGTGTTGGCTATCTACTAGATGGACTGGAGGGAGGTCAGAGGCAGGGAGGTCACAGGAGGCCCAAACTGAAGAAGCGCTGTCTAGGATGATGGCAACTGGAATAGAGAGTAAAATATTTTAAGGTAAGATTCAATAGGTTCATTAACTAGACGTGTGGGATAAAGAGTAATAGTTAATTACTCTCAGATTTCCAGTCTCATTAACTGGGAGGAAAAGGGCTCTTAATAGCAACAGGTAAACTAGGAGAGGAGCTAGTTTTGGGGGTCAAGACCACATTTTGATAAGGCATGAAGTAGGGGATGGGTATTAAGAGGACACTGAGTTCTATTAGCAGCTCTGCTATCAGCTGGCATATCACCTTAGCGAAAGCCTCTTTCCTCCTCTGGGCCTGCTTTCACATCAGGAAAATGAAGCTTTTATACTTGAGATTTCAAAATTTCCAATTTAAATATTTCCAATTTCACCTAAGAGTGCCTTAAGTGGAGAATGACGCTGATGGCCTGGTTTTCAGGCTTTTTGAGGTTCAGGGGTAGGTGATAAGAGAAAGGCAGTAATATAAGAAGATGACTCCATCCCCTATTTTTCTTCTCCCTTAGGTGTAGTACCTCTGATCCCTGCAATAGCCCCCTTAGCTAGACTCTCCAAAACAGCCTGTCCCATAGATTTTAGCACTTCTCAAGAGATTCAGGGGACCCACGTCTGTGAAAGTCAAATTCAATGCTTATTTGATTTCAATGCACTCTCTTCCACTTGATTGGTTCCTGACTGGGCTTTGTTTTTCTACCAGATTAGAGAAGAAAGGAAAAGTTGTTTTTTAAAGTTCACTGCCCTTAGCGTTGGCGTCAAAGACACAGCCACGGAGAAAAGGAGAAACCGAATCCTTAGTGGTGGGGGCAGCCCAGAAGAGCTTGTGTTTACCCAGAGAGTGCACCTGACCAGCTGGAGCATTGCCTGTCTAGGTGTGTGCCTGAAACTGGCCTCAGGACAGCTCTAGGAGAATGGGCAGGCACTCTTCTCGGAAGACCTACATTTCGAAATAGAATTTCACATAACATAAAATAGAGTGACAAAACCAAGGCTGAATAATGACATGTTGAATGCATGACATCAGTCTAGATAGAAACAAACACCTGGGGAGACATTTTTTCAAATACGATACCACTTACCCAACATAGCAGAATAGTTCTACATAGGGAGGATGCCCCTCCTCCTTTTTTTAAGCTGGCATCTGTACCTAAATATTTTCCCTCAGGTTGTGACAATATTTAGAATTAAAATTATGAATTAAAAATTAATTCTAGCATATAGTGATTGATAGTAATTTTAAAAAAACTTTAATTGATTTTCAGACTTAATGATTAGAAGGAATTTTGACATTAATGAGCTTCTTTCAGTTCACACAGAACCATTGCTGTCATTCATGTCAGCAAATATTTATTTTTATTTTTTAATTAAATTTATCAGGGTAACATGTTAATCACATTATGGAAATTTCAGGTGTACGATTTTATAATACAACATCTGTATACTTCATTGTGTGCTCATCACTCAAAGTCTAGTCTTCTTTTGTTACCATATATTTGACCCTCTGTACCCTTTGTCCTCTCCCCATCTCTCTTTCCCTCTAGAAACCACCATTCTGTTCTCTGTGACTATGAATGTGTTTATTTGTGCTTTCTGTTTTATATCCCACATGAGTGAAATCACATGGTTCTTGTCCTTTTCCATCTGACTTATTTCACTTAGCATGATACTTTCAAGATCCATTATTGGCCATTTTTATATTAAATAAGATCTTGTTAGTCAAAGATATTTTATACACTTTAAAGAACTCTACAAAGATGCTATTGTGTTTGGTGGATTCATAAACTTTAAAAATATCATGCCCCGCATTTTTCAGATGGAGAAACTGAGGCCCTAGGAAGCAAAAATCTTTCCCTGTTTTAAAGGATAGCACCAGACTCTGATGATTCAAGGAGATGAGACTTGCAAGTAATTATAATCTAGCTCAAGAGAGAGGACACTGAGAAATTAAGCTCATAGTGTTTAATTTCTTGTTTGTACTTCATTTAAATAGCCTGCCCTGGTGCCTCTGAGGGTGAATTTATGACCTAAAAGCCCAAGTCTTCCAAGTGTAGTTAGAGACATAGTAGAGAAACCTAAATGAGAAGAGGGCACACAAGTGACTGAATATAGAAGTATATCCACAGCTCCCTGGAGAAATAGCAGGCTACTGAAGACTGATAGTGACTGAATGCTGAAACAGGGGCCGAATCTCTAGGAGAAAGGCCTGGAAATCTGTTTTTAACCTGCACCTACAGGAGACTACAATAACTGGCTAAGTCTCAAGACAGAAAACATGGGAAAATAGTGAGGGGTATATGGGGAGAACATTCTTTGGTTAAGTTATTCCACTGAAGTCACTCTCAGTGAAATAATCAGAAATGTGGACAAAAAAAGTCCACACTCCAGAATTATTTATAATTACCTCTGCTCTCCCATTTTTCTCTCCATCTTTAAGCATGTTGCATCCTCTCTCACAGACTTTAGATATATGTCTTTGTATAGTATAGGCCTTTATATAAATGCTGCATCTTTGTATCTCCTTTCACTTTTCATTCTTTACCATCCTTCTAGAATCAGCTAAGTGTCATCGCCTTTCAGAAGCATTTTCTGTCACTAAATGTTTGGGACTGAATTGTATAAATGTGTTGAGGCCTGGCGCCCAATGCCTTAGAATGTGACTATATTTGGAGACAGGGCCTTTAAAACAGTGATTATGTTAAGATGAGGTCATTAGGGTGGGCCTTGATTTAATCAGAGAGTGGTGTCCTTCTAAAAAAAGATTTGGATGCACAGACAAGTATACAAGCACATAGAGGAAAGACCATCTGAGGACACAGTGAGAGGAGATTCATCTGCAAGTCAAGGAGGAGACCTCAGAAGAAACCAAACCTGCTGACACCTTCATCTTGGACTTCTAGCCTCCAGAACTCTGAGAAAATACATTTCTGTTGTTTGAGCAACCCAGTCTGTGGTACTTTCCTCTTTGGGTTACTAAAATCCTTTGTGCCTCCTTTTGTCACCTTATATTAATTGTACAAGTCTGCTTCTTAGATACTCTCCTCCACCCTTTTGAGTTCCTGGAAGTCTAGACTTACTCATGTTTGTTCTTCAAACCCAGCACAGTACTTGACTTTTGAAAGACAAGAGTTTAATAAGTGCAGAATTAATTAATTAATTAATTAAAGCAATGTGCAATGTAAAGGATTAGCAAATTATAGCATATTCATAGGACTAAAATAATGCTTATAACTAATTTTTAATAATGTGGGGGAAATTCTTATGCTCCTATATTAAGTGGGAAAAAATGGAATAACAGATTCTACCTTCAGGCTGAGCACAACTATATTAAGATGAATCAAAAGTGACTAAAAAAATATGCAAAATGTTCACAGTGCCTCATCTGAGTAGTGCCATTATGAGTTTGTTTTTGTTCTTGCTTCTTAATTCAGAAATCTGTACCTGTAGTTCTTCCTATTGAAAACCTTCCTTACATCCCCAGGAAGTCTCCACAATAATCTGTACTTACTTCCTTTGTTGCATCTCTCTTTCTGTATTTCAATTTCCTGGTTTCTGATTTCTCTGTTTTCTAGACCGGACTATAAACTCCTTGGAACGGGAGCATTCTTTTTCAACTATTGTTTCTCCAGTGCTTGGCATATTCTAAAACACAAAGTAGTCATTTATTAAATAATTCTTCAATGAATGATGGCAACAATCACAAAAAAAAGAAATTCTCACTAAATCTCTTTTACTTAGGACTGGCAATCCAGAAATATGTGAGCAGAGGTGACAGTTTGTCATTATGAATGGAGGCCAGTAATGATTCAGGTAACCTTGCATCAAAAAAAAAAAAAAAGAGAGAGAGAGAATAAAGAAAAGAAAAGGAAGGAAGGAAGGAAGGAAGGAAGGAAGGAAGGAAGGAAGGAAGGAAGGAAGGAAGGAAGAAAGAAAGAAAGAAAGAAAGAAAGAAAGAAAGAAAGAAAGAAAGAAAGAAAGAAAGAAAGAAAGAAAGAAAGAAAGAAAGAAAGAAAGAAAAAAGGCAGTGGGGATAGGAAGAATTTTGTGATTTGAGAAAACTTTCTGAAAGGCCTAGGTATAAAACATGCTGAAGGTGGAGAAAGAAAGCCGGGTCACATTTTGTCAAAATGTTTCAAAATCCCTTACAGGTCAGTCCATTTGTTCATCTGAAACTCGAAGTCCAGTTAAGATAATACACCCATGTTTGCAATGAAAACTTACTAGCAAAACACACAGAGTATTTTAGTTGCCATAAGCTAACACTTTTTCCTCTCTGGAGTTTAGCCTCAGTTTCTGGTGAAATTTATCAATGAATACTTATATCCACACTTGTAGGTATGAGTAGACCCATCTCTACAAATACTAGTGCAGGGCCTCCTTCCAAAACTTAAAAACTGCAGAGTGACTTTCTGTGACCCACCACAGAGCCCCAAAGAGGGCTCAGTACTCTGGGTTAATCTTAGCTTTACTCACACACTCAGAACAAGGTGAAACCCAGTGGGCCCAAAGCAAATGTGGGAATCTTAGAAAAACACAGCTGCAACTTTTGGCTTGTGTGTAAATGTTCTCTGCCTTGTGCACATGCTGTTTTCTGATTCGCTTGGCTCTGAAAGCTAAGCTTTTGGGCTTTAAACTTAATCCTGACAGGCCTGAATTGATGCCTCTTAATTATGCCTGTGATGTAGTAAATCAACACCTTATTAGGAAGTCATTCACGTTTTAAATGTTTAGGAACTTATTACAAGAGAATTGCAACATGTAAGTCCTCTGGCAGGAAGAGATGTTACTAATTTCTGTTTCGTGTACAGAGCGGCGCTAGCTGAACTGTGCAAAACGGCTGAGTTACTGGTCATATGCCCATCATATACTTCGTCAAACCAAAAGCTTAAATCTAACCTTTTAAATAATGAAAGCACCCAGCATGATCCCTTACCCCATCTTTGCTACCTAATTTTTTTTCTTTTTTGGCCTCTTCATGGTCTTCTTTATCAAGACAAGTTGAAGTCTTGATTCGCACACAGCAAAAATGTCCAGGACTGAGTACTTTCTCTTACATCTCTGGATATTAGGGATATATCAGCAAATAAAACAAAGATTTCTGCCCTTGTGGAATTTATATTCCAATGGGGAAAATTAACAATAAATGAGAGCAGAATAAGCAAGAAAATTATATAGAGTATTGGGAAGTGACAAGTGATTGACAAATGAGGCTGGTTGTTTGACTAAGCAGAGTGGAAATCTGGGAATCAGACTTGGATTTTGCCTCTCCCTCTACCACTAAGTTATTGCCTGACCTTGGACAAGGCCTATTTCAAAGTTTTTGTCTCCAGGACTAAATTAGATCATTCTCAAGGCTCCTTTCAGTTCTAAGATCCTATGACTTTATGTAGCCATCTCCAACATGTGATTTGAGCAGCAAGGAAATATCTCGAACTCCAAAAATCTCTCGCATCTGCAGCTACCAGATCTAAAATCTCCAGACAAGCCTCAAGGCTTCAGGCTTTCCTGGAGTCATGGTTCCCATTTGAAAAAATTGGATGAGAGCTACAGAACCTCTCTCCATAGAAAGACAAAGCTACATCTACACATAGATGTTGCTCACAGGTATAGGGAGTTCATGGGGTCCTTGAAGCATAACCATGGACTCCCTACCCAAAATGATCTGTGGGTTACTCTTTAAGAATTGGCGCATTAAGAAGCCTCATTAATGTCCCCTCAACTTTCCACTATGAAAATATTTCATACATTCAGAGAAATTGAAAGAATAGTACAAACTTCTGTACATCTTCCATTTAAACTTTTTTAAGTTAACGTTTTACTACTTATTAAATATTTTACAATTTATTATGATATCTATGTATCTATGCAACTGTCTGTGTATCTATCTACCTATTTTTGCTGTTTTACTGTTGACTCATTTGAAAGTTGCAGATATCGTGGCACTTTATTCCAAATACTTTCTGCAAGTATCTCTTAAGAATAAGAACACTCTCCTATGATACCACAACACCATTATCACATCTAAGGAAACTAAAATTGATTCTATAATCTCACATCCAGTCTAAATTCAAAATGCCCTTTGTTCTAAGAATTCCTTTTACACATTACCAGGATTCCAATCAAGGTTCCCATATTGAATTTGATAGTTCTGTTTTATTGGTCTATTTTCTTCTAAAATAGTTCCTCTGTCTTGTTTTCTGGTTTTCTATTTTCAAGATACTGACTTTCTGGAAGAGTTCAGACCAGTTGTCTTGTAGAATGTCCCCACTTCTAGATTTGATTGATTGTTCCCTACTAGTGTCTAACTCACTCCTTTATTCTCTGCATTCCCTGTAAAAAGGAAACTAGCTCTAACGGGAAATTGTGAGCTTTAATTTGATTATAGTATGTTGCAACCTGGGAAGCAGTAATCCATTTTTTAGGTATTGACTAAATTAAATGTCATTTTAGGTGCTGGCACTTTAGAAGACCACCTTTAGCATTACTGGAGTCCATCTCTAACATTTATTGACCTAGGGAGGGTACATGGTTATATATGAGGGGGAGGGAATGGGAGGAGCAGCACTGGATTTGGGGTTTAGCCCTGAAGTTGATCATTTTTACTCCATGGCCCTTAGTTTCCTCATCTAAAAATTGGAACAATAATAATTTTGCTTTTAATGAATTGTTAGGCTCAAATGAAATAATAGATCAGAGAATTCTTTTCTTATAAAATGAGACAATCTACATGGAAACATCTCTGCTTCAGGGACTGACACCAAATGTAGAGATGTCCTTGATTCATCTCAAGTAAGTAAAATATGAATCTACTTATCTATCTATTTATTCATCCATCTATCCATCCACCTGTCTAGCATGATAAATTTCTGACAGTACTCCAGAGTTACTGGAAAGAATGGTGAAGGCCAGTTTCTCAGTGATGGTTTAATGCAATAGTTCTTCGTCAGGGGCAATTTCGTCCTCCAGGGGACATTTGGCAATGTCTGAATACATTTTAGGTTGTTAAACTGGGAAGCTGCTACTGGTATCTAGTGAGTGGAGGCCAAGATGCTGTTAAATATCCTACAATGCACAAAAAGGTCTCCCCCATCCCCACCCAAAGAATTAGCTCAAAATGTCAATACTGCCAGTGTAGAGAAAACTTGATTTAATTTAATGTGAGGTACAATTAAATATTGAACCTCAGTCCAAAATTATGAACCAATCCTTCAAATAAATAAATTAGAATTTGGGATGACTTACCCCCAAATTTCATGCCATTAAATAGCAAATTATGAATAGAAGAAGAAAACCAGAAAGAAAAAATCATTATATGAATATGTTAAAATCATTTCAATTAACATAATTGCTTTGGTTCAACTGAGCTTTCTCCAAGGCCAAAAAGAAATTACAATCCGTTCTATAGTTTTGATGATCAGAAAGGACAATTCCTGAGGGACATTGGTTTTCCTAAAATAAATTACAACATAAAATTTTCATAAAGTATTTTATAATACAGGAAATAATGAACGATCTGATGATGGGATAGGCAATATTCTCAGTATTTGTGCAAAAAGTGCAGAAGTAAGCTTCACATGGCTATTTGTTAAAGCAACTTACATAAAAACTATAGGGAAAATATTTAGATGAAACATCATTAGGGCAATTCTGTGAGGTACTAGATTAATATGATTCCATTTGGAGACTTCTGGTGGTCTAATTTGATGAAGAATTGAATTATGGTACCTGGAGGAATATAAGGTTTTAGTTAAGGCACAACTGAACCAGAGCTTAGACGCTTTATGTTATTCAAAACCTTTTGTAAATATACTATTTTTAAAATAATAACTTTATTGAGATATTAGCCACGTATCATGAAAATCACCTTTTTAAATATACAAGTCAGTGGTTTATAGCATATTCATGGAGTTGTACAACCATCATCGCTAATTTCAGGATATTTTCATAACCCCCAAAAAGAAACCCCATATTTATTACCAGTCATTTACTTACTCTTCATCCTCTCCTCTCATGCCCTATCCCTGACAAACACTAGACTACTTTCTGTCTCTACAGATTTGCCTAATCTGACCATTTAATGTAAATGGAATCATACAAGATGTGGCCTTTGTAACTGACTTCTTTTATATAACGAGTTCAAAGTTTATCTATCTTGTAACATGTATCAATATTTCATTTTTGAATTGCCAAATGATATTCCACTGTGTGGATATACTACATGTTGTTTATTCATTCATCAGATGACGGATATTTGGATGATTTCCAATTTTTGGTTATTATGAATAATGTTGCTATGAACTTTGCCATGAATGTTTTTGTCATGAAAGTGTATTTAATTTTGTCAAATGATCATGTGGTTTTTGTCTTTTATTCTAGTAATATGAAACATTACATTTATTGATTTCAGATGCAAAATCAACCTTTGCATTCTTGAGATAAATCCCACTTGGTCATGATGCAAAATCCTATGTAACAGAACTTGGTTTGCTATTAGTTAGTTAAGAATACTTGTGTCTGGATTCATAAGGGATATTGGTCTGTAGTTTTCATTTCTTGCAATGCTTTGTTTTGATTGTCAGGTTAACACTGGTTTCGCAAAATGATTTGGAAATTGTTCCCTTTTATTTTATTTTGTGGAAGAGTTTGTGAAGAATTGATTTTATTCTTTACATGTTTGTAGAATTAATCAGTAAAGCCACCTGATCATGAGCTTTTCTTTGTGGGAAGTGGTTTTTCATTGTTAATTCAATCTTGACTTGCTATAGGTCTATTTAGATTTTTATTTCTGCTTATGTCAGTTTTGATAGTTTGCGTCTTTCTAAGAATATATGTATTTTGTCTAGGTATCTAATTCATTGACAAACAATTATTCACAGTATTCCTTCGCAATTTTTTATTTTATTATTATTTTTATTTCTGTAAGGTCAGTAGTGATCTTAGTAGTCCTCTCTTTCATTCTCGATTTTAGTAATTTGAGTCCTCTATCTTTCACTCTTGGTCACTTGCTAAAGGTTTGTTAATGCTGTCAAAATTTTCCAAAAATCAGGTTTTGGTTACACTGATTTTCTCTAATGCTTTTATACTCTCTATTCAATTTATTTCTACTCTAATCTTTATTATTTCAGTCCTTTGTGAATATACTATTAAAATTTTACACAATATATCGTCATGTGAATATGTCATAGATTACATTCCAATTTTGCTGTTTTTGGAGCTTTAGATTTTTCCCTTCTCCATTTTTCGCCATTATAAAAAATATCTCTGTATAAGCATTTTCTCTGTTTCAAATTTTTGAATAGGGCAATAGTTAGAAGAGAAGCAGCTTTGGAGGGATACCCTGGTACAACTTACCAGCTATGTGACCTTGGACAAATCACTCATGTTTGGGTTTCTCCATTTGCAATGTATAGATGTTAATTCTTTCCTAGGTGCCTAGGTTATGTTATCAGGGTTCTATAATTAAAATACCTAGAGCAGAGGATGTGAACATTTCTAAAGAAACTTGAAACATAAAGGGATATTTTTAAATTAGCTCTTCTTATAAGAAATAAGAAAAGAAAATGAATATAAATATATGGAAGAAGTCACCTCCAAAGTTCCAAGATAGGTATGTGAAGGATGTGATGGCCTTCTTCTTCTTCTTTTTTTTTTATTTGTCAACTTGGCTAGGCTGTAGCTCTAGTTCTTCAATCAAACACTAATATGGTTGTTGCTATAAAGGTATTTTGTAGATACAGTTAAATTCCATAATCATTTGACTTTTAAGTAAGGGAGATTATCCTAGATATGTAGTTGGGCCTAATTCAATCATTTGAAAGGCCTTAAGAGTAGAGCTTAGGCTTCTCTAAAGGAGAAATTCCATCTAAGATTTCTGCCCTTCATGAGGATGTACCTTGCAGATTTCAGCCATGCCTAGACAGTCCCCATAATCTATAGGCCGGTTCCTTACAATAAATGTGTATATCTCCTACTGATGCTACTTTGATTCTACTCTGATTGATCTCTGGCTCTTAAAAAGCAGGCCAAATTTACTGAGAAAAATGTTAAGAATTCTAAACTTCTTTCTCCTACATTTATTATAGCAATAGGCTAATTTTTCAACATTTACTGAGAGGCTACTATCGGGTGGTTATTGTTCTAGTTGCTGAAGTTATAGAAATGAACAACATCCAGAATGTTTCTGACTTCGTGAAGGTTACGTATCATCAATAACCATTATTGACCATCGACTGCTGTGGTCACATGTTGTAAGGATAAAAAAGGTGAATACAACTCTTTCTCTCTTGAAGCTTATAATTTGCTGTGAGTATTTGAATTGTTAAGGAGGATGGTGGATCTGGGCACGATTTTTATTTGTAAGAACACATAATTTCTAATGAAAAGGTAAAATCAAGTATTTCGGGAATACAAAAAAAGCTATTAGGTATCCCTTGAAGATACAGTTGAGATCTTTATGGTCCTGAGTCTTCTTTAAATTCATGTCTACTTAAAACATAAAACTAAGTTTATAAATTTATTTAAAGATATACTGAAGAAATCACATAAGCTTAACAAATTATAAAGGGAACTTTTAAGAGAGTTCCCTTTGGTTGCCTTTGCTGGTGATATGAGCTTTTTAAGTGGATTTAAGGAGTGTAGTGACAAAGAACAACATGGGAATAGCAAGATGTTTCTAGTGGTCTCCACCTTGAAACCTTGTTCTCTTTCATTTTGTGCAAGCTGCTGTTGTGGAATTTGCGGAACCACGAGCTGTTTGGACTCTGATTCCTAGACTGGATTGGATTATAGGTAACCACATGGTGGAGGCATACTTTGGATCAACTCACTGTTGAAATGTTTATAAAAGAAATTCTTTGGCAATGGGACTTCCACATGGGAGCTCAACCAGTACTGCTTTCATTTACTAATCTGGTGAGGCATCTTTGCTTTGAGGAAAAAAAAAATCAAATGTTTTTTTTTTAATTTTTTTTATTTATTATTATAAGGAAGCAACTATCTTTGGCAAACAAGAAGATAACAAACAGCCTTCTGGTGATTTGAGATATTAACGAGTGGTTTATAGTGCAATGAAAATCTACTGACCTGAATGAGGCAATCAGAAGCTGGTCAGACCTACAGTCCTTTCACTGAACCATTCTTTTTTGTTGCCAGGAGTGCAAAGGAAACACTGGACCACCTGCAGCTGGGCTTGTTCATTGTTCGCTCTAGAAGCCAGAACTGCCAGATCTGAAAATAGGTCACAAGTGACTAACAGTCCCTGAGAAGCTCACAGGAAGTAGCCGTAAAGGTCAGGGAAAATTTTAAAGACTATACAGGAGGCCAGTGAATGGTAGGCTTTGAGAGCGTCTCTGCTTGGCATCAAAATAGCCATGTGGTAGAGCTACTTAGGAAACAGATGACAGGTGTGGAGATGTGAACTGATTCTTGAGCCCCATAAAAGAGGTATCTTTGCTTTGCTGTGCAAAAAGCCCATGTCTACATAGGGAAATCATCTTGCAGGACTCAAAGGATGATCATAAAGGATTTACAGTATTAACTTCAGAAACCCAATATGGTATCCCCAAGTGGAGAGTCAGGGTTGATTAATTCCACCCCTGAGATGTTGGGATCCCATGAAGTCACATATATGTTTCTGTTAATACACATTTTTATGGATTATTTGTTACTGAAATTTATACCTTAATGCTAGTTCACTCACACAATTGTTATAGTACAAATGTTAGGGTACAGATACAAACTGTGACATTATTTTTCACTGGTATTATTGGCCCAGAATACAACTTCAGAGCCAGTCTGAATCTGAGGACTCCTAATAAGAAATATTTTCTCACCCTATATAAACAGGCAGGATGCCATAGAGCAGGGGTCAGCCAACTTTTTCTGTGAAGAACCAGATAGTAAACATTTTGGGCTTTGTAAGTCATACACAGTCTCTGTCACAACTACTCAATTTTGCTGTTGTTAACACAAAAGCAGCCATGGTAATATGTAAATGAATGAGCTGGCTGTGTTCCAATAAAACTATAAAAATAGGCAGCTAGCTTTGACTTGGGTTCTTACAGGGTAAAAGCATACACACTGGCTTTATTACTATCTAGCTGTGTGACCTTAGAGAAGTTAGTTAAGTTCTCTGTGCTTTGGTCTTTTCATCTCTAGATTGATAATAGTATGTACCCCACAGTGTTGTTATAAATATTAAATAAGTAAATTTGTAATGTATCAAACAGTTCCTACCAGATAGTTAAGTGTTGTATAAGTGTTTGTTAGATAATCAATCATTTTGTGAGGTAGGTAAGTTTATTCCCATTGAAATTGAAGTTAAAAGAAGTAAATACTTTACTTCTAAGAAGGCTAAACTTTAAACCTAGTTTTCTCATGTCCAATACAAGCTTTCTTTACTCATCAGAGGTGAAATTATTACACGTAAACACAGGGAAATTCCCTGTAACAGCCTAAGTCAGGCCTTGCCCCTAAAACCATCAGTTAAGGGGCTG
The DNA here is from genome assembly GCA_028627145.1 of Eidolon dupreanum. NCBI lineage: Eukaryota > Metazoa > Chordata > Mammalia > Chiroptera > Pteropodidae > Eidolon > Eidolon dupreanum. The sequence continues at coordinate 113,437,267 of CM053507.1, forward strand.
CTTGTATTTCTCCTCTCCCCATCCACATGAGGAGTTACTACAAGCAGCGGTGTGCTGGAGCCTGGCTCATTAGAACAGATTACTAAATTTTCAGGAATTCTATGAGCAGCTTAAATTGTTGGTAGTTTGAAGTTGGCCATGGCGGGAGTATTTACACCACAAAATTGGCAGGTGCTACCTTCCTCTTGGAGGACATGTTTACTAGCACATGACTGGCTATATGTGAATGGTGAGCACTCCTCCAGCAGGAACCCTATGTCCTAAATAGTGAGTTGGTAAACAATATTCAGTGGCATATCCTAGGGCACCACAGCCTGAGAAGAATGCTGGGTCACTGGGTATGCTTAGTGGCAGAGACTAAAAAAGAAAAAAAAAAATTACACGGCTTAGCAGCATTAACTACTCAGTCTTGGCCCCTGGATTCTGATTTCTAGACATCTGACTCACAGCTCTGCTGGCTATTCCTGTTCTAATACACTGGGGTGGGGGAACCTTCATGGTTCAAGCTAAATAGGGACAGAAAGGCTTAGGAGGAGCTAAATGAAAGACAAACATAATCAATGTACTTTTAATGGCCACTTTTTCTAGCAAAAGCAGCGAGTGCTGTGATATTTTTTAACCCTTTTTTAAGGTGAAGTTTTTCTAATCTAAACACATGTCCTCTAACCTTTTATGGAAGCAGTAGAAGACATACAAAAGAGGGCTGGAGTCAGTCAAAAGGACAGTTAGACAAGTCACTTCCTCTTGTGAAGTTGTGAACCTCATTTTTTGTCTCTTAAGATAGGAATCATAACCATTCCATTGCTAGTCTGACATAGTGGTTGCGAAAATCAATTATCATTTGTTATTCACTTACTTGGTACATTTATTATTGAGCACCATCATGTGCCAGGTCCTCTACTAGGGGCTGAGGATCCAGAGATGTGTGAGTTAGGTACTTACTCATGAAGAACTCAGCCTCTGGGTGCTTAAAGAGATAATCCAAAGGAGATGGATCCTTATGCCTTCATTTGGTCATACTGGTGAAGAGTTTGGCTCAGAAGCCAAGTCGCCTGAGCTAAATCCTGGCTGTGCTGTTGTTTACTAGCTCTGTGACCTTGAGTGAGTCATTTAACACCTTTTCCATTCCATAATATGAAATTTTAAGCTTTCCTTAGTTTTATCTGGAAACATAGAGATAATAATAGTACCTCTTTCCTAGGATTATTCTACAGATTTAATGATTTAATACGTGTAAAATTTCCTCAGTTTCTTTTTCTATAAAAAATATAGATAATAATAACTGCTACTTTTAGTATTGGCATTGTTGTGGTGATCAAATAACACATGAAAATATTCAGAATTGTAGGAAAAAACAATGAATATGACATAGACTAAGGGAGGACACAAACACTAAATGGTGTCAATAAAAAAACACTATTCCAGGTTGTAAATGTAGTATAAAAGATGCACAGAAGAAGGATTCTCAGCCTGGGAGTCAAGGAAAGCATTTGAAGGAGATGACGTTTGACAGTGTAAATTCATTCATTCATTTACTCATTCATCAAACTATAAAGATTTGAGGGTCTAAAGCAGTGGTCCCCAACATTTTTGACACCAGGGACCCATGCTCCTATGAGAATCTAACGTCAAATTAACTGAGGTGGAGCTGAGACAGTGATACTAACACTGGGGAGTGGCTGCAAATACAGACGAAGTTTCACTCACTCCTTGCTGCTCACCTCCTATTGTGTGGCCCAGTTCCTAACAGGCCACGGACTGGTACCAGTTCGTGGCCCAAGGGTTAGGGGACCCCTGGTCTAAAGCATGCCAGGTTTCATCTAGTCCTGGGTCTATAGTGATAAATCATATTAACTCAGTCTCTGTCAGATGGCCTGTGGGGGGGAGGGGGGAGGAAGGTAGGGAATGCTTTGTGTGCCTTTCTCCATAATTCCAAAAGTCCTATCCCCCATTTACAAATGGACAACTGATAATTTTTTAATCTAAATAAAGTACCATGCAAACACAGCCTCAAGACAAACACTCATTTCCTTTTTCTAAAAGATTTCTACTTTTAAGCCCCTTCTAGAAAAACTCTGGAGCTGCAGCTGGTTACCATCTTTACAGAACTTGAAGTCTGGTGGGAGTGACAGGTGTTAAATACATACATAAACTCACAGGTAATTAAAATTGTAATAATTGTTATAAGGAAAATAAATGGAAGTCATCAGTAAATAAAGGATGAGTGTCTGGGGAAGGCCTTCTTAAAGAGCTGAAATTTGTAAGAGTTAGCCAGGCAAGGAAAAAAGGGAAGAGAAAAAAGGGTTTCGCAAAGGCACCTAGGCAGGAAGGAGCTTGATGTATTTGAGGAACTGAAAGAAGGTCTACTGTGGTTGGAATGAGGTGAGGCAAGGAAGAAGATCTGTATGGGAGGAGGGTGAGAGTGGAGGAGTGCCAGTAAAGGGGGAGGGTGGGCAGGCCACATTCAATGCTGGACCTTGTAGGTCAAAGAAGTTCACATTTTATTCTCAGTGAAATGGGAAGCACTCAAAAGCCTTCATTAAGAGCTGTGCTCTAAGTCACACTCAGTAATGCATTCTGGCTGCTGTGTGAGAATGGACTGGAAAGGGAAAAGGGTGAAAAGTGGGGGCTAAGGCAGTAGTCTCAGGTAAAAAATGGAGGCGGAACGGATTATTCTAGTAGCAGTTGAGATGGGGAGATGTAGAAGAATTTGAAATGGGTTTAATTATTAGATTGGAAAGAATGATTCCCAGGTTTTGGGCTTGAGTTGGTAGATGGGTGACAGTGTCTTTTGCAAAAGTTGAGAAGCCTGAAAAAGAAGCTGCTTTGGAGAAGTAGGGCAAGAATTAAGTTTTGGGTCAGTGAATTTACGAAGTAGCAGTGAGGCATCATGTGAAGGTGACAGGGAGGTATGACCCAAGGACTGAAGAGAGATCTGGGCTCTGGGTTATGGTAGAGTGTTATTAATGTCCATGTAGATATTAGCTTCAGTCATGGGAGATGAGGTCAGCTGTGGGAACAAATGTGAATCAGTGCTCTTATCCTTTTTTTGGGTCTCAGATACCTTTGAGAAGCTGATGAAAGCTATATCTCTTCCTTTAAAAGTATTTGCATGTAAGTTTAAGGAATTTACAGACCCCCTGAAGCTCATCCAGAACTCATAAAATTGATAGATGACAAATTTTTTAAAAAAACAACAACAATAAAACTGGTGTAGAGAGAAAAATGGGCCCTGGATTGAGCCCCAGGGAACAGTACCATTTAGAGGACAAAGGAAGCACCCACAATGCGTTGAGAAGTAAAAAAAAAGGAGGAAGAATTTCAAAGGTGAGTTATCAAAACTAAGAGAAAATGGTTTCAAGAATGGGAGCTAAGTGTTGCTGAGAGAACTAGAAAGATAAAGCCTGAAAAGTGTCCACTGGCGTTGGTAAAAGCTGTGACCTTTAGAAGGCCCAGGACAGTACTTCTAAAGGGTTAGCTTTCAGGAGTCATTGCTCCTCTGCAAAAACTGGAGTAAGGGAGAGACATTGGATGCCAGTGTGGGTTAATGTGTAGATTTATGGTTGTTTCCTCTTGACTGTCTGCATTTTCTCACTGAAATAGGAGGTAAGATAATGGTGAGAGGGGAAGTCCTGCAAGGATGGGGGAAGTGCGAAATAGTCTTTGTGGAAAGTAAAGTTAGAGCTTTTTGGGAGAGCTGTTATTTATTTGTTATCTATTAACTTGGGGGGGGGGCGCTGTAATCGTGGGTTGGGTCTTAAAGAGTGAATAGGATCAGAGGAGTGAAGGGCTGGGCTGAGCATGAACAGCAACCTGTCCTAGAATCATCATGGGCGGAGAATCAGTAAGCCTTCCAGAACTTCTCAGGACTTGCTCCACTTTGTATCCTTTTCTGGCTTCTGGCATCTATCTTTTCTGGCTCCATCTTTTCCCACAGCCCATAACCATGCTCAGGCTTTTCCCAGTGACTCAGTATCTCCTCTCATCAGTGTCCAAATTCTCTTCTTTCCATACCCAAAACATCTGTAGTAGGGAATTATTGGAAATACCCAATTGGTCTTTTTCTTCCTATAGTTTTCCCTTGCCTGAGTGTGTGTTAGCTTACTCTGGAGGTTTTGGCTGCTTCTTGAAGTCTGGGGCTCTTCATGGTCCTTTAGGAGCCTGAGTGCATTGACAGGTTGATGCTGGATGCATCCAGGAACCTCTGCACGATTTTAAATAGGAGCGCATTTTAGACAGTTCATTCTGGAGGCTAAGTGAAGAAACAGACTGTTAGGAAGTATGTTTGAAACAGACTCTTAGGAGGTTGCTGCAACAGTTCAGACTGAAAAGGAAGGCTAGAACGCATTCTAGTGGGAATGGAGGTAGGGATTTGAGGCTTATTAAGGAGGTGGAATAGGTAGGACTGAGTCATCAAATAAGGCAAATAGTTGAATCCAGTATGACTCATTCATTCTTAACTTTCTAATTCTGATGACTGTGGATGATGGTGCCATCAGCTGAGGAAAGGGCTGCTATGGAAGTAGAGGATCAGTTCAGTTTTGGACATGTTGAGTTTGGGGTGCCCCTGTGATATCTAGGTCCAACTGCCTGGCAGGCACTGGATATTTAGATCTAACTTTTATGCAAGAGGTTTGAACTGGAGATCACTGATTTGGCAGTTGAAACCATGAGGATGGAGGTGGTCCCCCAAGAGAGTGGAGTGGGAAGAGCTGTGGGCTTAGAGTGGAGTCTTATATTTAAGGTGCGAAATTCACAATTGGTGTTACTTAAGAATGCCATCAAAGGAGGCAGAGGACTTATTTACTGAGCTGTGAGAATTGGGAGAGTATACTCTTTTGGAAACCAAGGTAGTATTGAGATACCAGAAGGTGAGAGTCATCTGAGATGTCAAATGAAGTAAAGAGATAAGGTCTGAAGGTCATGGGTTACTCTTGTCTGAGCCCCATGAAAGAATGGTACACGTGTGTGGAGAAGGGGCCAGACTGCCAAGTGTTGAGAAATGAGGAAGTAGAGACAGCAGGGAAAGCTACTGTTTAAGAGGTCTCCATGAGGGAGAGCAACACTTGGAAACTAACTGGAGAGGGCACTTCGAGTGGAGGGTTGGCTTGATAGTTTTGTTTTTAGAACTTGAGATACTTGAGCTTGTTTAAAGCCGGAGGGGTAACAGCCAGGAGCCAAGAATCTGGGAGTGGTGGAGGAGGAGGTTTTATGGATTCAACCCAACCAAGACAAATTCCTACAGTTTGCCCAACACTTTTTCACACCTTACCACATTTAATCAATTGAACATCAGTGAGGTTTGAAACAAACAAGTGGTGAGATTTAATCCAGGTGTTGGGAAGAGAGGTGTGGATTCATTTCTATCCAGTGCGCTATCTACGCCGCCACGCGTAGGGAATTGTATGTTGCCGCAGATGAGGTGTCATGTATCGCCGACCAGAGTTGGTAGCCCCCAGAAGTCTTCATGTGCTAAGAACCAGAGCCTGAATGCTCTCTGCCTCCAGGGAGGCGTCCCCAGGTGCAGTGGAAAAGGGTCCAACCCGAGCGTCCCCTTCCTTTCTTATGCTCAAGCAGCTAAGAGGTCTGTTAGCGGCAAAGTGGAAAAACAATAACACTGATGGCGGGGCCTCTAGGGCGCGAGCGAGGTAGATTCAGCGCGGACAGATGGCCGGAGCTATAAGCAGCAGGTGGCTGAGCGCGCGCTCGCGTTGCAGAAGGGACGCCACGAAAACCAAACTCGCGATTTGTATATCCGGCGGGGGCCCGGCCCGAAGATAAATCTGCGGAGGGAAGTATTTAATTTGCATCCAGCACTGTCGGAGGAAACTCCTTCCCGCTGGGGGCGGTGGAGTGGGTGCTAGTGAGCTTTACTTGCTACGCCTCCCAGTCCTCCGCCCCAGGCAGGGCGCGTTGAGCCCGTTGTCAGATGCGAATTGTAGTACTTTTTTGTTTGTTTTTGGAGGGCAGCGGCGGGGGAGAGGGGTGAGGGTGGGTTACTGTTAAGTAATGAAAGAAACCTGGACTAGGAGCTAGGATCTTGTTTCCTTTCCATGGTTCTAGCACAAGGTTCCTCCATGACCTTGACTCCGGGCAATTCTAGTCTAGGCTCCTCACTGGACCTCAGTTTCCCTGTTCATAAAACGGGGATTTGGACTATGATCTTGTCTTTGCACTGACAGGGTGACAAATTCCACCTCTTCCCGCCAAAAATAAAAAAGATGTCCTCCACTAGTAAACCCCCTCCCCAACACCCCATCTTTATGAGTGTCTTCCCCTACGCTTTCTTTTCTTCTCTCGCTCAAGGGGCTAAAAAGTCAAGGGGTGGGCGGGGCCTGCCCCATCGCTCCGCCCACCACCGCCGGTCCCCCTCCCGTCGTCCCCTCTGCGCCCCTCCGCCCTCGGAGCTGGAATGAGGCAATCACGTGACCTCATATCCGGCGCGGGAGTCCCCAGCTCGCGGCGCGCGCTCCTCCGCCCGCGCGCCAGCTCTCCCGGCAGCTTGGTCTGGGTGCCACCGCGGAGGGGTGGGGGGTTCGCTACGTTGCTGGCGCGGGGTGGCCGTTTCGGAGTGCAGACCGCCCCTCTCCGCTGCCCGCCTCCCCCTGCCGCCCTCCCTTGTTCTCGCTCTGCCCAGCTGCACGCCGCGGACGCGGAGGAGAGCGCGGACGTCTCTGCGCCGGGCTCGACCCCGGCCTCGCCGCAGCGCCTCCCTCCCCTCACCCGATCCGCAGCGCGCGGCGGCGGCGGCTCCTCGAGCCCGAGCGACCCACGGCTGCCGGCGCCGGTCGAGGGCGATGGGGCTGGGCTGAGGCAAAGCGGCGGCGACAGCGGCGGGCCGCGGCCCCGTCCCCCGGTGGCTCCTGGGGTGCTCCGGCCGGGAGGCCACCGAGGAGACGGCGCGGCGGCGGCGGGTGAGTGGCCCCGGCATTCTTAGAGCGCCGGAGGGTAGAGTGAGCGGGGCGTGGAGTGGGTGGGTGGTGGCGATGGGGGAGGTTGGAGGAAGAAAATGGTATTGTAGGGGGTGGCGGGTACCAGGTGAGCTTATGGTCGGCCTTCCTGGCCCAAAATTGGGCATCACTTCTCGGGGAAGGTGTGTGTGGGGTGTGGAGGGGAGCTCCAAGACCACGGAATGTCTGGGACAGGTGAGGCGAGGAGGAGAGATCCACGTTGTGGGCGTGAAGGCCTGGTTTGGACACGCTGCTTGGGGAGAGAGCGAGTGTGTATTTGGGCTTGGGACACGGATGGTGCTTCAGCCCTTTTATAAAGTCCAAGAGGTGGCGTGGTTGAAGGTAGGGGTATTGGCAGGGCGCTTGATGGATTTCTGGGGGTGCTGACTGAAGGAATCTTGAGTTCGCTCTTAGCCACAGAGTAGTAGTAGATAGACCTCCTTGCCAATCACCGAATTTTACAGATAAACTAAGTGAGGCCCAGAGGGGAAAAGTGACTTCTGACTTCTCTAAGGCCTGTCACTTTGACTCTCATAGTAAGTGAGTACTATTTCCTCCACTTCTTAGGTGGCCACTCTTTTTATGGGGTTTCCTTCTTCCCATTCCCTTAACAAATTTAAGGCCTGATCACTGTTATGACCTCTTTTGGGATAGGGATGGGAGCAGGTGAATTGGATTGGGGATTGACAGTGCCTTCCCAGTTTGGAAAGCTTTAGTGACAGGTGTTTATTGTTTCCTCTTTCCATAGATCTGACAGAACATCTTTGGATCTTGGTATCTGGACATAGGAGGTATGAATCACTAACATAATTAACTACTTTTAATCATCAGTAGCTGTAGCTTAGAGCTATATTTAGTGGTTATATTAGTGCAAAATGAATGGGTATGTTGTGGTAAACCTAGAAACAGAGACCAGTGTTTCGTACACATGAATCTGAACTAAGTGAGTAGAACATTTGTGTATGTAATGACTATTTTAGATCTATGAGTCAGAAGTTAGCATTTTTTAAAAATATAAAATTCAGGAACATTAAGAGTATTGCAAAATGAACACTAACTTCTAAAGGCTTTGTTGCTAAAGTGAAGATGTTCTGATTTGATTGTCTTTTGAAGGGTGATTACATAGTTAAAATGCTCTACCTTTGGTTAGAACTCAGCCTCTTTAGAAAGGTGCATGCATTAATTTTGTTTCACTGGGATGTAAGTGGCCTTTTCTCAAGATTGTTGCATTGCTGAATAGGCTACAGTTGCCAAAATACATGTATGTGGGCATCCCATTCTGGTTTAGCAGCCATTTTTTTTTTTTTTTTTTTTTTTTTAAGAAAAGGTAAATCAGTTCCTGGAAGTTGTTTGAAATAGTAAGCCTTTTATTAATAATTGTTATGGAAAATTTAATTTTTCTGCTGTCCTCGTTTGCCATATCCACTGTTAAATCAGGTGAACAGATCATGTGAGTGTGAGATGGTTAAGTAACAGTTTTGAACATTGTTAGAACAACAAATCTTGTTTTTGGTCAGGAGATTGGGTAGGAAAAGTGTGACACTATTTGGTTGCTGCAATTTATAAGTAGTACAGTTACAAATAAAAAATATTAAGTAGCAGTTTATTTTGAAAATAACGTTCAGAGTCTTCAGTTTGAAGCAGTGTTCAGATTATGTAGTAAGAGGGCCAATTTCTTTGTCCAGGCCAACCAGGAAGCTTTATTTGGAGTACCTCTGGTAATTGAAATTTTAATTTATAAATTGATTTGAGATAAATAGAGTACATTTCTACATAGGAAAATAGTTTTATAGTAATCTGAACAAAGCTCTATTAGCCCGAATATCTGAATAGTATCTTCTGAAGAGTTTTCTACTTGCTTCTGTTTAATAGATATTAGAACTAAAATACTTGTTGGTTGAGTTAGCCCTTAATAGTTATCTATCTCATTTAGGTAGCATCAGTTTCCCATCTCAGACATGTTTCAAGAATGGATTCTTTTTTTTTTTTAATTTGTAAAATTTAGTTTCAAGTATATATATAGTACATTGGTTAGACATCTATATAGTTCATAAAACGATCCCTCCAATTGCACCCTCCCTCCCCTCACCCTCCACCTAGCCAACGTATTAATGCTAACTACATTCCCTGTGACGTACCCCCTGTCCCCATGACCATCCATCAGCTACTAATTTGTACTACTTTAACCCTTCACCCCATTCTCCCAGTCCCCCCAAACCTCCCTCCCCTCTGTCCGTCACTAAATTGTCCACTATATTTGTGAGTCTGTTTTTGATTAGTGTTTGTTCTTTTTATTCCTTAGATTCTGCATATAAGCGAAATCATATAGTGTTTATCTTTCTCTGTCTGACTGAAACACCTTCTAGGTCCATCAAAGCAATATCTTTTTCCATCTCCTTCCTTTTTACATGTAAGGGTCTTGTTTTCTTATCTTTTCAGCCACTCTGTTTTTTTTTTGGTTGGAGCATTTAATTCTTTTTCATTTAAGGTACTTACCGATCCGAATGTAGTTGTTACCATTCTTTATTCTGTTTTTGATACATGTTTTTTCTTCTTAAAGAAGTCCCTCGAACGTTTCCTGTAATACTGGCTTGGTGGTAATAAATTCCTTTAGCTTATTTTTGTCTGGGAAGCTCTTTATCTGTCCTTCAACTTTAAATGATAGCTTTGCTGGATAAAGTATTCTTGGTTGTAGATCCTGGGTCTTCATCTTGTCGAATATTTTTTGCCAAGCCCTTCTGTCCTGCATAGTTTCTTTTGAGAAATCAGCTGCCAGTCTTATGGGTATACCCTTGTAGGTAATTATTTGTTTTTCTCTTGCTGCTTTTAATATTCTTTTTTTGTATTTAACCTTTGGCATTTTAATTATGATGTGCCTTGGTGTGGGCCTCTTTGGATCCCTGATTTTTGGAATTCTCCGAACTTCCTGGGGTTTTATGCTCATTTCCTTCACCAGGTTAGGGAAGTTTTCCATCATTATTTCTTCAAACAGCTGTCCAACATCTTGATTTTCTTCAGTTACGCCGATCATATGGATATTTGGACCCTTAATAGTGTCCCATATGCTCCTTAAATTATTTCGATAGTCTTGGCATCTTTTTTCTTGCCATTGTGATTGAGTGTCCTTGGCTTTCCCATCCTCTAGATAGGGCATTTGATCCTTTTCTTTACTCACTTTGTTTATTCCTTTGTTTATTTCATTTAATATACTTCTCATCTCAAATAATTTGTTCTTCATTTCAGTCTTGTTCCCTTTTGTAATTTCCATTTCCATTTTTATGTTTTTTATCTCTTTGTTGAAGTTCTCACTGAATTTATCTACACTTCCCAAAAGTTCATTGAGCATCTTTATAACCAGTATTTTGAACTCTGCATCTGTTAGATTACTTGACTCCATTATATCTGGATCTCTGTTCTGTTCTCTCATATGGTCTCTGCTTCTTCGCCTTCCCATTTTGGCTGTCTTTGCAAGTCTGTTTCTATGTACTAAGCAAAGCTCCTCAGTCTCCCGGTCTTAGTGTGGATTTGTGAAGTAGGTGTATAGTGGCACAGTCCTGAGAGGGATTTAGCTGCAGACCAAACTTAGCCCAAGCCTCTAGCCCTCCAGGGCCACTTGTTGAGATTCATCAAGCAATCCACAGATGCTGTCCTTATAGTTGTCTCAAAAGGCCACACCAGAAACTGAGGCTGCCTCCAGTGTGAGTCTCAGCAAGGAGTACCTGACTCGCTGAGGATACATCTGGATATGGCTTAGTTGGGCCGTGAGTTGGGGGAGGCAGAGTTTCAGGGAATCCTCTGGGCAGAGCAGCCTCTGTTATCCAATTTGATGATGTCATGGCTATGGCGGCTGCTGTGTCTGTGCACTAGGAGAGGGGAGGACTCAACAGGGAACAGTGGATACCGTCAACACTTCTATGTAGAGTGAGTCTTGCCTCGGCCCTCACTCCAACAGTGTCTTTGACAGTGTCTCCCTCTAAGACCCTGATGCCCCCTGCGTGCAACCGAATTGGCACTGGTGCTCAGAGTGAGCAGGTCTGTCATCGCGAAAATCTGGTTACGGACGTGGCCCCTTTAAGAAGCTTCTGTCGCTGCTACTGCTGCTGCTTTGGTCTCACTCAGCCGCTTGAGACCAGGCAGCCCCACATCTTCGCCCTTTCCTACCTTCTGCCGTTGCAGGGTGCTTTCTTGGATTTTTTCCCTAGTTGTATGGCGTGTTCCTCTAGATCCTTGCTGCTGCTCCTTGTTTTTGTCACAACTTTGATTTGGTTGCCAGAGAGACAAACAGAGCCTCTATCATCTACGCCATTTTTTTTTCTCTCCCGTCAATAATGAATTCTTATCTGGATAGTAAGTGTGTGTTGGCAGCTATAGCATATTAAAGTAGAAACAGCATGGACTTGAAAGGTAGACCCGAGTTTGATTTCCGACTTTCTTAACTAGTTTGACTTTGACCAATGCTAATAGTTATTGCGTAAGCTTATCGTATACTAGGCTTTTAATTAAACACTTGTCATGAAATATCTCATTTAAATCTCATTTTACAGATGAAGAAACTGAGGTTCAGAGATGTTCAGTTACCTAGAATCACATACAGCTAACCTGATGAACCTAGAAATAGAAACCTTTGGTCACATATAGTAACAGAGAGCTAGGAGTCTGGCTGTCTTCAAAGTCCCTTATACTATAAGTTGCTTAACTTCTCTGTTCTTCCTGTTTTTTCAGTTAACAAAAAATACTAATACCTCAGAGAGTTTTGAGGATTACTTGAGAACATGTGTAAAGAAAGTAGCATTCTTCTTGGCATATAATACATAGTTCCTTTCACTCTTTCATTTCATTTACCGAATCAAGCTGTGTTTGTATAGCATGGTGGTTTTGCAACCACTGTAAATATAAGGTTTTAAAGGGCGAATATATTTATTCCTAATAGCAGTCCTAGGAGATAGGCTATGATCAGTGATATGGGGCATCCTGCGAAACTCTTTATTTTGTAATTTTTCCTGGTGGTCTAAGTGATAATGGAAGTAAGAACTGCATGCTTGTGAATGACAACAAGATGGTTGTAATTTCTAAAATCTTGGAGGACAGAAAATGATCTTGATTACTTGGTTTATCTAAAGCTAGATTCTGTTCATTGGTATACTTGGTAATCTAAACTAACTTTATAAGTACTAAGTGGGAGACCTTGTAAATAGACCATAAGTTGAAGAGGAGTTAGCAACTTATCACTTATTAAAGACAACACTCTTAAAACTCTTAAAACAGTTCACAGTTGTACGCTCAAAGAAGATATGTAGTGTCTGACATCTACCTGATATGTCACTAGAATGTTTGTTCCAACGATGGAATGTATTCTGAATGTGCCATATAGCTTATCTGGTAAAATTTAGATCCATGAGATAGCTGACAGGATTTAGTCCTTGGTTTTAGAACATAGTTTGTATAAAATGAAGCTAACTGGCATATGAGGGAGTAAATCTGTAGTCATCAAAACCACGTTCTAAAGAACTTACTAACTAGTCCAGAAAACATGCAGCAAGCAAGGAAATAATTATTAGACTTGAATTTTGTTGATCTTCATATTTTGAGAGTAGAGAGATAAAAGAGGATCAGAATTGGAGCACATATTTTAAGGTTAGGTAAAAAAGAAAAAGATTCTGGGCTTGTTTAAGCTGAAGAAAAACAAGTGGTATTTTATAAAGTAGAATGTCCTGAAGTTACTGGTCATTAGTGATTATAAAATTTATGCATTAAAAACATTTGTATTAGTAAGTTTAAAAGTAGAGGTAAAGTGAAATGTGAAAAATGGTAATGGGAAAGGATCACTCTTATAATAGTTAAAAAGATTTTATGATAATCAGTAAAAAAGGCGAAAAATGGAATGAAGGAAAAAGAAATGTTGTTCAAATAATCAAACCTCTGAGAATCACTAAAGTTGAGGATGGGAATTGGTGAAGTTTCCATAGAACATTTCTCCAGAGAGAACTATCCCAATACCAGCTCCAGTAACATCTTTGACTCAAGGGTTCATATTGGGGCCTTTGCTAGTCTGAGATGGTAAAACATTAACTCAAATAGCAAACTTTAAGACTGCCAAATTAAAAAAAAAGGGCTTACATACACCGTAAGGTGTAGCACTCCTCTGAGGCATGTTCCTTTGAAGGTACAGGTAATGAAAATGTGTCTTTTACTTCTTCCTGTTATGAAAGGCCATTAATACTAGGATGGACTAAGAATGCAGGAAGAAGTACCTTATGAATCTATTTATGTATGTGAGATGGGATGAATTGAGTTGTAATTAAACTCTTAATCAAAATTTCTCTCTTCTATGGATTCTTTCACTTATTCCTTGTGGATCCTGCTTTTAAATGATGTATTGACACACAGATACTAGTTAGGTAAGATATTAAATTTCCAGGAAAAGTGAGTTGATTGTGTAAAATAAAATTTCCTGATTACATGTTGTGGAACTTGCTGATATCTGTAGAATCTTTCTCGTAAATTCTAAATAAAAATATTTATAACTCTTTGGGTCATACGAAAGATAGTTGTACCTCAGTAATAAATAACAAGCTAGATTGACTCCTCTTATTTAGTTTTTCTAATTTTCACAAAGGAATTCATGAGTTGGACATTGAAATAAAGAAGTATGAGACTGGAAAATAATCATGCTGAATGGTCATAGGTCATGGACTAGCTTGCTTGCTTGCTTGCTTGCTTTATTTATTTGTTTGTTTGTTTGTTTGTTTGTTTGAAAAGGAAATTGATATCTGGAGAGGTAAGTGATACGACCAAAGTATCTGGGGTTAGAAGTTTTCTCTTCGTTGGGTATTCTTTTCACCCTTGCCTTTATTTTGTATTCTAGTAATGGCACATCTCAAAACTCTGTGTGTGTACGTTTTTCCTTCTGAGAACCAACTTTTAATGGTTGCTTTTGATTACTTGACAGACTTCTATTACATTTTTAGTTTATTTTAAAGTAAGTCATGGAATAGCTCCCACATATGTGTTTAGCATGGCTTCTTTACAGCATCTCTGTTCTATTTTTTCTCATTTGTGAGGTAAGGTGAAAAATACATTAATTACCAACTTATTTTGATATAAAAGACAAGTCATTTGGTTCCTAATTTTTTCTGATCTAAAGAGCTGAGTAAAGTCAAATCACCTTTTATATGTGGGTTTTGGAACTAAATTCTCACTTAAGGTAAAAATCTTGTCAAAATTACCCTTGAAAAAGTCCTTTACAAAAACTCCTTTAGAAAGACAGTTTACAAACTGGTTAACTGACATTCTGTTTTTCAATGGCAACAGCTGGTTTTTCTTCCAGCTTTTATAATAGGTAACTTTTTTTGGTGAGCTAGATCATAATTAGCTATGTAGGATATTTGACAGGTGAATAGGACTTCAGATTGACAGAGGAACAGCAGATTTATAGTCTCCATTGCATGCTTACTTTGGTTAAAGTATTTTTCTCTCTAGCTTTTCTTTTTTTCTGCAGCACAGATGGTTGAATGGGTATAATTAAATACATATAGGATATGACTTCACAAAGTGAATAACAGAGATTTTGGTGTTTACGAAAATCTTCTATCTCCTTGGAGTTAAATACCACACACCACACAAAGAGCCTAGCATAATTAACAGGCTAAGTAATAAAATTAGGGGACTGTTGGTATTTTGTATAATTTTGAGTTAATTAATATTCAGGTACTGTTAGTGTTTTTAAGAGTTAATGTCCTCACTGTTGAATTGTACACCTGAAACTTTCTGGATTTTGTTAACCAATGTCATCATAAAAAGAAAAAAAGTGTTAATGTCTTCCTTATTGCTAGCAAGATCTGCATTTTAAAAGAACTGTATAAGTTGTTAATGTTTTCTATGAAATTTAAAATGTTTGAATATAAACATCACTCTTAGGGATAACACAGTAAGAAAACACCAGTCTTTAAAAAAATATTATGGTGGCTGAAGATGCCCTGGGAGAGGGCATTGTGTATTGGTTAAAATGTGGGCTTCAGAGCCATATGTCATTTTGAATTACAGCCTCTTCATTTATTGGTTCTGCAGTCTTGGTCAAGTCACTTTTTTAGTTTTTTCATTTGCCAAATGGAGGTAATAAAACTTATCTGAGTGTTGTGAGCATAAGAGCTCAGTAAATGGTAACTTACTATTATTTGTTAGTAATATTTAACATACTCACAATAAGTTGTGTGTATCTGTGTGTGTGTGTGTGTGTGTGTGTGTGTGTGTGTGTGTGTGTGAGTGTGAGAGAGAGAGAGAGAGAGAGAGATGAGTGTATATCTGTGTCATGAGAGTGTAGAAGGGATATGATTGAGGATTGCTGGTTTTTTGTTTTGTTTTTTAACTGGAGCAGCAGGCAATAATGACATGGTGTTACATTCAGGCTTTTCATAGCAAAAATACCATGATTTTGCGTCTTTCGTAACAACATTCTGAACAACTCAAGATGTTAATCTCATGTATCTCTAATGTACATTTTATATGTATTTTTGTCCTTCCATTTGTGTCTCTGAGTGTGTGTGCAGTCGTCCTCCCTCTTCTCTCCTTGTCTGTGTTATTGTTATCCTTTGTCTTTCTCCCTGGCCACATTATAAAATTAAAAAACATGTTTAATTTTATGTATTTAATTGTAGTTTGTGTGCTTTATTTTTATTTAAAAATACTGATGAGTGAAGTGTGTCTACATCTTTTCTTTATTTTTTGTTTTTTAATTGGAAAATAGGATTTTATTGTGCAGTGTTCTACATCTTTTCCTTAAAAAGAAGACTGGAAATTTTATTCTGCTTCTGTGGCCTTCAGATTGATTTCTTTAAATATGGTTATTGGTTCTTCATAGACCAAATATTTTTCACTCATCTATAGATTATGTCTAAGCTTCTTAAGCCATCAGTTTTTAAAGCTCATTTATAATTAATATTTTCTATGATTTCCTAAAGATTCTTTTTAAAAATTTTTTCCCTTATTTTTCCCAAGCATAAGAGATGAGATCCTTATTTACATGCCAATTATAATATAATTTAGTTTACTTAGTAAAATGTAAAGTACTACAGATAAGTAGCCTGCTTTTGTCTGGTGTGCTTAATTATTTGAGAGACTGAACTAACTTAGCAAATTCATTGTTAAAATAAATTTTTATTTCGTGAGATTTTTTTTGATAGAAAAGTATGCTTTTTATAGTTATCACCACTGCCTTAGAGTCAGTTGAATAATTTTGAGCTAACCCATGGTAGTTTTCTGTTCAGTTTTTGGTGAGAGGAATAGAATAAACTGCTTTATTTAGTCAGATTCAAAAGCATCTTAATGTATTTTTTTCTCTGAATCCTTTTTTTTCTTCGGTGCAGCCTGTTGTGAATGACTGTCATATTCCATTAAAGGTTGTGGCAATTACCAATTATTGTAGTGCGTAAGAGTTATGATCTTATAGGCAGTAAGGAAGGAGGCTTGGTTAAGGCCTCTTGATTATGCCCTTAGGATTGTGTTGGCACATCTGACTATTCAGTACTTTTTTAGTTACTCTACATACCAAGCACAGGGCTAGATACCGGGTATACATTGAACGAATTTGCCATCTTCGAGATAAACAATCTAGTAGGTGAATACCATGCTGCTGCATTGCACAAGTCCAGAGTTCCTCATCCACATTGTGTTCTTTAGAATGTGGCCCCTTGGCGTGGCCTTGGGTCTCTTTCAGTTGAAAAAAGTTCAGAATCTCTAGCAGGTACAAGTTAATCTATATCTTTATCATGCCAAACAAGGCGTCATCCTTATTTGATTCTGTCTCCCTTTTTTTAAAGCTCCATTTCTAGCCATTCCCCAGAGGCTACCCTGTCTGTGCTCCAGCCAGTTTAAGTAACTTGTACTCTTGACATTTTCTGAGATTTCTCAACTTATGACTTCTGCATGTGGGAATCTCTCTGCTCGGATTCCGTCCCCCAGTTATTTCCCCTCTTCTGACTGCTTGTTTGCTTGATGAGATTCACACCCTTCAGGTCTTAGGTCAAGGGACAGTTCTTCTCTGAATTCTTTTCTGTCCTATGCTCTCCTCTCCGTCCCCTGCTCCTCTCCCTGCTCCCATAATGTGGACTTTATTGCAGCACTTACCCATTTTGTTTAATATGTTTGCCTACTTGCCTGACTTGTCAACTAGAATTGGCTTCTTGAGGTTAATCTGTGTAATCTCCAGCATTTAGTATAGTACTTGGCATACATAGATAATGACATTCTAACAGATTACTTTCTATGAAAACAGAAGTGGTGATTCTTGCTAGAATGCTCATTATTTACAGACTTATTCTGAAATATTAGGATACTTGGTCAACATCTTAGTTTACTCAATTAATATAATATGCCTTTTCCTAAATCAAGCAATGGTTTGGAGTTAGATTTCAAGATACTACTTGGCTAGGAGGAGCTATTTTAAGTTAATTGGTGAACATGTTGGTGAGACTTTCTGTTCATAATAGTGAAAAATTGACCATAAATGGTCTCTAAAGCAAATAAACAAAATTTTTCAATCCAAGAAGAATAGGTGATCCATAGGATTGCTGTAGCACCAGTTCCATCTCTGTTTCTGCCAGTAGCACCCACAGCTGCTACTGTGTAGGAGTGGATAAAGTGAATAAATGGGACTTCAGGGAAGCCCAGTCAGGAAGACTTTCAGACTCATACAGGCCAGCATCTGAGTGGTAGAACTGCAATGCGCACTTCCTACATCTCTTCCATACTTTAAAAATTTTTGTTACTTAGAGAGTTATCTTAGGTTTGTCAGCTTTAAGAAGCTATAACTCATATATTAACTTCTGAACAGAGTGACTCTTGATTGAGAGGAAGAGAAAATAGCTGATAGTAATGAACATAGTGCTACGGTGGTGGTCGTATAGGGTTATATGAGGTCACTAAGGGACCTGGGAAGAAGATATGGGCAAAGTCAGGAAAGGGGCATTAGGGATGAGATGTGGGGGCATGCCAAAGACAAAATTTACTTAGTTGTGAAATTTTGCCCAGAGAAAGAGGAAAGATTTTACCTATTTTCTTGCCCTGTCTCATTCATTCAGCTACATTGTTTCATTCAGCTACACTGTTGGGTGCTGGCCTGGTTCCCAGCCTTTAAAGTTTTTAGTCTCTATATCCAATATTATAGGACAAGTGCTCTGCCACATATGGAAGAGGGACAAATGTGGGAAGAGCCCTTTGCTGGGAGGTAAAAAGGACAATCAAAGTTTAGTAGAGAAGATACTTGGCCAGGGTCTGGAAGGACTAGAAGAGGCTCTTCAGCCAAGTCAGGGAAGAGCTTCTTGGCAGAAGGAATGACATTTATAGAGGAAGGGAATCAGTAAATAGAAGGTTCTTTGAGGAATTAAATTGTGTTTTATATAAATGGGAAGTGAGATTTGTAAGAGGTGAATGATAACCATTGGTGAATGGCAGTTGGTGTTGATACCTAGACAGGACCAGATTCTAAAGGATTTTACATGTCTTCTAATTAGTCATAACTTAGACCTTAGTGTCCAGTTAGGCCTCACTTCTGCCCCAGTTTCCCTTGGTAGAGGAACATGTATTGTCAAAGTAAGACTTCTCAAGATCTTGCTAGTGAGAGGACTGCATAACTTTGTTTAATGTTTTTCTTCCATTTATATGAGTAGGGATGCCTTTAAAAATTTTTTTTTTTTAGTTTGGAAGGGCTCGTACCAGTTTAGGAAATGCCGCTGCAGACAATAGAAAGCTACTGACATTTTAAGCAGAGAGAGAAATGATAATATCTGCTTTGTTTATCGATTTGAATGAGGTATATTAGAGAGGGAATCAGGATCTAAGCTGAGGCAATGCCAATGGAAATAGGGCATCGTGACATCGATTTAAAAAAGGTAGAAATGATAAGGCTTAGTACCCAGTTGAATATAAAAGGTGTGTGATAGGAAGGAGTGTAGGATGATCTCCAAATTCCTGGCATGAGTTTTTAGGTAAATTGTATTGATTAGAGCAGAGGGAATTGGTGGTGGTGGTGGAGGGGCAGGTTTTGCGAAGGAAGACATATTGAACCTATTGAATTTTAGCTATATGCAAACATGTATGGTAGATTATTTGGATCCGTAGGTCTGGATCTCACGAGATGACTGCTGAAAGTACTGATTGGTGGTGCCACTGTAGATAGACCAGTAGTGCCATCCTCGACCCCTAGTGATGTTACAGAGAGAAAAGTCTGGAGAAAACTAATAATTAAGAAGTGAGCAGAGGAAGTGGAGGCTTGGGGAATACTAATGATTAAGAAGTGGACAGAGGAAGTAGAAGCTTGGTAACATGGCTACCTGCCCCATGACCTAGGCGTGCATAATATGAAGTATAATTCAGCTTAATTGTACAGTAAAAAGGTCATTTGTAGGCCATCTTGGGAGCCTAGTCACTGTTTTCTTTGTGAAAGAATGTATTTCAAGTACACTTAGCTTTCAAATGAAGTTTTGGAAAAGAGATCCTTGAAAAATGGTGTTGTCTTCATGTCATTCCTTAATTTGTTGGTAAGACTTTTTGATATAAAGTCACTCCATATTTGACTTCTTAGGGAAAGTGAAAAACGTTAGTCTTGGTTAAGCAAAGATGATTTTTTTCCTGTTTTTAAAAGACTATCAGTTGAAAACTAGTAAGTAGGTATTGCCTGTAGAAGTGTTTTGTAAATCAAAAATCCTTGTGCAAATGTCAGTTACTATTATTATGGTTGGTATAATACCCAAATACATAGATTAAAAAAAATCCTTAATGGATTACAGAATGACCATAGGAAATGAGAATGTACAGATTTCTGTAATGGTTGTAGCATGAGTAAGGCCATTATCCTCTTCAACAATTTAAAATTCTTTATTCTTGAAATGTTAGAATATAGATGTTAAGGGCTTTGCACTTCCTTTCTTTGCTGAATCAGCATGGGTGGGTTTTGAATTGGGAAAAAGGAGTAAAGTGGAAAAAGACTAATTCATATAATTTTAAAAAGTTGATTCAAATGCCTGTAATTGTAAATTTGTAGGATTATACTTTTATACAGAATAGTTTCCTAGTGATTTCTTGCTGCTTTGTGGTTCGGTCTTCATAATGTCTGGAAGAATGAAATGTGAACCATACTGTGTTGTAGATCATGAGTAAAACTGATTTTACTTTCTTATATTCATAATAGTAATCCTGAAGTGAACCATGCTGAGCAATAAAAGAAATGTTTGGGGATTTGCTATTAATAAGAAAAATGAACATCTCCGGGATCTCTGTGTAACTTCTTAACATACTGGTACTTAGAAGAATAATTCTCTGGAACGTGTTTTTCTTCTGTTATTTCCCCTTTTTTCTTCTTTACTTTTCCTCTTTTCCCCTTCCCTTGCCCCGGCCTTCTCATTCTGGCCCTTCTCTGCTGCTCTATTTTGGTACCTGTCTGTTCACAGTATTACTTTTTGTTTCATTGTGCAACTACAATGTAATTTTTTTGAATAGTTAAACAACAATTTAAACTCAGCACTGTACTAACAACAATGCACTTTTCTTAGCTGAAATGACAATACTATGAGCTGCTGAAGCCAAACTCGAGCATGTGCATATAGTGAACTGCATCTGGATGGTGACCTGCCATTAGCAATAATAAAGTTTCATCTAAGCTGCATCTGGATTTTAGCTATGCTAAAATGTGAAAAATAAGAGTCTTAGAATTATGAATGTTTAAATTTCAAAGACCATCTTTTAAATTTTTAGCTGTTTGAAATATCAAACAAGTCCAAGTACTAGGGATTTGGATTAATAGCATTATAGTTTAGAAGAAATAGTCACTAATTTGCATTAGAATGGAAGAAACATTGATTTATGTATTACTTAACAAAACCTGTTACCTCTGAACTTAAAAACATAACTTTTAGTTTGGGGAGTTAAGCTCACTATCAACTTGGTTTATTTATACAAGCTGTTATTAGAACTCTTGATTTATTAATTCCTATTGTATTAGATGCCCATGCCATGCCTTTTCTTTTTTTGTTCTTGTCTGAAAATACTCTTATTTGTTTAAACTGGGTTATTTTGCTTGTAAGTACCCACTTTCATCCCCAGAGGAAAACACAAAACTTTTACTCATTTCATAAGTCTAATAGTGCAGAGGAATTTGAAGAAACAGTTAATGAGAGCATGTATAGGTACATGTCACATGAATTTCTAATTGGGATTGTTGGATCAAAGTATGTGGGGGTCTTTAATTTATTATCAGTTGGTTTTCCAAAAAGATAGTAGGATTCACTCTTAAAAGCAATGTATAACGGTGCTTTGTGTTGTGCGTGTGCGCACACACACACACACCAGCCCTGGGCAAGTAAAGTTTTACCACACGATTTAATACTTTACCTCATCTCGTTTTCTAATAGGTTCATGTGCTGTTTAATTGTTACTATTCTCGTCTGCTCCACAGCATTGTAAGATCCATAAATTCTAGTTTCAGACAGTTGTGAATTTGGGAATAATCTGTAATATTAAGGGAATAATAGTGTACCTGCCTTCCTCCTCCTCTCTGTTATCATTTGTTTTGTGTTTATTGCAGTTCTTATTTTTCTATTGAAATACATGAAGCAGAAGCTCTATTATATAGACAACTAACTCCTACTTTCCCATATTAATACCTCCAGTGATACTAAAAAAATCTTGTATATAATTTCTTTAATCACTCTTGATCAGCATCTGCTCTGTGAAGACTTGTGAAAACTAAGCCTCCTTTCTTCCCAGTGTTGGAACGTCATCTACTGGTGAAAGAGTGCAAGAGCAGGGTACTTCACTTTCGTAGGTCAAGAACTTCCATGGTTAGACTGCATCATAGGAATTATTACAACTGCCTCATTTTAGTGGAGAAAAAGTTGGAACCAAGACATTTGAAAGACCTTACAAATAGTTCATGTTGAATTAATTATTATTAAGGATGAATTAAAGCTAAGTTGAGTTCTGTGCCCTTTTCATTTTTTGTTTTATGTATTTTGGGGTAAAGTTGAATATCTCCTACTGTTCCCAATATGATAATGAACATGGCATATATGTTCACTTAATGCTTATAGATGAATTAGTTTAATCAAATAATTTCAAATTCGCTGATACTAATACTTATGTTGTGTCATTGGCTAGTATTTTTTTTTCCAGTGGAGCCAAAATGTGGAAGGGATATAAAAAGAAATATAAACAGCTGTAGCTTACTAGAAATATACTTGTTAAAGGATCCTTCAAAATGACTACTTGCCTGAGGTCATCACCTTGTAAGTCATATAAATGTCTAATCACTGTGATAAACACCTGAAACTAATATAATATTGTATGTCAACTGTAATTGGAAATTTTTTAAAAGTCAAAAAAAGACTCCTTGCCTGGGCTAAAGTAAATTAAGAGTGAGATCCTGAGAATCTTGAGAATGGTCTGAGAGAGCACCATGAAGTGTTATGGAGGTTCCTGCAAGTTCAGACCCAAGGTTGACCTGCACTATAGAACTAGAAGTTTATATATATATATATGTGTGTGTGCTTATTAGCCTTCTTTCTTTAACCATTTAAAAATATTACACGTAAATGATAAAAGCATTCAAAAAACACGAAAGTCTTTCCTTCACTTCTACCCCAACTCAGTCATCACTATTAGCTAAGTTATAACTTTTAATGTTCTTAGTATCGGTCCTAAGATGGATAATTGCATTGCCTTTCCCAGTTATAACTTATTTTGTTAAAACTATTGCATTGTTTTATAATATACAAAAAAGTATAATTATACAGACTGCACTTTACAAATGTAAATACAGCCTTGCTTTGGTGTATGTTAGATACAATGGTCTTCCTTAAGCCTAAACACAGAAACAAAAGCATGTGTTCTAAGGGAAAGTTCAAGATGGGAAGTGATAAAATGGGTATTGAGTAGAGAGCTTTGTTAAAATTTAGCTGGTATCCTTGTAAAATTTCCATGTATTCATTAAATTATATTATGTCATTCTTATTGTTAGGAGCTGACTTTTAAGTGTTAGGTTTCGCCTTCATAGTTGTCACATTTGATTACTGTAGTTGGGAGATTGAGATTTTTTCACTCTTTTTATGCAACTATTTGTATGGATACTAAAATTGAAGTGATTCATTGAGCAGAGTAAGGGTTTTGTATGCATTAGGGCACTTTTTATTTCAATTGTAAAGGTGGAACTGCTTTTGAATTGCAGAAGATCATATTAGTTGCTGGGAATGCTTCACATTGGATAATGAAATAATATACAGAATGCTGGCTGTGCTGTTTATACTCCAGGATCTTTAAAACACCTTTAACTGAGTAGTCCTTAAAAGATGGTTTCCTCAAATCTTTATTTGACCTGAGTAGGTATGTTTAATTCTCAGGAAAAAAAAAAAAATCTTAGAAGTACAAAACAAAGTGGGAGGATTCATTCTCTTCAACAATATTAGGTGGCTCAAAAGTCTTAGTTCAGTTTTAATTTTTAAAACTCTAGAGGTATATGTTACAAGCTTATAAAAATGTTATATGAGAATTTATTTCATAATAACTTAGTTTTATGAGATTTGAATTAATACATTTTTAATTTTAGCTTATTACTTCAGCCCTGCTCAAGTTGGCAAATACTAACCAAAGTAAACAAAAGTATATTCTTCAAAATTGCTTTGCTTGAAGGTTTACTTGAGTTACAGGTCATTCTTTAAATCATTTTGCGAATTACTTACTTTGAAATTCTAGGCACATACATAGAACCCTGCATACATACGCTATTATTTTTATACTATTGATAGGTACAGCTACTGAGAAATTCAGGTTTTGAAAGCAAAGATGG
This sequence comes from Eidolon dupreanum, assembly GCA_028627145.1. NCBI lineage: Eukaryota > Metazoa > Chordata > Mammalia > Chiroptera > Pteropodidae > Eidolon > Eidolon dupreanum. The sequence goes on from CM053507.1 coordinate 113,461,048, forward strand.
ATTAGAGGTTTGGGGACTTTTATACCTGTGAAGGCCAACTCATCTTGTTTTAGGAGATGAAATATGACTAACTCATTCAATATTAAAGACTACACTTTAAATGGTTCCTAGTAATTGTGTAATGGGGAAGAAATAAGTAAACTTTAAAAAATTAGTATTAAATTTAGTGAGATTTATTTCTGACAGCTTCACTTTTTCCTGTGCTGTTCTTTGTACTCACAAAAAATAAAGTTCATTGTAAATGCAAGGAAGGGTTTGGTTAAGCACAATAACCTATAAGCTTCTTGCTTTTCAGATAATATCAAGGCTCAGGCATGCACTGTGGATTGGGGATTTCAGTGTGGTAGCTCGATGTGATTTATTCTAGTACCAGGAGCTCTTAACAGTAGTAGTCAGATGGTAAAGGGGTTTATCTTCCGAAAACCCTTTTAAAATTGGTGAATTTAAAAAAATTCTAAATTTTAATGTCTTAGTAGGAAGCAGTTCAAAAAGAACCAGAACAAATATTTCACAGAGAAGTCTTATTTGATTGGATTTTTATGTGTAGTTTTATATTATTTTTATTAAGAGCCAGCTTTTGAAAGTTCTGTTAATATCAGCAGTTGGGAGGAATGATGATATAGTGCTATTGGTAAGAAAAAATTCTGTTTCCTATGGTCTAGAAGTTGACTTGATTAAAAAACACATGCATTCCAGCAAACTAACAGAGTTATAATTCTGTAAGTTAAATGGATTTTAGAAGTTTGATATTAATGCTTTAAATGTTTAGGTATATGGTAGAATAGTATTTAATATGTATTTTCACCTTGATAAGCAGTATATTTTAAACATATTTATATAGATTTTTATCTTTATGGAGTCATAGAAATGTTAAGGGCTTTCTGTTTATGTAAATGTTTTAAATTTAAATATACATTTACAATTTGTATGTTTTAAATGTAAACTTGGGATTGTGTTATTGGATTTTACTAAGTTTATATAAAAGGTGAATTCTTGGTAATTTCCTATGAGGTATAATATATTTAAAGAGAATCATAATTGGTTGGTTTTAGGGTGACTTTTATTTAAATTATTTGAATTACCTTTAATATTTTCACTTTGGTAAAATTTGGTAAGACTTAAGAATTTTGCCTTAAAAAAGAAACTAAATTTCAGAGAGCTAACATTTGTAAAAAGGGTAATGAGATAATTTGGTCAAGAATTGTACTGAGAAAAGTATGAAAATAGATTGTTATAGGCAGTGCACCATGTATATAATAGCTCATTTAAAAATAAATTAGCATATGTTTTCCTGTGGTTAGTTTTTTTCTTTCCCTCTGTGGTTAATTTTTAACTAAAAAATGAGATGAGAATATAGTTATTTTATACTAAAGTGAACTCTTTGTCAAGAGATATTTGGGGAAAAGATTTTAAATAGTTATAAATACATGGATTTAATGAAAACATTTAATTTTAATGGTAATTCTTTTTCTAAAATTATACAAATCATGCTTATTTATCTACTAATATATCTTACATTGAGAAATTAGGATTTACAAAGCCAAGGAATTACATCTGTATTCCTAGTCAATGGATAAAAAATTACAAGAGTGAAGAAGAGTTAAATTTAGACCTCAGCTGTATGAGTTTATGGATAATGTCTGGTACATAATAGGTTGAGTCAGTGGCATTTGGACTTACAGAGGCAGAATTCTCAAGGTCTGTGGCCTTTGGGACCAGGGATGTATATCTTCTGAAAATTTTTTTCTAGCTAAAAGCTTCAGATGGGTGCTTTTATTTTGTTTTTAAAACTTTTATTTGGATAATTTCTACATACTGAAAAATAGAAAGATGAACTCCCAGGTACCTATCACTTAGCTTTAGCAATTATTAACTCATGGCCATAACCTGACCAATAAAGATAGATTTTTAAAGTTTTAAGTTTTTATTTAGAAGTAGGTTCAGACCTGCAGAAAAGTTGGTGTATTGGTGTAAAGTTGTTCATTATATTCCTTGATTATCCTTCTGAGATCTGCAGAATCTGTACTGATGTCTCCTCTCTTATTCCTGATATTGGTAATTTGCGTCTACCCCTCCCATCTCTTTGAGTCCAACTAGAAATGATTTTATTTATCTCAAAGAACCAGCTTTTGATTTCATTGATTTTTTTCCCCCATTTTTCTGTTTATTTGATTTCTTTTCTGAATTTTATTTCCCTTTAGCGCTTACTGTGGGTGTAATTTGCTGTTTTCTACTTTCTTAAGGTAGAAACTTAAGGAAGCTTAGTCATGATTTAAGACTTTCTTTTCAAATACTGGAACTTAGTGCTAAAATTTTTAAAATACTGTTTTTTAACAGGGTGTCACAAATTTTGATATGTCTTCATTTTTATTCAGTTCAGAATACTTTGTATTTTCCCTCTTCTTTGACTCATGAATTTTTTTAAGAAGTCTATTTTGTTTCCAAATATAAAGGCTTTTCTACTTATCATTGTTATTGATTTCAAATTTAAATTCATTGTTTTCAGAACATACTTTATATGACTTGAATCTTTTTTATGTGCCAGGTTGTGGTCTTTTTTGGTAAATGTGTGTAACATTAAAAGCATGCATAGTTTGCCGTAGTAGAGTGTTCTGCAAATACCAATTGGAGCCACTTGATCTGTAATATTGTTTAGATTTTCTATGTCCTAACTAGTATTTTTTAATGTACTTGTTCTATCATTTATTGAGAGAGTGGTATTAAAATCTACAACAATAATTGTGAATGTCTCTATCTCTTTTCAGTTTTATCAGTTTCTCTTTTGTGTTTTTGAAGGTCTGTTAAATGTATACATGTTTAAGATTATTATTTGTCTTCATGAATTGATCCCTTTGTTATTATAAAATGGCTTTATCCCTGGTAATACTCTTTGCTTTGAAATCTACTTTGTCTGATATTAATACATTTACTCCAGCTTTATTTAGAATAGGGGTTGAGTGGTATATCTTTCTTTTTTTTTAACCTACTTGTGCCTTTATAATTAAGTTGCATGTAGTTGCCTGTAGTCTTACATTTCAAAATTACATCCATGGTCTCTGTCTTTTAATTGCTGTTTAGACCATTCATATTTAATGTGATTATTAATATGTTTAGACTTAAATCAGTCATCTTCCTATTTTTCTTAGTTCCTGTTTCCTTTTTCCTTTTTTTTTTTTTGTATGTTACAGCAATTGAGTATTTTTTATGGTTCTGTTTAATCGTCTTTGATTTTTTAGCTATGCCTCTTTGTTTTATTTAGTGGTTCCTTTAGATTTTATAGGATCCATCTCTAGCTTATTTCAGTTTACCTTTAAGTAGTATTACTACTTCATATATAAGAACCTTACAGTAGTATACTTCTGTTTCTTCCTGTTCTTTGTGCTGTTGTTATATATATTTAACCACATATATATTTATCTCATTTGTGGTGTTCTTTACTACGTTGTGGAGAGATCCATATTTCCATCTTTTCTTTTCTTTTTTTTTTTTTTTTTTTTGCTGCCTAAGGACTGCCTTTAACTTTTTTTTTTTAATAGTGTAGTAATGGCTTTTTTTTTTTTTTTTTTTAGCTTTTGTATTTAAAAAAAAGTCTTCGTTTCACCTTTGATTTTGGAAGGTATTTTTGCTGAGTATAGAATTTTCTTAGTTTTTTTTCTCAGCACGTCAAAGATGTTGCTCTGTTGTCTTCTCATCTGCATTACTTTTAGCAAGAAATCCGATGTCATTCTTATCTATCTTTGTATATAACATGACTTTTTTTGCTGCCTCCTTTCAAGATATTTCCATATTTTGAGCAGTTTGATGATGACTTGCCTTTGTGTAAATTTTTAATGTTTCTTTGCTTAGTATTGGTTGGATTTCTTGGATCTGTGGACTTATAATTTTTTCAGCTAATTTGGAAAAATCTTGGTCATTATACCATTTATTACCTATTTTTTGGTCCTTCCCACCTTGCTTTTATATGAGGGTGCTTGAAGTTGTCTCACAGCTTACTGATGTTTGTGTGTGTGTGTGTGTGTGTGTGTGTGTGTGTGTGTGTGTGTGTTCATTCCCTAGTCTTTTCTCTCTCCATTTTTCATTTTGGATATTCTATCGTTATGTATTAGAGTTAATTTATTTTTCTTCTGTAATGTTGAATCTGTTAATTCCATCTAGTATATTTTTCATCTCAGGCATTGTACTTTTTATCTTACATTTAATTTGGTTCTATTTTTAAGTCTCTTGTGTCTCTGCTAACATGTTCAGTCTTTCCTCTTGTTTTATCTTGCTTTTTGAACACACGGGCTACAGTTAACAGCAGCTATTTCAGTGTTATTGTCTACCAGTTCTGTTATCAGTGTCAGTTCTGGGACCTTTTCTGTTGATTTTTTTTTCTCATGAGTTGTTATTTTCTTTGCATGTCTGTTAAGTTTTAGTTGGATGTCAGACATTGTGACTTATTGGGACTGGATATATTGTATTCTTCTAAATCTCTCTGAACTTTATTCTGTGAAGCAGTTGTTACTTAGAAACAATTTTAGTTTTTCAAGTCTTAAAAGCTTTGTTAGGTAGATTCAGAGTAGCTTTTAGTTTAGGGCTAATTGGATCCCACTACTGAAGCAAAACCCTTCTGAATACTCTTCCTGATTCCTTGTGACTAATGAGGTTTTTCACTGTGATTGGTGGGAACAGGCACTCTTCCCAGCCATGTGTGAGCCCTGATGTCCCCCCCGCCCCCCTTAATTATTTTGGGTGGTTCTTTCCTGGGCCACTGGTAGTTTCCTCATATACAAGTGCTGATCAGTACTCAGCTGAAGACATGATGGGATCATTTTGCAGGTTTTCAGTGTTCTTTCTCTGTACAGATCTCTCCTGTGGTAATCTACCCTATAAGCCTGGTTGCTTTGGTACCTCCCTAGACTCCCAGTTCATCATCCCAACATAGGGAGACTGCTCTTGTCCTCGCTTTTTTGTGGCCTGTAAACTCTTTACTTTGTAAACCAGGACAGTTGTAAAACTCCCATCTCTGTATCAGTTTCTTTCATTGCCTGATGTCCAGTTTCTTGAAAACTATCGTTCTATATATTTAGGCAGGATGGCAAATCCGGTCTCTGTTTTTCCATCTTGGTTGGAAGCAGAAGTCTCTCCATATAAGAATTTGAAGTAGTTCCTCCCCTCAATGTTTTAGGTGGTGGTGATGGGAAATGGGGATCAGAATTGTATGTATTTAGTTATCAAAAATGAGTTTGGTGAACCCAATCGATAATCCTGAGATTCACTCCAGAACTTAAGGAAGAACTGTAGACTAAAGGTTAAGAACCTCAGACTGGTATTCTTTAGTGGGAACAGTGTCAGGACAGAGTGCCTTTGTGATACCTTTTGAAGGTAGGTGTGTGCACATTTAAACCTTGCAGGATTAGGCTATACCTTACATGTTCAGGCAACAACCACTGACCTTTTTTTTTTTTTTTTTACAGGGAAAAAGGTTTGACTTGCCCATTCTCCCCATAGTCCATAGCAGCAGGTTATAGCCCTTGAAAGTAACTGCCACCTCAAGTCATATTGATATGATGGATAAGTCTTTCCGTGGTGGAATGAGTAGTAGTATGCTTTAGGCCTGTAAAACTGCCCTAGACTGAAGAGAAGTTATTACTAAATTGTCCAAAGGGTTTAGTGGCTTGTTTTGAAGAAGTCGGACCAGATACATTTAAGACTTCTTTTTCAAGATGACACTAAGTTGTGTGTGTGTGTATTTGCAATTAAACTCCTGCATTTTATTTCTGTAGAAAGCCCTGGCTCTACGTAGCACTGACTCCATCTCCAGGGCTACCAGATGATAGAGAAGTTCTGGGTGCTGGTAAATGAGGCATCAATATTTTTAATTGATCATTTTGTTGGTGATATAAATCAAGAGAGTTCAGTAGTCTTATATATGGGATTAGTTTAAAATGCTGCAGTTGGTTTTCACTTGGTTATTAATTCAAATCATGTGAACATTAAATAAAATATTGTTATCTTAGCATAAATGGTTCATCTTTTGGGTGCCTACCATGTGTCATGCTTGTGCTGTACACACAGTGGACGAGTTAGAGGTATGACATCTTGAGTGAGGGAAGTAATGTTACCACTGCTTTACAGAGATCAGTTTAGTCTAAAGCACTGTCTCTCAAACTCTTTGGGTTCAGACACATACTCTTGAAAATTTATTGTAAACTCTAAAGAGCTTTTGCTTATATAGGTTATATCTGTTGATATCATATTAGTTAAAACTTGTATACCTTTGAGACTATTAGTTTAATAAAACATAACAGTAATAAACTTATTGCATATTAAGTAAACTTTTTCAGAAAAGTAGTTGCCAACCCCCCCCACCCAAAAAAAGTTCATGAGAAAACTGGCATTATTTTTCAATTTGCAAATCTCTTTAATGTGTGGTTGAATGTCTAATATTTGAAATAAAATATGGATTTTTCTCTTAGACAAATATCATGGGTAGTCAGAAACAATCAGAAGATTGCTTAGTCAACTTGGAATCAGAATGGAGAATGAGTGATCTCCAGTAGGGTTTCACCAGCTGTTGAGTCTTGGGATTGAGTCTTGACCATGAAATGTCCTTTGTATAATAAATGCTCAGTAAATATTTGTTCAATGATTAATTTAATCCCCAGGAAGTTTTGGGTTGGTTTTATTACTGGTGCTTTCTTTACCTCTTCACTGTTCTTCAAGAGATAAATTGAGTTCTGTGAAACAGTCACTCAAGAAGGCACAACTAGGTTACTTCTCTGAGTCTGGGGAACGAAAAAGGAAGATTCTGTGGTAGTTTCTCCCAGAATTTAAATTATTGCATAGCAACACTATTGCTAATATAAATTAATTAATGAATATTACAAGTTTTGTGATAGTAAGTAATGCAGGTTCAAGAATGGCACACCATTGAAAATGTCATTGGAATCAGCTAGTACTTTAGTGACTACTTAAAGGTTAACTATCAGTTAACCTTTGACACGTGTATCACAAGAAATGTGATAGTACGAAGTTATATAGTCTACTGAGATACAAAATAATGCCCAAATATCTGTTCCTCTCTTCCCTCAGTTATCTTCAACTGTTCTGAAGCACAAGACCTTTCAAATTACTGTAGGTATGGACAAAGAAGAAAGGAAGACTATCAACCAGGGCCAAGAAGATGAAATGGTAACCAGTTTTTATAATTTACTTATAAAATACAAAGAATTTATCTCTGCAATTAATTATTCTAGGAAAGTAGAAAAGTACATTAAAAAACCCAGCTAAATCAATGTGGTTTCCTCATCCTGTGTTTTGAATTGGAATTATGTTAACATCTGTTTGTTTGTTAATTCCTATTTCATTTGTGAACTGTTAGAATTTAGAGGAAAGAGGTATGTTTTTTTATTTGGTAGTTTAAGAAGTTATGTTAGCTAATGCTTAAGTATAAATTCAAATGCAAAGTTTCTAATTTTGATTTCAAAAAGTTTAAAGTCAACTTAATAAAAAACTTCTCAGCTTTTTTTTTATGTGTCAGGAGGCAGATAGATTTGTCGGGTAAAACATAAGACACCCTGTTAAATGATAAATGTGAATTTCAGATAATCAAAGAATAAATGTGTAGTATAAGCATGTCCTAAATATTTCAGAGGGCAACAAAAAAATTAGTTGTTTTTTTATCTGAAATTTAAATTTGACTAGGACCTCTGCATTTTTGTTTGCTAAATTTGGCAACCCTCAGGTTGGGGGGTGGTAACTGAAATAATTGAAATAATTTGGCTCAGGAGGTCAAACTGATAGTCACAGTGGTATTGGGACAATTAGCTAATGATCTGGATAAAAAATAAAGTGAAAACCTATCTCATATAAATGCTATGTGATATTCTGGATTATATTCTGAAGAAGTAAGACACTGAGAAAACTAGTGAAATCCTAATAAAGACTAGGTTTACTTAATAATAGTGTACGGTGTTAATCACTTAGATTTTGACAAATGTACCAAGACGTTAACTTTAGGGGAAACTGGATGAAGGGCATATAGGAATTCTTAATATTTTTGTAACTCTTTTGCAAATCTACACTTAATCTTAGCCAAAAGGCCAAGAAGTGATCTACAAAGCTAAAATTATTCCAAAATTAAAAGTTTATTTTTAAAAAAACCCTACCTCATAAATTCTGGAAGAATTAAAAAGGTAAATGTAAAAATGAAATTATAAAAGCTACAGGAAAATATACTAAATTGAATATACTTTATCAGTGGGAAAGTGTTATGTTACTAAGCATAATATCAAATGTAAAACTGTAATGTGTAAATATTAATAGATTTAACTACTTAAAAGTATAATTTTGCTAATGAGCTTCAGAAACAAAATTTAAAGATAAATTATGGGTTGGGAAATATTTGCATTCTATATGACAACAACACCCATCTGGAAAACAGAGAACTTTGCAATTTATCTCATATTATATGATATTTTATCATATGATAACTGTGTCCATGCAGGAGATTTATGGCTATAATTTGTGTCGCTGGAAGCTTGCCATAGTTTCTCTAGGAGTGGTTTGCACTGGTGGCTTTCTCCTCCTCCTCCTCTATTGGATGCCCGAGTGGCGGGTGAAGGCGACCTGTGTTAGAGCTGCAATTAAAGACTGTGAAGTGGTGTTGCTGAGGACTACTGTAAGTCCATGGATTTACTTGAGCTGATTATTTAAGGAGTAAAATAATGTCTTTGTGTGTACTTTGTTCAAAGACTATATGAAGAGAACATCATTGCTAAGCTATAATGAGGAATGCTAATTCTAGTATTTCTAAAGCATCTGTGTTTTAAGTGAATATTATTATAGCAATTAGAGTATAAGGAATCTCAAAGATGACCAAATCTACCTCTTCCTTTTATAGATCTTGATGCACTGAGAGATTAGATGTTTGTCTGTCAAGGTCACTGGACAGTTAGGTCTTTCATTTGCTAGACCAGCTGCTTCTACTGTATAATGCTGCATCCCAGGGTTGTTTTTTTTTTAATCCTAATTGGAAGCATTTTATAAGAGGCTTTTAATATCTAGTATCAGTGTGTTGATTGAAAAATAGAAATTACTCATAATCTTTTATGGGATATCGTATGTCATTTAAATGATGAGTAATAGAAAACACTTCACATTTGAATTCATGCATCTTCATAAAATGGTTCAACATTTAATGAGTGGGAAGAGATGCTTTCTCAGTTAGAGGTGAACAAATAATATATAAAGAATGGAAATCAAATAAAGTAGGCAATTTATAATATACATATAATATACAAATTGACTCTTTACCTTTCTCTCTTCTAAGGATGAATTCAGAATGTGGTTTTGTGCAAAAATTCGCTTGCTTTCTCTGGAAACTCATCCATTTTCGAGTCCAAAATCTATGGCTAATAAGGTTTCAAATGGCCATGCCGTTCTTTTAAATGAAAATCTGGCTGAAGAGAATAGGCATGAGATAAGTAAATGTTCACAGACGCATTCAGAACAGGTATTGTGATCTTAGTCTCAAAGTTTCTTTAAAAATCAGAATTGTTGCATTTTATGCTATCAACAGGTAGTCGGTAATTTTGTGCTTTATTTTTGCTTAAGATAAATTTAGGGAGTAGCTCCATAGTGTAGTGGTTAGCACGTCTGCTTTACATGCAGAAGGTCCTAGGTTCATGCCCCAAGTGGAGCCACGGACCATACTCTGGGAGCACCAGGTCCCGGGTGCACGCTGCAAGTGTGTGGGAGGAGACGCTCGGCCTTCAGAGATCCAGTTCTTAAGGGGAAATGGCAACATCCATAGATTAGTGGTGGAAGCGGGGGAATTAAAGAGGAGGAAAAAAAGATAACTTTATATGCTTCTGAAATACTCATTAATCACTATATATAAGAGTTTGAGTATTACAAGAAAAAAACAGATAACATGTCTGTGGTCACTTTAATTTTAATGTTATATGATTTGTGTTAGTAAACTTAATTGATGACAAATGATGATGATGCTTTTTGATGTAACATGTATGTATGTTTTACAGGTTCGTTATTTCACTCATCATAGTGTAAAATACTTCTGGAATGATACTCTTCACAATTTTGATTTCTTAAGGTAACTAATTTTCTTTTGTTTGGATTATATTATGAGTATATTGAAAATATTCTAGATAGAAAAGAATTCATTCTAGGGCTACATAGAATTGAAAAGATTTTTATTGTATAACTTTTATTCAGTCACTCATTAACAACTCCCAGTGTTATTTGAATACCGATGAACTATTTTAGAATAAATCTCCCCTGTACCTTGTACCTTGGCAAAATTTACATAAAAGTTAGAAGCAGTATGATCCTAAAATCCATTCTGAGCATGTGTTCTTTTCTTTTTGAGAGTTCATCTCAAAATTAATTTTGAGTATATCTCATAGCCTGTCTGAATTATCACCTCTCAGTTTTCTGACAATTCGATCCATTAGTATTTGAGTGGTGGAGTGATAGACAAACAGAAATTTAAATTTACTAATGTGGATAAAGATATGAGATGTTGTAAAATGTGTCAAGCCTTGGATAGGACAAATCGGAGTAATCTCTTAAAATTTATTTTTGTTGAGGCTTTAAGTTAGGTAAATACTAAATTAATGAGGATTCTATTTTTCTGCCTTTTTTAAAGTGGTTATTATTATAAACACTTATTTAGTGTTTATAGTATCATTGCGTGGAGTGCTAAAGGATTTCTTAATGTTAGCAATACAAAGAGAATTAGCTTATGAACATTTGAAATATGCATGCTTGGATTTTTCTTCCTGACACTAAAGAATTGGAATATTCTGAATTGACTTGGGCATTCCCATATACCTAGTTCTGCAGACCATTCTGGTTAAGAACCATTGCTTTATAGAATACTGCCCGTGAACTGCATTTTGTTTTTTAAAAATTTCATTTGGACTGCTGCCTTTCGAGAAGTCATCAACTTCAGTGAGAAAAAAAAATGTCAAACATATTTTTGTGCAGCCTTTGCCAGCCATAGAAACTTGTAGAATTTAAGCTTATCCAAATGATAGAACTTAATTATGGAGCTTAGTTTTCCTATCTGAAAAAAATGGAAAAGGGTTGGAGTTAGATGGTGCGTAAGATTCTCTTTAGAGCTCTATGACTAGTATCTCAGTTAAAATAAACATAATTAAAACATTTTTGGAGGAAAGTAGAGAGGTTTCTTGAATCCCAGTTAGAATCCCAGGTATGTATTAGATCAGGGGAGTATTTGGATTGATGCTTTTGTAGAAAGAGAAGTAAATGAATAGGATTTCTCAGTGTGAAGCTTAAAAAATTGAAGAGGGGGAACCATATAAATAAAAAGTAAAACTTTTTCATCTTTAGTTTGGAATTCTTGAGCTAGTCATACTTTACTTTTAATTTTATTAGTTTTATTATTAGCTCTTACAGCTTTGGTGCACAGCCTTAAAGGATAATAATATTATATAAACTTGAGTATTTAGAGCGGTCTTATCATGTGGTAGATACATTGTATAACTTAGAAATTGCCACATTTGAAACTTCGACCTTTCATTTTTGTTTATTTTAGGAATTTGAGATTTAAAATTTCTCATCTCAATTTTTGTTAAGGGTTTCTATTTGTAAGGAAGTCACACTTTAAATTAGGTATATAGAAAAATGAGGCATGAAGACATTTGGATATTTTAAACTTTGTTTAAAGTAAAAACTTTGGATTTATTTAGGGGACTGGATGAAGGTGTTTCTTGTACGTCAATTTATGAAAAGCATAGTGCAGGACTGACAAAGGGGATGCATGCCTACAGGTAATTTTTATCCAACTAAAGTTAGATCTATTATCAAAATTCCAAATAAAGTAGTATATATATTCCACCCTTTACCCCATATAGTTGTACATATTAAAATATAAATATTATAGACATAGTAGTTGACAGCTTACTGATATTTTATTTGGATAAGACTGTCTCTCAATTTTAAGAATTATAAAAATGTTGAAGCTGATATTTTGAAGTTGATATCCCTGAAAATATATCATATTTCATCAATTCTAAAGTACACATTTCCCATATTTTAACATCTCTAAAAGGGAGGATGTGTCATACAGTAGCTGGAGTGTCATCCTTTACTTGACAGCATTTTTATCTTTCTTGATGGTACATAAAATAATGGGTACGTCTTATAATTGATAGCATCTTAGATTTTTCTGAAATATATTTGGAATTGTAAGCATGAAGTTAAAGTTACCACAATAAAAAATTTGTAAATTGGGAGACATAAGTTTTTTGTCATGTTATTTTCTGCTAAAGTATAAAAATATATCAGTGTTTTGCATATTTTACAGATAAATGCCATTTTCAAATTAAATTAGAAAATTTCTTATACTCCTGTAGTACATTTTATCAAAGTGTTAGAATATAAAAGAATTCATTCATTTAAACTTTTATTTCTTAAATGGCAAGAATTACTCTATATAGAAAGTACTATTGTAACATAAGGAATTTAAGTTGAAGAATTTAAGCAACTTTTCATAAGTATTTCTTTAAGTCAAATATATGCTGTTTTGAAATAAGCATTCTTAGTATTTTTACTAAAAAAAATAGTACAGAACCCCTCAAATTTATTTATTTAGTCTCTTGCAAAAATTAATTGCAACTCAAAATTGTTGAGACCTATTGTGTCCAAGAATGGGAAAGAAAGCCTTTGCTGACACAGTTATTTTAAGCTCATGGGAAAGATACTTATACAGAAAGATATGAGACAGAATGAAACAAAATGATAACCAGTATAGTTATCCAGTATTGACTGCTTTGATTTAAATAGTGTAGGTAGAGAATTTGAATTGTAGGAGACAAGTATTTAGAAACATAAGTGTTTTAAATTCTAGATTTGAGTCTGTAGTTTGAGCCTTATGCAATGAAACACCTTCCCTAGATTATACTATTATTATGTAATATAACTTAATACTATTATTATATTTTCTTATAGAAAATTGCTTTATGGAGTAAATGAAATTTCTGTGAAAGTGCCTTCTGTTTTTAAGCTTCTAATTAAGGAGGTAAGGCTATTGTACATGTCTCAATATTTGTGATCAATAGATTTGCTGATTTGAAGAGAGCCATGATTTAAGTAATAAGAAGACATTGTTAGTGTTCTGTTTTCTAATGTCTCTCTCTCTCTCTTTTTTCTCCCCAACTTGAAAGATAAAGGTAGTAACTCTCATAGGGAAATAATTTGGTGTATGAATTACCTTTTTACTTTGTCTATTTTTTTTGCTTTTCTTATCTGTAGCTTTTTTTCCCCCTCTCAGGGAGTTGCACATCTAAATCTTTCCCTGTCTTAAAGGTGTATACACCTGTATACACTCGATTTTTAAACAATTTACCATGTTTTGTTCTTCATGGGTTATTTTTTGGTACATTATTGGAAACTAGACATTGTACCAGGACTTCCAACATGATAGATATTGAGGAATTGGTACTTTAGCATGGGAGGAAAATGTGTCAGTACTTATCATAGTGACTGTTCAGTTGTGAGTGCCATAAGAGAGGTATAAATAATGGTTGTGCATGTTAAGGAAGAGAATGATTTTACATAGCAGAGTTAGGCTCTCCAGTCTTTCTTCTTCTTCTTCTTTTTTTTTTGCTAAAAATCAAGAATTACCTGTATTTTGGTGAGCTGTATTCAGTGAATATTTTTAGTAGAAATAACATTCTTCTTCATCAGTTCCTGAGAGTGGCCATATAGTTGCTTTAGAACATAGATAGCAAAGTGTACCAGTGACTAGGAGTTAGAAAGCCTGGTTTGTAATAATGGCTCTATCAGTAACTAGCCTTGATCATCAGAAAACTTTTCTCCCTGCTGCTCCTTTATCTATAAAAGTGGAGTAAGTCTTTTCTAATTATCTCATTTAATTTGGAAGTAAAGTAGAACTATGTATGCTAAGTGCTTTGAAAAGTATGGCAGCATCAATTTTAAGATGTTGGGGGGGTTATTATGAAATTGATAAAATACTATGAAATTTGACTAAATAAGGTCTATTGCCAGGACTCCTTTATTTCTTTTTTCATTTAGGTTTTAATTAATTATTTCCTTAGAGAAAGCAAAGCAGTGTAACTTATATTTTGTCTTCTCTTTGGACTGCAGTGAACCTTTGACTTAGAAGTAAATTAGTGTTTTGAGCTCGTAAAAAGTAAACATTTGTTCCAATTTATTAAAAGTCTTATTCTTTAATAGCCTAGTAATTATTAGAAATGAATGTACTTTCTTGCTAAGGCAGAATGAAGAACAGCTAAATTCACATTTTAGCTGTTTTTAGCTGAATCTATATTTGACTTTGGTATGAATCTAATGGATGCAAATAATTCACATTTGTGGTAGTTAAATGATAAAAAAAAAAAAAAAGTACTGGGTTAGTAGTTTAATGGTAAAAAAGCACTATGCTAACATCTTGCCCTCCTCTTTGGGTAGTACGTGTTGCCCTAAGGTACTATAGAGCTTATCCTGTAAATGTCCTATTGGTTACTTCTTACGTGAATAAGTGAGAAATCTGTATGATTATAAATATCTCATTCAACTTGACTTAAAATCTTGTTTTTTAGGTTCTCAATCCATTTTACATTTTCCAGCTGTTCAGTGTTATACTTTGGTGCACCGATGAATACTATTACTATGCTCTAGCCATTGTGATTATGTCTATAGTATCAATTTTAAGCTCTCTATATTCCATTAGAAAGGTAAGTCCAATTTATTATGGGGTTCACAATTGTATTTTGTAATAACATCTAAGGTGTTATTATAGTACTTGTTACAAAGTAATACTCAACGTACTTATTCTTTTAGTTATATGAATGTGTACTTTTTTCTTTTGAGGTAGGGGAAGGCAGATGGTGTTTAGAGTCAGACTGTCACCTGCCTGCTTAGAGGCCATAGGGAACTATAGTTGTTTATCACAGACTGGAATATGGTTCTACTGTTTTTAGGGCTAATGTGCTTCTTATTTTATCTTGATCTAAAACATTGAATAATCTTTAAATGTTTTAGTCTCCATATTTTTAAAGGCAGAGTAATATGCATTTGTTGTGTTAACTTACCTTATTTTATACCACCCTTGCTTTTTAATATTTTGAAGAATGGTTTTATATTAGCTAATTTTGAATTTTTTTTCTTATTTCAGCAATACATTATGTTGCATGACATGGTGGCAGCTCACAGTACTGTGAGAGTTTCAGTTTGCAGAGTAAATGAAGGTAAGTACTTCAGGTGGCTCTTGGAAAAATAAACCAAAAAAAGATATCCATTAAGCATTAATATATGAAGCAAGCCCAATGTATTATATATACATTCATTTCTTAAGAATTTGTATTCATCTGTGTATCAAATCCAATTAAGTAAAATTGTATTTTTCTTTTTCTACAATTTGATAGGTACTAGCCTAGGCTCTGGGGATGCAGTGGTTACCAAGATGGACATAGTCCTTGCTATTACTGAACTTCAGTCTAGTTGGAAAGATAGTAACAATAAAGTGTGACAAATTCTGTGATAGGGAGACTCCAGGAAACTTAGATATTAGAGAGAACTCATTTGCTGTAGGTGTCAGGGATGGCTTAAAAAATAAGTCTTTTTTAAGTGATTGAATTAGTCAGATAAGAGGTAGGTGAGCAGGTAGTTTGGGAATGAGAGAGGGAGGAAGAGGGTGCTAAGTGCCCAAAGGCCTGGAAATTAGAGTTTGGTTGTCATAATGACTGAAAGAAATTCAGTGTGACAGATGTAGCAGGTAGACAGATGATGCACAGCCTTCCAAGGCATGTTTAGGTAATTTTGAGTCACTCCAAAAGGCTATGGAAAGCCATTGAAGGGTTTTAAGCAGATGAATGTTCCGATCATATTTTTTGAAAAAACCATACTGGCTGCCATATTCAGACTGGTTTAGAGGGGAGTAATATTGAAGACGTGAAATGGATCAAGGTGAAGGTTGTGGAAGTGGAGAGAAATGAGATGGATTTGAAAGATGCTTAAATTTGGGCATTGAACAGGATTTGATGATTTGTTGAATGCAAGGTGAAAGAGCAGTGTTGGGCTGTGGGAGGCAGGTGGGCATTGGTGCCATTTAAGTAGGAGGAAAAGCAGAATTGTAGGGAAGGGAAATGTTTTGGACATGTTTCTTTGGTGAGATATTGAAGAGGTAGAGAAGATAGAGGGGAGGTAGCACAACAGTATTATGGGCCTTAGGGGCAATAGCCGCTTTGATTTATCGAGAATACCAAGTCAGTCTCCATTCTTTTGGATCAGTCTACTACATCCAAGGGTAAATACATTTTGGTCTAAACTATTACTTCTTTCCCTTGTTTCCTGGTCACTTGCTGCTTTAGCTGGGAGTATCTATCTGCAGTTTTAGATGTATAGCTTATTAAATGCTCCTTTCTTTTCTGCTACTGATGAAGATACTGTGGATGCTAGGACATATGTACCATTCAACTTGTATCTTTTTTATCTCCTTCATATAGCCTAACAGATCATTGATATTTTGCTTCCTATTATACCTAAGTGGAGTAGAATTTCAAGTGGCGTTAAAAGCTTTAAAATAGTAATGGTTTAAAAACAGGGATCTTATTTTAAAATGATTATTATACCTACTGTGAGGTAAATATCGAAGTTCTTTAAAAGTTTTTTTCCTCATAGCTTAGTAAACTAGTTATTTGGATTTTAGAAAGGAGAGTGGCCTACAGATTAATATCAGAAACAGTAATTTTTTCCTCACCTGTCTTTGTTTACAAATTAGTGTAACTCTCTTTTGACCATAATTTAAACACAGGTGGGAAAAAGAATTAGAGGGGCGAAGGAGAGAGAGAGAAAGTCCAAATACAAGGCAATCCTAAAGAAAAACTTTTTACTTGGGAAGATCTTTTAAGAAAGTATTTAATTAACTTGAATATAATATATTTCTAAAGAAATAATGAACTAGATAAAATAGTACAATGTTTATTTTATAAATTTAATATCTAAAATATTATTAGGACTGTTAGGACTATTGAGAAGGCAATGAAACTATAGGTTATATACAGTGGCAATAAGAAAAAGAATGCTGTACAAAATGCTGTTAAAAAAAGAAGGTATTTAAAAAATTTCAGTGCTTTCTTCTGTTCCCAAATCTCAGTTTACTTGTTGTAGGGGATCTCATGGGGATTCACTGTCTATTTTCTAAGAGGACTGTTAGCTAAATTTGATCATTGAATGTTGTAATGAACGTTGGAGCCTAGTCACCTTTTTGATCACAGGGGACTTGCCATCACCTATGTACAGTTGGCATTTTATCAGGGTCAAACTAGCTGGCATACTTCAGCACCATGCTTTATTAGCCTATAGAGTAATGATCTTATTTGTTGAAACTCTGGTTATTGGGATTTTTCTATTTAACTCCATTATGTTAACATCTTATTGAGGTCAGGTGACCTTTGTATAGATCTTTTGTTTGCTTATTTTTATTCCAAATTAAAGAATATTCTTTTTAGACTTTTCTTTCTTTTTCTTTTTTTAAACCCAGAAATACAAGAGATCTTTTCTACAGACCTTGTACCAGGAGATATCATGGTCATTCCATTAAATGGGACAGTCATGCCTTGTGACGCAGTACTTATTAATGGTACTTGCATTGTAAATGAAAGCATGTTAACAGGTAAACTAAATTAAATGAGTAAAAGTCAGATGAGTTGTTTATATTGATATTAAGATTAAATAGTTATTGATTAAGGTATTTCAAAATTAGCTATGCCATTTGTATCCCTATGAATGTAATGGTATTGAAGTGTTTTTTTATTTATTTTGAGGGCACCAAATTCTGCATTATACTCAGCTGTGATACTAAATCATTATGCTGGTGTTAATACATTTCTTAGCATGCTTCTGGCCACTCTTTTTGACATGAAGAAATGCTTTATATTAAAGGAAGAGGAAAGAAGTTCTTAGCCTGTAGAGTTTTTACTTCCATATTTTACTTCCCTACTTGATGTGTAAAAAGTGGGAATAAAGACTTAATATTTTTCTTAAATTGGGGAGAAGTAGACTTTAAAATGACTTCTGTTTGAAAATTCACAATCTGAAGATAGAACTTTATATCTTTTATCATATGAATTTTTTTTATTGTCAGAGTTAGTTTGGCAAGAAAGCGATTCCTATATAATATATTTTTAAACTGTTAAGAATCTTGTATTAAACACACACACACACATAAATATTCCCACACACTTGTCAGCTTTGAAGCAAGAAGTGTGAGTGCTACAGAGAATTAAATTTCACTGTTAAAAAGAATTTGGTTGTTTGTTATTGTTTGAGAGAACTACCATTCTACTTATTCTTCACTCCCTTCCCCAGATGCCTTTTCTCTTCTTTACTCTGTGTGTGTGTGTGTGTGTGTGTGTGTGTGTGTGTGTGTGTGTGTGTGTGAGAGAGAGAGAGAGAGAGAGAGAGACAGACAGACAGACAGACAGACAGACAGACAGACAGACAGACAAAGACAGAGAGAAGGAGAGAGACAGAGAGATATATATATATATATATAGAGAGAGAGAGAGAGAGAGATGGAGATGGAGATGGGGGTTAGGAGTAGGTCTTCACATTTCTCGTGTGCTTGGAATTGCAGAGTTCTTTCCAATTTAGTTCTTAGGGGTAAGAGAACAGGTACTGGGGCTGTGGTGACTTACCTGGTCTCCTTATTTGAAACAATACAATCATTTCAAAATGATTATCTCGTGAGTCACAAATCACTTTCAGGAATTATTGTAGGAGATAAGATTCAATATTTTGAGGCAAGGAAATTGGTAGACAAAAAGCTAATTGAATAAGCTATGTTATCTACAAATGAGAACTCTATATTAATATTTTAAACAGTATAACATTTAGGGTATTAATTCAAATTTTATGTGTTTGACACTGATTTGCTTTATGATTTTTTTTTTTTTAGGAGAAAGTGTTCCAGTGACAAAGACTAATTTGCCAAACCCTTCAGTGAACATCAAAGGAATGGAAGATGAATTATATAGTCCAGAAATACATAAGCGGCACACTTTGTTTTGTGGGACTGCTGTTATTCAAACTCGTTTCTACACTGGAGAGCTTGTCAAAGCCATAGTAGTTAGAACAGGTAGAAAACAACTGATCTCTTCTTGCATGGTATAGCATAGTTGATGCCTACTGTTTAGAGATTAGAGATTCTCTTTTGGGAGATAATTCTCATTTTCTCATAAAAATATAGTAATTTTCTTATTTCATTTTTTTAAAGGATTTAGTACTTCTAAAGGACAGCTTGTCCGTTCCATATTATATCCCAAACCAACTGATTTTAAGCTCTACAGAGATGCCTACTTGTTTCTCCTGTGTCTCGTGGCAGTGGCTGGCATTGGGTTTATCTACACTATTATCAATAGCATTTTAAATGAGGTATGCACACGGGACTCTTAGGGTTTGATTGTTAATTATCACATGTGACTTTTGAGGATTTGAAATGTGGCTAGTGAGACTGAAGAACTAAAATTTTAATTTAAATTAATATAACTTTAAAAAGCCATATGAAACTCAGAACTGATAAATTGGAACATTTCCATCATAGCAGGAAGCCCTGTTGGATGGCTCTGGTTTAGATGGTGTTTTATGTACTCTCTTGTGACTTAAAAAAGAGAGGAGTGACCACATATTCACCAAAAGCTTTATTTTTTCTTTTTTTAACCTCTAGGATACATGGCGTTAAAATTATTTGCGATTACTTAATTGAAGATACTTGTAAGGGACCTTGTCAAGTATTATCCTCTGTAGAGACAGTGATTCTAGTAAGAGTCAATATCTGACAAATGTTTGTTGGACTTTGAAGTGTGTAGTATGAGAAGTATGTAGAGGCATTAAAGTGAGTTTCCTTTAAAAATAGCTGTCATTCCATTGACAATTTATTGAGCTTTCTATTTTGAAGAAGCTGTAAAGGGAAAAAACTATCCAGGGCTAATGGACGTATATACATACACACTTAGAAAATTGAAAATGGTTTTTACATTTTTCACTAAATATTCAGATTAGTAAATATTTGTGTCTGACATTTATTTTTGTGTGAATTATAGGTAGAAGTTGGGATAATAATTATTGAATCTCTTGATATCATTACAATTACTGTGCCACCTGCACTTCCTGCTGCAATGACTGCTGGTATTGTGTATGCTCAAAGAAGACTGAAAAAAATTGGTATTTTCTGCATCAGTCCCCAAAGAATTAATATATGTGGACAGCTGAATCTTGTTTGCTTTGACAAGGTTGGTTCAGTTTCTTAACCATTCTCAAAGGTTACTTTGTAGCTTTTAAATATTTAGGTTAATGTTTTCTATATTCTTTATCAACCAGTTTGCTGATAACATTCTTTAGTGTTGCTGTAATTTTCTTCTTTTTCAGCTTACTTGGCACATGCATCATCTTTGTATATTCTCATTTTTTTTTTCAATTTTTAATACTTCGGATATTGCTTATTTGCTTAAATCTGCAGTTGTCTAATTCATATCTAGAATTATGCCTTGTAATGGTATTAGTAAAGGCTATCTGGTCTCTTGTGTTTTTAATAGAATAGGCTCCATACAGATACATTTACTGAAATTTTATTGCTATTAAATTTTTATGTTTAGTATTTGCTCTCTGATTTTATTGAATATGTTTCAAAATTATGAAGGTCACTGATTTTATGATTTTATGGTGAAAATGACAAATTTTGTACCTGTGTTAAATATACCTTGCCTTTTACAAAGAGTTCTCCTTTTCTCAACTGAAATTAGTTTCCTGGAAAGTTTTATTTTGGAAATTAAATCTGGGTAATTGATATGATAAAAATTTGTGCATCTTCATATTAAAGGAAAAAAATGTGAGACAAAATATAAAAGAAAGCTATTATATCCCATGACTAAGTTTCATATTTGTTCAGAAATTTCCCTTATGCTTTTCTTTTTTGGAAACATTACTATTAAGATTTTTAAGCACACACAAAAGTACAGAAAAAGTAGAATAAACCCTCATTTACCCATTACCCAGCTTTAACGGTTATTGGCACTTTATCAGTCTTCATCTATTCCCTCATTTTGAAGGTGGCAGCTGAATCAGACATTATTTTACCGATATGCCTCAGTATGTATCTCTAAAGATGTTTTAAAAAAATTACCACAATACTGTTAGCACTGCTTACGACAACAATTAATTCCTTAGTATTATCTAATATCCAGTTCATATTCAGATTTCTCTGCCTTTCTCAAAAATGTCTCAGAATTTTAGTATTTTACAGTCAGAATCCAAATGATTGCATTGGTTACAATTAATCTGTAATAGTTGCTTTTCTTGCCTGTCATCCCCAATAAACCAAATCATTTACAATCCTACATTTGGCTGATTGCTTCCTCCGGATGTCATTTAACTTACTCCTCTTTCCTTTTTTGATTCTCTGTACTCTAATCTCTCCCTCCATTGTAGGCATCCTTTATTGGTAGATAGGTTAATTGGTGCATTGTTCCACTGTTTTTCAAATAATATAAGTACATAAATATACAGATCTACATATATGCCCCGCCCTTTATATAGAGGAACCATACATAGTAAGCAGTGTTCTACACCCTTTTTCCTATTTTAACTCTTTATTCTGGGATTTATTCTCTATCCATGTACAGAGATCCTACTCATTTCCCTTTTTAACAGCTATATATTACTCCATTATGTATATGTGGTGTAGCTTTTCATAAATTTTGTTTTTGGAGGTATAATCCATATTTTGTATGTGTGCTTTTTTTTTTTTTTTTTTTTTTTTTTTTTTTAAGACTGGAACTCTTACTGAAGATGGTTTAGATCTTTGGGGCATTCAACGAGTGGAAAATACATGGTAGGTATTAGCTAGACCTGATCATTTGTTAGTTAATTTTTAATAAATATTCAAACATTCAAGTGTATAGAAAGTAATATATCAGACAGTAATGTACATACAACTGAGATGATGATGATGATATTTATTTATTTTTATTTTTTTAGGTGAGGCAACCCTTGGTTAACCTCACAGATTGCAAGGACCTTGTCATTTTACAATCCCTTATTTTTTTATTTTTTTAAATTTTTTATGCCTATAGTACCTGGTCCTCCTAGGTGGTCTCCCATCCAAGTACCAACCAGGCCCAACCCTGCTTAGCTTCCGAGATCAGATAGGATTGGGCTTGTTCAGGGTAGCATGGCCATGGACCACAACTGAGATTAGACAGTTGACAGTTTATTGTATTTACTTAAGATCTTTTAAAAGATTTAAAATATTACAGATATTGCTAAAGTCTTAATCTACCCCTATCCCTACTGTCATTCTGAAGTTGTGTTCTATTATTATCTTTGCACATTTTTATATTTTCACTACATATGTATCTATAAACAAGGTCTATCTATAAACAAATATACATAGTTGTTCTGTACTTTTTTGCTGTTTTTTTTGTTTGTTTTGCCTCTTCACATTGTTTTCAAGATTTATTAATGTTGGTATGTATAGCTCTAATTTAATTGATCATAGCTGTTGTTTAGTATTCCATTACAGGATTAAACCATTTATCTGTACTTCTACTAAAGGACAGTTTCGTTTTTTCTCTTTTCCCTTCCACTTTTGCAAAAAGTGCTGCAGTTAAAATTCTTACATACCACTTCTTGTGAGCATGTGGTTGAGTTTCAGTAAACTCACTACCAGAAATGTCAGTGCTGGGTTATATGGCACAGGTATAGCTAGAGCTTTAGTAGGTATTGCCTAATTGCTCCCTAAGTGATGGTACTCACTCTCTCCCTTGGTGGATAAGAGATCCTGTTGTACCACATCCTTGCCAACGTCCTTGTAAGACTTCTCTTTTTGCCAAATGGATAGATATGAAATGACATTTCATTGTGGCTTTATTTGTAGTTTTCTCATTACTTATAAAGCCGAATGAACATTTTCACATTTTTGGAAGGAGGGTCATTTAACATTCTTTTGTGCAGTATCAGTTTATAGCTCAATTTTTTTATTTTGTTGTTAGTCTTTATCTTATTTATTTGTTAGAAGTCCTTTGCATTTTCTTGATGATAATCTGCATTGCAAAATATTCCACTGGTCTCTTTCTCTTCTTTTTATTATGTTTTTGTTGTCTTTTGATGTTTAGAAGCTTTGTTACTATGATTATGTTTGTGTCATTTTTTTCTCTCAAAAGTCCGTGAGAGTTTGGTTTGTATCCTTTAAGAGACTGTTTGGTTCATGTAATTTCAGCATTGTTACATCTTCTTGGTAATAGGTTGTCACATTGTGACTTTATTTATCCCTAATGTATCTTGCCTTAAATTCTGTTTCATCTAATGTTTTTATGTAGTTACATGTCAGCTTTTTTTGCCTGATGTTTACCTTGTGTATCTTTTTTTCCATCTCTTTTCAATCTTTCTGTGCCATTGTGTTCATATTTATTGTGATTTCAGATATATTCACACATTTTTTTCATGTTTCACATTTTCTCAGAATTTATACATCCTAATCTTTTACTACTTGTCCTTAAATTATTCATATTCATAGTTAAGAGTCTAAAGTTCGTGGGTTTTATCGTTGTGTTTTAAACCCCCACAAAAGAACCATGGACTGTAGAATACTTTTACTTTGATTATTGCCCTCCTTTCTTATTTGTATTTGTTGCATAAAACTTGATTATGATTTTGGTTTTCTAAAATTAGCATGCTAAAATTTACTTAGATTTTACAAATATCTTTGTTAACCATTGCTTTTTGTATCCCTTTCCTCTGAATTAAATTGCCATCTTCTGTAACTAGATTGATTAGTAATTCTTCATTTCGCTGTCACTCTTGAATGATGGTATAACTATAGATTTCTATGTTGACAGTTGTGTACCGTCAGCACTTTGAAGATGCTTTTCCATTTCTGACTCCCTTTGTTATTGCTGTTGAGAAATCTTAATCTCTTTAGTAATCTCTTTTCACTTTTGTTGTTTTAAAAATATTTCTTTATCTTTGATATCTGCAGTTTCACCATGATCTTTTTATTTGTTTGTACAGGACTATTTTGTTTCTTGATTCCAAGAATTTCAAGAACTTTTTCATAAGTTCTGGAAAATTTTCAGCCTCCTTCTTTTCCATTATGGCCTTCCCCGTATTCTTTTCTCTCCATCTGGGAATCCTAACCATATGTTGGACAAGAAATTTCATTTGGTCCTTTTCAAATCTGCCTCTCCCCATCTGCCCCTATGGTGTCTTATTCTTTTCTAAGTCTTTAATTTAAAAATGCCTGTTTTGCATTCATTCAGATTGCCATTCTATTGTCTCAAATTTCTAGGATTCTAATTCTGTCCTTGTTGTGTCTGTTGACTGGTGGGAATTGTTTCTTGATGCATTTTTAGATTATGAACACATTCTTAGCAAGATTTTCCTGTGAGACTCCCTCCTCTGTGGCTGTGTGGTGGGCGCTCCTCTGACTTTGCTTGGCCAAGAGCTTGGCCAAGAGTGGTATCAGTGTTGCCAGAAAAGCTTTAATGTTACTTTTGTAACTTGGGGATTTCTGGACCAGGCAGTAGCATATACTCAAACCCATATCCTCTCCTTAGTAATGTGGTTCAGAGGTTAGGCCCTGAAATCAGACCCATTTTTGAATCCTTGCTCTGCCACCTATGTGCTCTGTAACCTTGGCAAGTTACTTAACCACTGTGCTTCACTTTTCTCATCTTCGAAATTGGGATAATAAAATACCTTCAGATGATGTGAAGATGAGATGAGTCAAATATATTTAAAGTTCTTAGAACAGGGCCTAGTGCACAATAAATATTATACAGATATTAAGTATTTTCTTGAACTTTGGTAGGAGTGGTGGCAGTGGGAAGAGAGAAGCTTATGCCTTTGTGTCTATGGGTAAATTTTTATAGTATGCTATTTTTCCAAGGATGTAGCTCTTGAAGACCACTTGCCATCCTGGGTGAGAGGGATTCTTTTAGTTTCAAGTCTCCACTTTGTATGTGGCCAGGACTGTGTCTCCTGTTCCTATGTGGTTATTAAAACCCAAGGGTACTGAGATGGCTCCCCTGCCTTCTTCCTCCTCCCCCGGGTAGTC
Organism: Eidolon dupreanum; assembly: GCA_028627145.1. Taxonomy (NCBI): domain Eukaryota; kingdom Metazoa; phylum Chordata; class Mammalia; order Chiroptera; family Pteropodidae; genus Eidolon; species Eidolon dupreanum. The sequence continues at coordinate 113,486,150 of CM053507.1, forward strand.
ACAGCATCTGCTTAAGTTCATAGTTCATACCTCTCTGGTTTTCCTTTCCCTCTATTTCTGGCACTTGAAAATTTCCCTTTATCTCTTATGAGCTCAGTTTTGCATTTAGAAGTTTATGTGTTACACATTCATTTTATGTTTTTGTAAGATAGTTTTTAATGTATTCTAATCTGTCATATGTACATAGACAGCATTTTTATTATTTAGTAGCTAGTATTTTCTATAGTGTTATGTGTGGCCTACTTATTCAGCATCTAAGATAATACTGTATTTTAGTTGTGTAATTTTCATGGAAGAAAATGTTTTTGAATGCTTAAAAGTATAGTTAAAAATATGCAGAAATGCAAACATTTTATTTCTGTTTTGAAAAATCATAAAACCTGAATATTGTTAGGCTATTGTCTTGAGTATTGGGATTTATAAATCTAATTAATTCAGTGTATTTTCTATTTAGTTTTCTTTTGCCAGACGAAAACGTTTGCAATGAGATGTTGGTAAAGTCTCAGTTTGTTGCTTGTATGGCTACTTGTCATTCACTCACAAAAATTGAAGGAGTGCTTTCTGGTGATCCACTTGATTTGAAAATGTTTGAAGCCATTGGATGGGTAAGTTCAATATTTTAAGTCACAAGTAACTTTAGGAAAATAGAGTAAAAACTGCCTTGCAGAAGGACCGCTTCTTTTGGTTGTTTTGACTACAGTCTATCTTGTACCATAAAAAGCAACTATTTAATTTTTAAAGATGTATCACTAGAGAGATTGTTATACTTTGTAAAAAGAAGAAAAAAATGTCTGTTTTAGTTAAAATGACTCACTTAAACTCCTTTAATAGAGATGACCTGCTCAGGACCCCTGCTTTATGTTTGTTTATATGAGAAATCAGCTATCAGCTACTTGGGGCAGTCAGCGTAGTCAGTAAGATGATCATCAGAGGCACAATTTGTTAGTCAGGTAAAAAGTATAGAGTAGTGATGTGTCTTCAGTGTTCTTTGTCCCCATCTTCTTTCTGTGTCTTTACACACACACACACACACACACACACACACACTGTTTATTTCTTTCTATATGTTTCCTTCTATATGCCATTGGTAATTTTAATTTCCGAGTGCTTGCTTATGTTCTCTGGTTGTTACCATTTTACAGCATTCGTTCTTTTATAGATGCAACAATAGTTTATTTTTAAAGTTTCCTTCTGGCATCTGGATGATTTATTTTCTCTGGGTCAGTATTGTTTTGTTTTGCTTTTTCTTCTCTACCCTTAATCCTTCTCCTTTGTGCTTGTGGTTTTCATTATACATCTGGATAATACTTTCATATTTAAGAATGAAGTTCTGGTTTGATAATTCTGGGTAGCTACAGTAGGATTTTTTTCCTTGCCCATTTGACTTTTTTCTTGAGAAGCATCTCCCCTGAATGGGAAGGCTGACTAGGGGGAGGGAGCTTGTGTATTGAGGTTGAGTTCTCATCCACAGGCATTCTTCAGTTTCAGAGGAGCAGAATTCATCTTAAGGTTGAATGCTTTACCCACTCCCACAATACTTGCACAAGTGGGGCTTTACTCTAGAAAGTTAACCCTCATAGTAAAGCCCTTCCTCTTCTCAGGTTGGTAGTCCAAATGTCTAGAGAATGACTCCCTGAATCTTTTTTTTTTTCTATTTTTGCTTAGTTCAGTTATTTTGGCTGAAAAGAAATATTCCCACCTCTCTTGTATGTCTTCTTGTGTTTATTCTGGACTCCCGTTTCCTTCATTGCTGTATTTATCAATATTTTTCAATTTGCCTTTTGTCTCCATATTGGAAGTCTCCTCTTCCTGTTTTCCTTTCTGTTTACTTTTACAGGTTTATTTCTTTTTGTTTGTTTTGTTGACATTTTGAAAGGGAGGGAGCTGAGTGAGTGAATAAGTGCTCTACCATCTTCTGAAAGCCCACAACAAATACTCATCAAATTTAATTTCCTAAAGGAGGCCCACTTCATTTGTAGAGTGTAAAGCAAAATAGGACTGATTCATCTTGGATGTTCTCCAAAACTTTTCTCCAGCTGAATAGATTTTCAGTAGATTTTAGTGTTCTATTTGTGGAATTTTTAAAAAATGGGTTAAATAAGTAAGTTTGTGTAATAGGATGTTTTATTGACTTAAATATTTAATGCTTGATTTTACCAAAAAGGATCAGTGGAATGTTTTCACATAACTGGGCACAACTGCTATTTGGTGTGATTGATGCCATATAAGATGCATCCCAATTTCAGAGATGTTAAAGCGTGTGTTAGAATTGTATAAAATTGGCTAATTGGACACGGTTTCTTTCCCCATCATTTTCCCATTGATTGATTTCTCCAGTTATAGGGTCAAATCGGTTTGTTTCTCGTGTACATGTATTTTAATACAATTTCTTGTTTGAATTTTATCATCAAAAATTTTTAAAAATAAATTTCAAGGGGTTAGGGTTGTGGTATCCTAACTAGATGTGTTTAAACTGAAACAGTAAACTCACATCTTTGGATTGCAGTATGTTCTTGACCCAGTGGTTCCACTAACCATATTTGAGCTTCATATACTTCTGAATCCTTTCCTGTTAGCAGAAAGGAATTCCTGGATGTTAAACTGAAAATTTTGGAACTGCAAGAACTTTCTCTCTCTCTTTTTTTTTTTTTTTTTTTGTAGAGTCAGTCTCAGCCCAACGAGTTGTAGGAGAAAAATTAGAGACTTTTTTTCTCTATTTCTTCACTCATTTCTAACCTCTGCTTCCTCTCTCCCATGAGTTGCTAGGACTTTAACTAGCTTCATTTATATTTTATTTATGTTAATGATCTAGTAGTGCTCATTTATTTCTTGGGCACTAATTTTTTTTAAACTTCACTGAAAATAGCCATAATGTTTATTTAAAAATGGAACCAGTGAATTAAATTTTATGAGGTAATGTGTTGAATGTTTTTCTTTCAGATTCTGGAAGAAGCAACTGAAGAGGAAACAGCACTTCATAATCGAATTATGCCCACTGTGGTTCGTCCTCCAAAACAGTTGCTTCCTGAATCTACACCTGCAGGAGACGAGGAAATGGTGCGAAATCACTTTAGGCTAGATTATAACATTCAGTTTGCATGTAACTAGAAGCTGAAATCACATGTCCTTAATTCTCATGCAGATATGAATATTTTAACTGTGTTTATTAGAAACTACACCTGGAATATTATGGGCATTTTCTCAGTACCATTACTTTTCCTTCCTATTAACTGAGCAGCTTAGTGCCTTGTAATTTATTTACATGGTGACATAGTGATTAATCCTTTAAAATTGCCCCTGTATATTCCTAGAATTTAATAAAAAGAATATCTGAGAGACTTTATTTTTAGGTGAATTTTAAAAATGTTCCTCTTAGTTTATTTTAGTTATTATGTTAATATTTTTAGGATAGCAGAAAATTTAAAATACTCAAATATATACTTTTTTAAATGGGAGGTGGTGGGGAAGCTAATCTTGAAACCTGACTTTGAAATAATCGAAGTTCCTTGCTGTTTTCCAAATAATGTTTCTGGGTGTGTAGCTTTTTTCATTTTTAACTTTGAGTATGTTAATGGACTTAATCTGTGCTATTTCTTTATTTTTTATTTTTTGTTTTGTTTTTAGGAGCTGTTTGAACTTCCAGTAAGTGAAGATTGTTTACTTGTTACCTAAATATATTTGTTTTAATTCTTAAAGGATAATAAATACTTTGTGCATCTTTTGAAATTACACAGGCTATTTATGAGATAGGAATTGTTCGCCAGTTTCCATTTTCTTCTGCTTTGCAACGTATGAGTGTGGTTGCAAGGGTGCTAGGAGATAAGAAAATGGATGCCTACATGAAAGGAGCACCTGAAGTCATTGCCAGTCTTTGTAAACCTGAAACAGGTAAAGAAACAACTGGGCTTTGAATAAAATTCTGGTATTTATATAAACTTGTGTTCATTTGAATAATGACTTTTTTTTTTCTTAAAAAGTTCCTGTTGATTTTGAAAAAGTTTTAGAGGATTACACTAAACAGGGCTTCCGTGTGATTGCTCTTGCACACAGAAAATTGGAGTCAAAACTGACATGGCATAAAGTACAGAATATTAGCAGGTAAGGTTGATGAACAATTTTTCTACTGTTTTTCCAATACATCATTTATGTTTACATAAGTCACATATAATAATTTGTATGTGGTTGGATATTTATTAAATATTTATTGGATGTATGCACATACACATAATGCAATGTTTGTTTTAGGTGATTGAGATAAAAGTACAGCTCTTCAGAACTATTTTCAATTCATTTGTTAAATATTTATCAAGTGCCTGCTATGTGTCAGGCATGTTATAGGAGCATAATTATGTTTCAATAAACCTAATTCTACAGAAGTTTATTTTTCCCAAATTATCAACTTGCTTTTGCCAAGTGGTTGGAACCACTACTAATTCAGTCAGAGTGTCATGAGTCACAATCACCAATTACCCTCCACCACAAAGGTCCAATGGCATTAACAGCATCACATTTACTTCCATGTATAGATAATATGTGGGTTTTATGTCCAGGATTGTCGCTTTTACTATAACTGAGACGGACTTCCTGTTTGAGGATAACATTTTCATTTACCAACGGTGTACCTAGCAATTTATAAGCAGAAAGTAATATTTATTGGCTGTCCTGCTAATTTTGCCTATCTAATAGCTTCTTCCACCATACTCACTGCCATTGTCTCTAATTCAGGGTCTCAGCTCTTTTTTCTGGTCTTTACTGTCTGGTCCATACTACTTCCAGAGAGAGCTTTTTAATATTCAGATCTAATGTCAGTGTCCTATGTGGCATTCTTATAAATGGCTCAGCATCACCTACTGGAGGAGTTCATAATCAGAGATATGCATCAGAAAAGGAAACACACACATGTAATTTTTTAAATGGACAAATGGTTTAAATAGGTAAATATCAGAAAAAGCATACAAGTGGCCAATTAACACATGAAAATGATAGGACACTATTTCTTGGAGAACTACAAAATAAAACCACAGTGTGACATCACTTCTCTCCTAAGATTGGCAAATTGGAAAGATTGATAATACCAAGTATTAGTGAAGGTAAGAAAATTATTACAACATATCGCTACTATGCTACTGTAAATTCTAAAAAATATAACATAGTACCTATTAGCATTTAAATTTGCTTATGTAATTTGACCTAGCAAGTGCAGTTCTAGGAATCTGGCCTGAAGAAATATTTGTACATATGCATAAGATCATGTTTAAATAGTGTAAATGATAATGACACTCACCAATAGGGCAGTGGTTAAATTGTGGACTGTTAGAACTTCTGTTAATTATTCCAGGCACATTAAGTCAAAAAGGTAGGACTGTTATAGTACAATTCTGTTTTCCTAAGTACTAAAGGAATGGAATGGCTAGTCAAATAACTAAAAGGGAAAACTACATTAGGAATCGTAACTATGAAATAGGATGTTTGGGGTATGTGGTCTAAGCATGAACATTTTTTTAAAAAAAAGGTGACATCTCAATGATCTGATTATTCTGATTATTGGGAGCCTCAGTGTTATATCCTGATTCCTGTGAAGGGTACATTAGGCTCTTTTTTCTCTACAGCTTTACCTTTTGTCATTTTCCTCCTTAAGGACTACTAAATTGCCTATAGTTCTCAAGCCTATCATATTCAGACATCTTTTCATGCCCTTGGATAGGCTATTTTTTCTGTGCAAGATACCCTATCCCTCCCTTCCTGTCACCTTTTCTCTCTACTTCCCTTTGTTCTCATTTTTCAACCGAGACCTTTTCTGTGTTTACATTCTACCTTCTGGGAACAAGTTTTGGCATTTCTCTTACAGCTTGAACCTTTATATTTCCAATTAAACATTGCAGTATTTATTAGAGGGCAAAATTCCTATGATCCATATCATTCATAGGAGAGTTAGGAAACCAGCTGCAGCCAGAAACTACTAGTACCTCAGGAAAATGGTTGCAGTGCTTTTGACCCAGTAGTTTCACATCTGTACAGCTTTGTGCTTTGAAATGCATTTTTAAGCTTCAAGGTTTGTTTCTTCTGTTTCCACCAGCAGGATTATTTGTACTAAATTTTCTTACTGTTATTTAATACTGTTAAGACCCATTGTTCTAAATTACATTTCAGAGATGCTTAGGTTTATAGCTGTATACTTAAAAGACCTTTATTGTTGAATTTGGTGTTGAAAAACCACTTGATATTGCAAATCTGGAATTTTGGTCTCTAACTTCAAGCCCCCATCTCCTCGGCAAAAAATATTTTCATGATATGTTTTTTGTAGCTTGAGATTTCTTAAGAACGCAGCTATCACTGAACAGACTTCATCACCATTATAGTGCTGAAACACATATTATTTTTGAATGCATCTCTTTGCTTGCATGTCTCTTTCTCCACAGACATATAGAGAACATGCCTTTTCATCTTTGACATCCCAGCTACTAGCATAGTGCTTGGTGTACTGTAGATACTCAGCTATTTTGAAGGAGTGGCATCTTGGTAACTATTGAAAATGAATAAATATGCTAAAAGGCCCACCTCTTGGTCCTGATTAGATTTCATTTTTGAACTGCTAACAATTTTTAGATCACACTTTCAGGATCAAGAATTGGATCAAGAGTTTTATAAAATTTATCAACTATGATAATGAATCAGTATAATTATATCAAATGTGCTTATGGTACAGTTTTTTCCTTTTAACATTTAAGTTAGGGTATGTCGTATGGGAGACATAAAAATTAGATTTATTTATGTTTGTTCATTTTTGAGTAGGATCAAGATGAATATTCCTTAGTATTACAGATATTTAGTGTCTTAGAAAGATGCGTAGTTGTCCCTTGATAGTCAAGGGGGATTGGTTGCATATCCACCCTGGGGATATGAAGGACCATATGTACATTTCCAGTGGTCTTTATATTCTCACATTTCAAAGGGTAAAATTTAATTTCAAAATATATTTCTTATTTTTTTCCAGGTTAAAACTTTTTGAGAGAGTAAACTAAATACACACATTTATGATTTATTCCATATAAAATGTTTTATAATTTATGGATATTTTAATTGCTTTATCAATAGAAAGTACTTGTTCTCTTGACTAAACCATTATGTGTTAAAATTTCTTTTTCTGCAGAGATGCCATTGAAAACAACATGGATTTTATGGGATTAATTATAATGCAGAACAAATTAAAGCAAGAAACTCCTGCAGTACTTGAAGATTTGCATAAAGCCAACATTCGCACTGTCATGGTCACAGGTTAGACTTTATAAAAGGACACAGAAGAATGAGTGTGACTCTTAGAGTTCAAGATATATTATATTGAGGAATGATCAGGTGGTTATAAAAGTATATTATATAGTAGCTCCATCCTACATTGCCCTATTTCAGCTCTGAATATGTTTCAAGGTATAAGATAACTTTGCAGTACTTTTTTAAGGTCTAACAAATTCTGTTTCTAACAAGTATAGTAAAATAGCAAAGGGCACACTGTGAAAATTTAAACTCTGCTCCTTTTTGTTATGTCTTTTTAAATTATAAATTTCTTATAGTACTTATTGTACTTTATCTTATGCTAGTTATTTATAGATTTGTTTTCTCTACTTGAATATAAGGTTCATGAGGGTTAAGAGTATCTTTTACATATTTTAGGATCTTCTCCAGTTTTTAGAACTGTTCCATATGCATGGAAAACGATTAATAGATATTTGTTAGAATTACATTTTTATATATAAGATAGTAAGTTTATTATTATCACTTGAATCCATAATAGTGAAAATCGCACGTTTTTTGACTACTATATCTAAATGATTCTCTTGGTGTTATTGTACTGTCGATAATGTCTAATTGTAATTCCCTAGCTGTGCAAAATAGTGGTGGCTTTAAATGTTTTTTTTTTTTTTTTTAGCAAGTAATCAAAATTAGGGCATTCATTTTATGGCATTTACATGTTCAGCAAGACTTATATGGAAAAGGCCTGTGCACATTTTTATGTTTTAGAATCTGAGATTCATCTAATAACATACTTATTAGCATATAGCTCAAGTAATTAAATTTATTAGCATCCCAGCAATTCATGGTTTCAATGACTTCTTCAAAGCACTTTCCATCTCTAGCTTTCCCCGATCTTTCTCTGCCATGACAGACTATGGCTTTGTTGTCCCAAGGGAGTCTGTTGTCACAGGATAATACCTGTGGAAATAGTGTGTGGGAACTGGGAGGGGAATATAGCAGTGGGTTCCCAAGACCTTTGCCTGCTTCTCTTGTAAGCTTACATTTTCTTCTCTTGATCATGTCCTTACAGCACTGCTTTTCAGTACTTTCCTTCTCATGACTGAGAAGTTGTGTCTTGTTTCTCTTTCCATCTTGTAAAGATTATATTCTGTTACCTTGCTTATCTTTTTGTTTTGTGTAATTTTGCTTTTATAATTCATTTTTCTTTTCTGTAATATTACTCTATTAGAGTATTCTTACACAGACACTCCTAGGTTATTTCAACACATTTAATTGAGCACTTGCTCTGTATATAGCAGTGTGCTAGGTGTTGAGTGGGTACTACTAATGCATGACTCAAAAAGATGGAGAATATATGTGGCTTTAGAAATTGAGACTATTCTAACTGTTTAGTATATATGTGCTTGAATTATTTGAAGCTTCTTTTTATAAGTATATCCTAATTTTGTTGTTTTTAAATTCCAAGAGTAAAGACCATATATAATCTTCATGTTGCCCAACCCAGTCATGGGGACTATAATGGATTCTCAATAAGTATTTGTTTAATATATTTATGCTTCCATTTTAATTTTAATGTATTTTCAATATTTTGAAAATTAGGTGATAACATGTTAACTGCTGTCTCTGTGGCCAGAGACTGTGGAATGATACTACCTCAAGATAAAGTTATTATTGCTGAAGCATTACCTCCAAAGGATGGGAAAGTTGCCAAGATAAATTGGCATTATGCAGATACCATAACACAGTGTAGTAATTCATCATCAATTGAATCAGAGGTAATGTCAAGATGAGTTTTCCCTTTTGAAGCTCACTTCTTTTAATTTAGTCTGAAAAAAAAAAAAAAGCGCATTAAAATACAACAAAACAAAAAGTAAGCAAAAACAGAAGCCTGGGCCATCTCCTCAGAGATTCTGATTCATTAGACCCAGGAATCTCAATGTTTAAAATTTGATAGCCAAAGTTGAGAAGAACAGTTTTAAAGTATAACAGTTACAGAGATTTATCCTATTTTAAAAGTAGTGATAAATGATGCAGGTAGCCCATAATATTTCAGTTCATGATCATTTCAAATTAAAGCTGATATTAGCCTTCCCTAAGTTTTTCTTTTTTCCCTCGTAAACATAGATTATCTTAAAATTGAACTTAACTTTATTTTCAATAAATGTTAAACTTTCAGTATCTTGTATAAAATATTGGATGAAAAGCTTTAGTTTTTGATCAAATATATTTAAAACAGGATTGTGTTATTTGATTTGGCTTCCTAAATATTGTTCTGAATGTCGTATACACAGGCTATTCCAATTAAATTGGCCCAGGATAGCTTAGAAGACCTTCAGGTGACTCGTTATCATTTTGCAATGAATGGGAAATCATTTTCAGTGATTCTGGAGCATTTTCAAGACCTTGTTCCTAAGGTTAGTGATTTGAGTTTATGTATGTGTTTACTGGAATACATTTGTAAACAATATTTTAGAGGAATTTGTATTTTTTCCAGTTGATGTTGCATGGTACCGTGTTTGCTCGTATGGCACCGGATCAGAAGACACAGTTAGTTGAAGCATTGCAAAATGTAGAGTAAGTATTGGTTTTTGTGTGTGTTATGAATTGCAGTTTCATTTTCAAACCCAGAAAAGTAACTAATATTTCATGTATATAAAACTGTCACCTGTAAGATAAGTGATAATTTTAAGTGTCTATTTATAAGAGGTTCATGTGTGCATTTATTTAGCTAAAGTATAATATCCACAATTCCTTTTCCTGGTAATATCTGTGAGGTAGAGTTCATTCAGTGTACCAAAGACTATATAGGCCCAAGTACTTTGTTCTAAAGATTCAGGAGATTGTGATGCCAAAGTATTAAAGTAATTTGCCCACCTTGTGACAGAAATAGGATGATACCCAGATTATTTGACTTACAGGCTGGTGCTATTTGCAAAGCAACATGCCTGTCGGTCATTAGTTTCACTGGAGGAAACTTGTTCTCTTAGTTTTTCATAATATTGTATTGGTGAAATCTTAAATGTTGTATATTTTAAGAAATTAATGAAAATCTTAACATAATTTTTGTTTCTTAGTTACTTTGTTGGAATGTGTGGTGACGGTGCAAATGATTGTGGTGTAAGTATAATTTTTGTGATTTTTAGTTCTTTCTCTAGCCTAAGTCACATTTACAAAACTTAACCAGTTTCTGTTTTCAAACTTTAGGCTTTGAAGAGGGCACATGGAGGCATTTCCTTATCAGAGCTCGAGGCGTCAGTGGCATCTCCCTTTACCTCTAAAACTCCTAGTATTTCCTGTGTGCCAAACCTTATCAGGTAGTACAAATTGAAAAATTTCCCATTATTTCTTCATAGTTTGCTCTAATAATATAGAAAAATTATCACAGGAACTAATATGAATTTGTTTCCATGGTATATTGATGTATTTGATCTATAACTTATTAGCAACAGATTAATTGCTACTCCTCATCTCTTCCAATTCTACTTTGCCTTAGTTCTTTTGGTAGAAACATGCTTTGTTGTAGCTGTTGAATGTTGGTGTTCATCTGTCAAGGTATAATGGTGGTTTGGTGGAGGAGTTTAAAATACGTTTATTCACATACCGACATATGTTTTCACAGGGAAGGCCGTGCTGCTTTAATGACTTCCTTCTGTGTCTTTAAATTTATGGCTTTGTACAGCATTATACAGTACTTCAGTGTTACTCTACTGTATTCTGTGAGTATTGACATTGCTTACAGAGATGGCACTTAGTGTTAAGACATTGAAATTAAGATTTGAGCATATAGGTTTGATTTTGAATGCCTCCTTTAATTATGGAACTTACATAAATAGCATCTGTAAGTTTTCCTTTAGTTTATTTTGTGTAGCAGATTAAAAATCTCATTAATCCGTAGTAGCATTTCCTTAAGGCTGACAACTGTGGCTGAAGCCTTGTGAATAAAAGATGCTCATATTCTTTTTTTTTGCCTTTAGTGCAGATTGGACATCTTTCTTAAAAATTTTCCAAGTGTCCAGCTGTGACATATTTCAAAATCATAGTTAACTCTGCAATACGTTTACAGGAAAAGGCCAGAATGAGAAAAAATGTTTCAGCAATGTTGTTTGTACGATGTCATACTTTTGGAGAGAAAGCTTAAACAACAGTGTGCATAGATACTCCCTCGGATTTTGTACTTGAAGTGATCTCACTTTAGATATATCTCTAAATGAGCATTGGTGACATCCCAAGGAGTCTTTGTGAAACTATACCTTTTTACCATTTGTAGAAAGTATCAGGCGGGATGGTGTTAGATATTAAGGAAGCTTCAAGATACTAATTTCCAAGAATGTTGAATATTGTGAGTAAAAGTTTGTGTTTTCTTTTTGCTAAAACACTTTTAAAAGGTTTTTATTGAATAAATTTTTAGGAGATGCCTTTCATACTAATATATTAAATTGAATGTTTGCAAGTATATGTTGTATTTCACTGATTTGAAAGGCAAATGCATTTCACTTTTTAAGCAGGTCCAAGTGTCATTTTGTATTATTGGGGGAAAAAAAACTAAAACCAGGGAAAATGGTATGAAAAAAGTGCTATAAAAATAGTTCCTGAAAACTAATTATGTTTTCAAAATTACTTCTGTAGGCCTTAAGTAACCTAGGAGACTTCCAGTTTCTTTTCATTGATCTGGCAATCATTTTGGTAGTAGTATTTACAAGTGAGTATTTTGTTTTGTTGCTGATTTCAAAGCATGAAATTCTTATGTGACTTATTAAACTTTGGTAAATTTACATTAACAGTTGTAACACTCTACATACCTCTCCGGATTCCCTACAAATATTCCCTTTTATTACCAATTGCTTATATTTTGCCCTACTTATTTTATTGTCTCTACCTTTTACTGAAATTTTCGAGAGTAAGTTTGCCTTATCATGCCCTTTTTCCTCTGAATATTTTAATATATGCTGCTTAAAAACAAAGTCATTACCTTATATAATTAAACAGTTATAAAGATTGGGAAATTTAACGTTGGTATAATATTAACTAATCTATAGCTCATATTCAAGTTTTGTCATGTGTCCCAGTAATGTCCTTTATACTGCATCTTTTTCCCTAGTCCCCTAACCTGGGATCTAATCCAGGCTCATAAATTTATCATGTCTCTTTAGTGTTTAATCTGGAGTAGTGTATCAGCTTTTAGAGGGGCTTCTTAATGTTGACATTTATGAAAGGAGAAATACCAGTTTTACGGGTTTGTCTGACATTCTCATTAGACTCAGGCAATGAGAATTCTATGATAATTCTTGGCAGGAATATCATAGAAGTGATGCTGTGTCCTTCTAGGTACATCGTATAAGGAGACAGAAGATGTTGGTTTGTTCCAATATTGGTGATGTTAACATCAAAATAAATAATAATAGTAATGAGATATGAGCCACTTAATCAAATAAAAATATATAAGTCCATACAATAAATGCATGAGTGATGAGGGGGGTGGGGAGAAGGGAAAGCTCTTCCTTATAGTAAAATGCTAACTAATAAATGTAGAAGGAATGGTGAAGTTAGACCATGGATAGACCCTGGTGTTATTGACATTTTAGGCTAGATAATTCATTTTTGTGGGAGCACTATTCTGTGCATTATAGTATGCTTACTAGCATCTCTGGTCTCTGCCCAACTAGATGCCAGGAATACTCCCCCCAGTTGTGATAACTAAAAGTATCTGTAGACATTGCCAAATGTTCCCTGGGAGGCAAAATCACATTCATTAAGAGTGCCTTATTTAGACAATCTTCAGTGGATGCTAAAACTAGTGAATGAAAGTCTGATGAGGAACAGAATTTGTACACAGTCTCAGTATACAAATTATTTATTCATTACAAAGAAAAAAAAGAAAAACTTTACAGTGGAGAAACTTGATGAATACCATCTTAATAAACAATCAGAACCCTTTTTTATGTTACTGTTGTATTGCTTCAAATCTTTGTTACTATCTTAAGAGAATGATATATATTATTTTAACTGTAGCTTTATAACTAAATATTCAGAAATAAGTTCTTAAACTATTTTTGGTGATTAATCAAGTTTATATGCTCATATTTAGTATTCTCTTTTACTTGTAGTGGTCTTTTCTCTGAATTTCAATAGACTAATGTAAAAAGTACTCCTGAGTCATTTTTAGAAAAGCCTATATTGTTTACTTTCACAGATTATTTATGGATACCTGCCTTAGTTTTTGGACATTTTTCATACTAAATATTTGTTAGAGAAAAACAAAAATTTTCAATTCCTAAATGAATCTGATTGTGTATTTTATAGTGATATTAATTTAGATACAGACCTTTCATCTTTTTCTTCTTAATATAGTGAGTTTAAATCCTGCCTGGAAGGAACTTGTGGCACAAAGACCACCTTCAGGTCTTTTATCCGGGGCCCTTCTCTTGTCCGTTTTGTCTCAGATCATCATTTCCATTGGATTTCAATCTTTGGGGTTTTTTTGGGTCAAGCAGCAACCTTGGTATGAAGTATGGCATCCACATTCAGAGTAAGTTGGTCAATCTGTTAAAAACTTTCTGTAAAGTATATCTAACATATGCATGTAAAAATAAGTCTAAAAATTTATACAAAAGTTTTGCATGCAGCTTGATTAAACACTTAAATAATTTTGGCCTGTACTTTACTTTATATCATGGTAACTCCCACATGGTAGGAAGGTGGTCAGGCAAGGTGTTAATAATCACTACCAAGATGGGGATTTTGGACTAGGTTCTTAATTTGCTACTGAGTCTTTCTTTCGTCATCTGTAAAATAAGAAAGTTGAAATTAATCCCTTTGATCTCTTCTAAACCAATAGTGTTGATACTTCTAACTTTTCTAACCTCAGTTTAGAAATGACATTTCAAACCTAAAAAAAAAAAAATTAAAGTATTAAATGCTTGTTATTTGTTTATGGGTAGAGTGTTCTACAGTTCACAAATGAGAACATTATTTTAATTAATTAAACATATAAACTATTCACTAAGGTAATTTTATAGAATTAAATTTTCAGATGTAAACATTTAGTTTGCTCGATTGAGGAAGATTACTTGCCTTTCAATGTTTTAGAAATTTAACATTACTGCTTATGTGTGCACTGTGAATGAAAAGGAGTAAGTGGAGTTGTTTTCAATACTCTTTCCAGAATTTATCTGTAGCAGATTAACATTTTGTTACCACTTAACATTATAGTTGATGTTTTAGTAATGGGTATCGGGTACTTCTCATCCTTAGTCCTATATGTATTTGACAGTCCTGTCCACCTGGAAGTAAAAGATGAGAGAGAGCCATAGCTAGAAAATATTACGGGCCTTCTCAGTACCAAGTGCTTTCTTTGCTGGGTATTTATGTAAGTCATCTTATTCCTCACAGGAACCCTGTGATGGAGCAGGTGTTGTCCATACTTACAGGTCAGGATATGGGTCTCAGAAATTAAATAATATTTCCTCAGTTATAGCTGGAAAGTGGTAGAGCTAAGGTCAAACTCAAGGATTGTTTACTCTGCTAAAATTCTCAATTTAAAAACTGAGGGGAGTTTATTAAAAAGTGATAAAGGCTTATTGAGTTTCTTCTAATTTTTTAACTAATTGAAATGTGACTAAAGAGAAAAAAATTCTTAGTACCCTTCTACCTGTTCCATATATCTTACCTTAATATTTTTGGATCTTTTGTATTTACCTTATTTCTATTTATGTTATGATAGTGATTCAAGGCAGCTGAGATAAAATTGATTTCATTTGGGGAATGGGTATTGTGTTTAGTAATGTAAATTTTTCTATGTGTTTTAGTGCTTGTAACACAACAGGAAACCTATACTGGAATTCTTCACACTTGTACAATCAAACTGAACTTGATCCACATAATATACAAAATTATGAAAATACCACAGTGTTTTTTATCTCCAGTTTTCAGTACCTCATAGTGGCAATTGCCTTTTCAAAAGGAAAACCCTTCAGGCAACCTTGCTACAAGAATTGTAAGTTTGGCATTTATTGTGATTTCCATCTATTCCTTTTCTTCTTTAAAAATAGTGTAAGAAGAATAGAGTTAAAACTGTCTTTTCAAAGTAAAGTAAATCTTCACAACTATAATAAACTTAGTGATTTAGATGTTTACTGTCTTGTTTTATTCTCATGGTAGCTGCCACCCTGAGTTTAAAATTAAAGCCACCAGTTCTAAACATTCTTGGTTTTCACCTCCTGTTACTTCTGGCTCCAACTTTCATTTTGACAACCCGTTACAGAGAAAGCTGGAATTAGAAGCAGGAACAGAGGTTCCTCAATTGGAACAGTGGGTATTAGACTTCCCTTCTGGGTGGTCTGCACAGCACTAGCTGTCTATTCTTCGTTTTTGACACTGCTACAGCCAGTATTTACCTGGAATTCTTCACTTCTGTTGCCTTTGTACCTTGCAGCAGGGGCCAGTAGAATAGAGACTTATGCCTATGTAGACTTTATCTGCCTGTGACAATAGGGGATAGCATTTTATTGATCAGAGTTAGGGTTTATGGATAAAAGCCAATTACTGTACGTAAATTGCCATCTTTTTTTATATAGTTGAGAATATATTAATTAATAACTCGATTTTTTTCATATGGAACTTTAGACTTGCAGTATCTTGGAGTGAGTAATAGTTATTCATTTGCTATAGTTATGAAGATATGTTAGTGTTCTGGTAGACAAAATGTCAGGTTACAGGTTTTGGCATGTCAAAGGAGTAACTACTGCTAGAATCTCTGTCTCCAGTTAGAGTTTACAAAGCATTTTCACATGCATTATCTTATTCTTCTACTCAATGTGGTTTGGAGGGCAGGCTTTATTACTTCATATTTTAGACAGGTAAGACTGTTCAAATATAAGTATCGATAATATTGAAATAATTCCTTTTTTTTCCTTTAAGAACTGATATTACTTCTCTAACAAATAGAAACTATTTTACTGAGTATCATATTAGAACCATGCTGTGGGACAAAAAGTTTATCGCTATACTTCTAAGGGCATTTCCTTTAATAAGTAAAGTTACTTTATTATAAGGCGAACTTAATAATTAATGTTGAAACAATAATTCATGTTTTCTTTTTAGTTCAATATTTTTAAATTTCAAGGAAATATTGAGCATGCCCAAGAATAACTAAAACATCCATCAAAGAAAAATGCTTCTTTCTATAAAGAAAACTGGTGTTCAGACTAGTTGGTAAGCAAGATACCCACATCAGGAAAGTTCATTTTTGAGATCTAGATAAATCCACCCTATCCATACTCCTCCAATTAATAAAAAAAAAAAAAAAAAAAAGAGAGAAGAGAGAGAGAGGGAAGGAGGGAAAGAGACTATTTGTTGCCTATTTTTAAAATACATGTTTTATATTATTTGGAAAACTTAAAAAAAAATCAAAGGCTTAGTTTGTATTGCCATTTAATTTTAAATTGACTTCAGTAAATAATAAACTTAATTGTTGACCACTGGACTATTTTTTTTAAATGTATATTAAAAAATATATTTTAAGCAGGAATATAGCCACGAAATGTTTGTCCTTATTGGAAGCATTTTGTGCATTTCTGTCAGTGGATAAACAGAAGTGCATGTTGTCATAAAACATGCCTCTTGAAAAATACAGTGGGAACAGTAAAGGCAACAGATATGATTTTTACATCTTTTAATGATTTTCTCATCTTGTCTGTCACTGGAGCCCCCTAATCTTTGAATATAGTTGCTACTGATGAGTAAATAAAGAAAAGTAGACAAGAAAATAAGAAATGACAGAAAAAGTGTAACTATATAAAGTAATATACAATTAAAGTATAAATATAGAGGGAAATGAAAGGGAGAAAGATGAAGGCTTTACTAGAGCTGACAGCTTTTAATTTTCTCTTATAGAATAAACAGTTCACAGTTCTTTGCTAGGATCTTTGTACTTCCCGTTCTCTGTATCTAAATAGTGTAATATATTAACTCTGTTTTGAAATTATTTTTAAAAACTAATCTTAATCTCAGGCATTTAGTCATTCTCTCCAGAATATTTTGCTCTCTTACTGGTTCAGTTTGGTTCTAAAATAAAACATAATTTCAGTCTGTGGTTACCCATTTTCAACTTTAGCTTAGCTCAGTTACATTTTCTTGTTTGACTATGCTATCATTTTAAGGGACATGATGATGTGGACTAAACTTTTACACTCTCATTTAACTAAATGTGATTTTGGCTTCAATTTTTGCTAGTTTCTTGATTCCTACAATTTACTGCTTGTGAAATCCATGTCCTTTCTCAGTCTATGAAGGCATTATTACTGAACTACCAGTATCTTTCCTATTCTTGGCCTGTGCGTCTTCCTATTCATCTGCTTGCCTGAGTTGATTGGAGCAGATACCTAGAGGCCTTGAAGGATAAGGTGGCCTTCTAAGGACAAGTACTGAGTAAGGAAGTGGGGATACGAGTAAAGAGACTTGAAATTTGTGGTTATAGGTCAGAATGTCCCAGTTAGTATTTTTGAAGAAGGAACAAGAGAGATGTATATCAGAGCCATAGATGAATATTTTGGGCTTTTTACTCTAAGGTTTTATTTTTGAGTCACTCACTATATAGTAGGGGAATATGAAAGAAATCCTTTAGGATGCCTTATTTTGGTTCCATATTCCATCAAAAGGGTCTGGTATTGTTAACAAATATGCCATAAGCTGGGACATATTTAATAACTTGAATTTACATGTTAGTTTGCATTTTAAGTTTTTAAATCTATTCTTTCCTGTGGGATCCTTATCATAGCCTCATTTTATAGTTAAAATAATATTACTCTGAATGACTTGCTTATGTTCACATAGCTTTGTGGCAGAATCTAAAACAGAATCTAAATCTTTAAGGAGCATTCTCCTCTGACCCTTAATCACCACCAACACAAAATTTGTTTTGATAGCTATCTTCTGTGAAGATTATTACTTGTTCTTCAATAGGATTGCTAAGAAATCACTGACAATGCCAGGAAAACCCAGGAGCTGAGAGCATAGTCCACAAGAAACTTTATGTCTCTTCATGAATACCTGAATGTATTCTTGGTTGAAATTCTTATGGTCTTTTCATTTGGGTGGTTATATAAATCTGCCAGCCATACACCTCCCCTGTCAAATTCCTTTGAATGGTGCCTCTTTTTCTCCCTTAGCTAAACAAAGGAAAGATTTAATTATTTTCTCCTTCACATGGAGATCTTGGCAGAGTTTAGAGATGTAATCAAAAGGGTGGCTCTGGGAAAAAGACTGATGAAGATTTGAGAGACACTGTTGAGGTAGATGTCAGAAGTTTCTGAGCTCTTGTAAATTTTTTTTTTCTTCTGGCAACATGTCAGGAAATAGATTGCAAATCTATTTTTTACCTACAGTTGTGAAAATGCAATAGGATTTGAAAAACATTCGTACAGGCTGTTACTTTATTGAAACAAAACCTTTTCTTCATGTCTTTCTTTGGCATTTGTATTCAGACCTTTTTTTTTTTTTTTGTACTTTTTCTAATTTTGACTTTTTTTTGTTTGTGTGTTTGTGTACTTCTAACTCGCACTTTCCAAACACTTTTTCTTTAATTGACATAATAACTACTTGAATGACTATGTAACTTAGGTATTACAAAACAATTTATATGCGTGTGTGTGTGTGTATAAAACAGTGTTTTTATAGAATAATATAGTTTTGAACTGACATACTGACAAAGTTGATATTTACAAATGACCCCCACATTTAATAATAGTATCAAGACCCCTCGTTTATGGTCCATAAAACAGGATATTAACTCCTTTATCCAGTCTGAAGGCTTTATGATAAAGTTTTGGTTATGTGTGGTCTTGGTAAAGTTTAAGTTTGAAGCCGACCTCAAGTAGGAACTTGTAAGTAGATATTCAGACCAAAGAAAAAAGGGAAAAAAGTTGAGGGCTGTCAGTATAATTGGGAAATTGCTGAGACTTTCTTATGACTCATTGTATAAGGGAATGTTTGTATATGTGCATGTGCATACATGTATGCACACAGTAAACAAAATGGCCATGAGCAGGGAGTTTTATTTTTGGAGTTGGGAAAATGACACAAAGTACTGCTGGATGGAACTTACCATTTCTAGCTGCCATAGCAACCCATAGGGGTAGCCCGCATTTAAAATAGAAGATCAGCTCAGTTTCTACATTTTAGCTAACATTTTCTAAAATGGAAATATTTAAACCGAGGAAGTCAGTGAAAAAAGTGGGATTCACTTAGAAATATATGTACATTCAACTTAGAATGCCTCTATTTAGGATTACAACATACCTAATAGTGATAATAAATTATTCAGCATTTTTACAATCACCATTAATTGTCAATGCATATATGTTTAAATGATAATCTCATTTTGCCATACATACTGTAGTCTCCTATTTATGAATTATATATTGGCTTGATTGTCTTACGAAATAGCTGTCTCTCTGGAAGAAATAAAAATAAATATTCCTAAAGGTCCCTCTCTTATTTTTATGGATGCTGTTTATTTTTACATCACATCAATGAATTCCTTGGGCCTGAATATTATCATACTCTAGGAAATAACATAGAGCACATACTCTATATACTTCATCAACCTAAATAGAAGCTTTCAGTATTCAAAACTAAATTTAGGATTGACAGTATACTAATTGTTATTATATGCCTTTTTATTTAAAGGAACTTCCTAATTTAATTGTTTACTTTCTTTTTCAGATCTTTTTGTTATGTCTGTGATTATTTTGTATGTTTTCATATTGTTCATCATGTTGTATCCAGTTGCCTCTATTGACCAGGTTCTTGAGGTAAGGCTTAAGCACATCAATTATTATTGGTTGTCTGAGGAGTGGTAATATTTGGGACAGAAGCAGAAAATGACATCTTAGTATTATATGAAACTTAACAGCCAGGTGAGATTTCAAGATCTATCCCTCTGCTCTCATGTTTCTGGGAAAAGAGACTTAACTCTCTCTATTTCTTTTTTCCATGCTCTTCTTTCTGAATTTTCTAAGATGCAGTTACATTAACCCAAAGATGCCCCTCAAAAGAATGAAGAATAGCAGCTTTGTTTACGCTACCTGCTATTTTATTTTTCTTTCCTGTTTCTTCAGTCTTTGCTTCTGGTTCCATTTCCCTTTGTTTACAAAAAAAAATTTCCCTTGGTCTTTAAAAATAAAAAAACTTTGATCCTGTTATTTGATCTGTCTCTTAGTAGTCTGCATACGCTGCTTCATCTTCACTTTCCATTGACTTCTCCATATTTTTTTAAAAGCTTTATGAATGATGACATACTTGTTTTATACAAAAGAGTATGCACACATATTTAAGTTAAGCATAATAGTAATACAATAACACCCATGAGTCCATCATGTACCTTTCTTCAAGCACCTCGAGGGGACCACTATTCTAATTTTTTACCTCGTTGTCTTACTTTTCATTATGTACTTATATATGTATGAAGTGATAAAAAATAGTTTTGCTAGTTTTTGAACTTTATGAAAATAGTATCTTGCTATCTGTATTTTTCTGACTTGCATTTTTCCATTAGCATTGTTTCTAAGATTCATTCATGTTGATAATACATGCATTTCATTTTCACTGCTATATAGTATTCCATTATAGAATTATACTATAATTTATTTCTCTGTTCTTCGTTGGTAAATAATTGGATTATTTATCATCCTTTCCTGTATTAACAGGGCTGTTATGAACATTCTTATACGTGTCTCTTAGTATATGGGAATGAGTAATGGAGAACCAGAGAGTGGGGGTGGAGGTGGTATATCCCAGCTTTAAGCAACAAGGGAGCGGTACATTGCTGTAGAGAATTTAAATACAGAAATAAAGCCCACTAAAAGTCCATCTGCTCTTAAATATCACCAGGTGCTGGGAATTCTAAATAATGTCAGTGATAAAATACTACTTCTACTACTACCCAGTTTACCTTGGTATACCACTATCAGCAAAGGGTTTCTCCAGCATATTCTAGTATAAATTTGAGCATGTACACTTTGACTTTCTCAGACGTGCCAGGTTATTTTCCAAAGTGATTATAAGTTTACACTTTCATTAATGTATGAGATCCATTGTTACACATCATTACTAACACTTGTCTAGAGGGTGAAAAATATTATACAATGGATTTTAAGTTGCAAGTTATATTAATTTTAAATTGCTAATGGGGCTGAGCATTTTTCATATGTTTATTAGCCATTTTTATTTCCTCTGTGAATTTCCTATTCATGTGTTTTGCCCCTTTTGTCTATTAGGGTTTTGTCTTTTTCTTATTTGTAGGAGGTCCTAATGTATTTGACTATATATGTGAAACATATATTCTTTCAGTTCATGGCTTGTTCTTTGTTTATAATATCTTTCTTTAAAATAAATTTATAATTTTACAGTAGTCAAGCTTAACATTTTTTTTCTATATGTTTGGTAGACTTGTCTGTCTCAGGTTATAAAGAAACTCATAGTCTTAAATCCATATGGAATTAATACTGTAGATAGCTTTTGAGATGGATATCAGATTTCTTTGTTTTCCTCATGAATACTCATTTAGTTCAGTATTATTTACTGAAATCTCATCTTTTCAGTGATATCTCTGTCCTCTCAGTTTCACACATATATGGCCATAGATCTAATAGGGACACTATATTTTTCTTCTTTAGTTTTCTTTGTCTTTCTCTATGCCAGTACCACATGGTCCAGGTTACTGAAATTTTGGTATATGGTTGGACAGGACCCCTCTCCTTACCTCACATAGTAGTTCACCATGATTGTTTTTGGATGTTCTTGAACTTTTCTTTCCTCATATATAGTATTTTAAGTTTAGCTTGTCAAGTGCCAGGAAAAGCCCTCTTGGAATTTTTGTTAGGATTACACTGGATTTATGAATAAATCTGAGAGAGAAATGATTTAGTCTCTCTCTCCATGAATTATACACTTTCCATATTTTAGGTCTTGACTATCTATAATAAAATCTGATAGTTTTCTTTCTGAAAGTCTTTATACAAATTTTTGTTAGATATATTCTTGGAGTATTATATTTTTTGTTCCTGTGATAAGTATCTGTTTAAAATTATATTTTCTAATTCGTTTATACTGGTGTAAACTTTATAGTTATCTTAGATATTCATCTCATATCCAGCAGCCTTGTCAAAGTTTATTCTTAAAATTTTTAGATTCTCTAGTGTTTTCTGTTTTAGACAGTTATCAGTGAATAATAACAAATGTTTCTGACATTTCAGTACTTATGCCTTGTATGTATTTTTCATGTCTGTTAACCATATTAATGTTGGTTGTAATGGTTGTGATATTCTTGTCTTGTTCCTGACTCTAAAAGGAGTGTCCCTAATATTTCACCGTTGGATATATTGTGGGCTGTAGGTTTCACCGTTGGATATATTGTGGGCTGTAGGTTTCAGGTTGAGGAAGCTTTTCTTCTATAGTGTTGTTAACATAAACATCTTTAATTTTATCTAATGCTTTTTGTACAGCTGTTGAAATGGTTACACAGTTTTTCTCCCTGGAGAATGTGGTAAATTAAAATTGACTAGTATTCAAATATTGAACTAATACTGCTTTCATAGAATAAATTTAATTTGCAATGATGCATTTTTTTATATCCTCTAGATTTGGTTTGCTATGGTTTTATTTAGGATTTTTACTTCTGGTTCCATGAGTGAGATCAGACTTCATTTTCCTTTTATCTATGTAACTGAGAAGTTTGCATAGCAAAGTTATGTGAGCTTTATAGAATGAGTATTCAACTTCAGGGACTTATCTATAATTTAGTCCTGTTTGAATGGGTATTTAGGTTGTTTCCAGTGTTTTGCTATTCTAAAAAATGCTGTATTGCAAATATTTGCACACTTTAAGAAGGATAAATATATATTTAGAAGTTTAAATGTGCAGAAGTAGAACTGCTTAGTCAAAGGGTATCTAGAATTTTAATTTTTATAAATACTGTGTCATCGAACTTTGACGAGCTTGACAGTTTATAATCTTAAAAGCAGTGTATGAGTGTGTCTGTTTCCCCACATGCTTCATTGAGGGATTTAAATAAACACTTTACATAGAAGAAGAAAACAAAACATACAGTTCTCTCTTGACATACATGCACGTCTTCACAGCCAAATTATTTCTTGAAAGAATGCTGTATTCAGTTCACCTCCCACATACTTATCAGCTAGTCTGAATTCTACACCTGCCAGTCTAATGAAACTGCCCTTGCCAAGAAATTAACAACCTTCTTATAAAATCCAATGAATTTTGTCCCCTTTAAATTTTTTTTTCAGTCTTACTTGAATCCTCAGCAGTGTTTGACGAATTAGCCATGCCATCATTCTTGAGCTATTTCCCCTGGGATTTGGTGATGCTTTGCTCTCTTGTGATTTTTTTCCTCCTTCTGTGACTTCTCATTCTCATTCTCCATTGTGGTTCCGAACCCTCTACCTGTTCCTTAAATGTTAGTGTCCCATACATTTCTGTAACCATCCTTCATCTTACTGTATACAATCTGGTGATCTCATCTTAAGCCATGGCTTCATTCATAGTTGCCATCTACATGTAGAAGATGCCCAACTTTACACTCGTAGCCTAGCTCTCAAAATTGAGCTTTAGATCTGAATATCCACTGGCATAATAAATATTATCTGCATGGTTTACTCATCAGTTTCCTCCTTCAACATTTTTAAAACTAAGCTCACCAGTTCTCCTTCAACCTTGTGTTGTCTGTTTCTAGGTATGGTATCCAAGTCAGAAGTGTATATGTGTATCTTTTTCTATTCCTTCTCTTTTTATAGCCAGTCTGTGGCTAGAGTCTCTGTTTTCTTATTCTGAATCGCTGTTTCTCTTTGTATTCCAATCTTATTCATCACCTAAAAGGAAGCTATTGTTTCTTCTATTTAGAACACTTCTGACACCAAGTGTGTGAGGGTGGCTCCCACATCAAACAATTTTCCAACTCTCTGACACCAACTGGATATCTTGAAATTCAGTTCTGACATTAACTACGTGGAGTTAGTGTTGACTCTATAGGTTAAGGGCTCAGTCTCACAAGAGTGTCCCACATCTTCAGACACCAGTTGTAAGCCCCAGGTCGTCACCTGTACTTGTGACCAGCTATAAATTGGTTTCCACAACCCCTTTCTTAGGTTTGATAACTGCTTTAATAGCTCAGAGAACTCAAGGAAACACTTATGTTTATTTTATTATAAAGAATATAATAAAGGTGCAGACAATGAGGTACATAGACCGAGATCTGGAAGGGCCCTGAGCATAGGAGCTTCTGTCTCTGTGTAGTTGGGTTGCACCACCCTCCCAGCACATAGATGTGTAGACCAAAAGGGAAGCTCTCCAAACCCTATAGTTTAGGAGTTTTTAATAGTGGCTTTAACACATAGGCATGCTCAATTATTAACTCAATCTCCAGCCTTTCTCCCCTCCCTGGAGGATGGGGGAGTGGAGCTGAAAGTTCCTAGCTTCAAATCATGGCCTAGTCTTTCTGGTGAGCAGTCCCCATCTTGAAGTTATCCAGGAATCCACCAAGAGTAGCCTCATTGGAACAAAAACCATTCCTGATACCCAGAAATTTCAGGGAATTTAAAAGCTATGTATAAGACACTCCTGTCACCTCCATCACCCAGGATATTATAAGAATTTTAGGAGCTCTGTGTCAGGAACCAGGGACAGAGACCAGATATGTATTATTATGCCATTCACCACTATAGTTCAGGCTGTCATTGTCTTTTGCCTGGATCACTACAGCAGTCTTCACCCCTCAGATTCTCCTTGCTGGAGTCACAGGTGTTTTTCTAAAATATTAGATCATATTACTCCTTGGCACCTAGCACAGTATCTTAGGTACTTAGTAAATATTTGCTGACTATAAAAGGATGAATACATGAATGGGATCTTTTTTTTTAGGTCTTAGAAATTAGTCAGATTTTAAAGCAAATCTTAGATTGTATTTCTTAGGTTGATTTGTATAGTTCTTTTATGACTTTGTCTTTGTAACAATATAGAGTTTTGAGTAACAGATAAATATTTGCCTCATTGTTTAAAGACAGGATTTTATTTATAAAATAAGGACTTGTGAGAAATGTATGATCTAGTAGAGCATGGGCTATTGAATCTGAGTGAATAGGATTTGGCTCTAAGTTAAACCACTTTAATATTTTTTTAACTTTAAGTTACTTACACTTTGAGTTTTATTTTCCAAAAAGTAGATTTAATACTTACCTTGTGGTACTATCGAAGATTGAGTATGTAATCTATGTGAAGGTGCTTGGTATATAATAGGAGTGCAGTAAATTTGGAAGTTATAATACAATGCTATAAATATCAACTACATAATACAATTTTAACTTAAAAATTTTTGTCTTACAGATAGTGTGTGTACCATATCAGTGGCGCATAACTATGCTCATCATTGTTCTTATCAATGCCCTTGTATCTATCATGGTGGAGGTAAGCACTTCAAATAAGTAAATGACTGCCTTGTTGCTTTGGGATTTTTAGTGATTTAATGATAATGGAGGAAGGTAACATTATGGAAGCCCACAAAGTTTCAGTTTCATTTTAGTTAAATTAATTTATCCTTTTCTTCTGACATTTTCCATTAATTGATAGTAGTCATAATAAGGGATATGACTTAACTGCACTCAGATACCTAGGAGAAAATAAGCAGTGAGATAGCAAAAATTAGTGATTGATAGAAAAGAGAGAAGATTGATGCTCAGATAGCCGATAAACTAGTAAACCAGTGACTGTGAAATCATAGTGGGAGGGTACCACCCAAGTCTTGTGATACATAGTAAAATCTCTCATTTAAGGAAGTGAAGAGAGAGAGGCTTTCTCTATGGAATGTAGTAAATATTAGTAATAAGAGTATTTGAGAGTAGAAAATAATGGTCATTATGAACTTATCCAATGTTAGCATTGATTACTAGAACTTCCTCCTTGATATTTGCTTTTAAGTTCCCTCTAGAAGTCTTCAGTGCTTTTTAATCCATGTGCATTGTATAATTACTCTCTGATTAGGAGTGCCTTTAGGTCAGCTTCTATAAAAGTAGCTACTAAGTTCTCATATGCTACTAGTTAGTATAATTTTTTCTTTTCTCAGAATTACTGTAATTCACTCCTGTAGTAGTATATGAAATGGAGGAAGGAGTTGCACTTGTGATTTTTAAGTTAAGGGTTTCATAGGGCAGGCTTTTACATTAAAATTAGGTAATTTGTGAAATATATACTTTAGTGATAATAGTTCTAGACTTGGAAATTATGCTTCATTTGTTATCTTTCTAAAAGACGACTTAGTATTTAAATTTGGGCCATAATGGGCAGCATGGATATTATTGTACTCATACTGATCTTTTTAAGTTGCCCAGTGGAATATATTTTTGCTATCTCATGGCCAATAAAAAGTACATCCAAGGTACGTATTTTAAAAGCTTTCCTTTTTCTATAGTATAAGTTTAGATCTTTTCACTCAAATGTTTAAGATAAAAGTTTTTAAAAACCAAACTATAGAGAATCCTTAATCCCTCATAATTTATTATTCTTGCTCACTGTCAAAAGAATTATTTGTGTTGGACTGATGAAATCATACTGATTTATAGATATAGCTATAAATACATATAGAATTTTATATATTCAGTGGCGATAACATTGTTAAGATTTCAGATTATAAGCATTATTTTAATATGGGAAAGACCTGAGAATTCATATAAAAGTCATATATTGTGGAAAATTTAGAGGTCCCATTTTAGCAAGAATTTTATGACGATTTATATTTGTCACAAAAGTCCTATTGCTATTCTTTGTCCTTTTGCAATATTAACTGAAATTCTCTATGTGAAAATCAAATCATGTTTTTCACTAATGATTCAGCATTGTGTGTTCTTTTTAAATGTGCACATTAATAAAGAATGACTTAGTCATTTTTAATTCTTAACTCACTGGACTATCTCTCAGAACTTCTGCCTTGACATGGTCCTTTGGAAAGTTGTGTTCAGTCGAGACAGACAAGGAGAATATCGCTTCACCACCACACAGGCACCGCAGGTTGGAAATCAGCACTCTCGATTCTTCGCATATAATTAGGCTCATTCAGTTGTGTAGTCTGCATTCCGTGTTGCGGGGTAGGGGGGGTGATCTGTTGCGTGTTGCTTCAACCTTTTTCCTTATGCCTCACATTTCATTTCTTGTAAGGAGTCCTAGAAAATTCATGACAAGCCTTTGTTACAGGCTTTTCAGGACTTCAGAAATTTCATAAATCTCTTTTCCATTCCAATCCTTATCTTGTGTGTGTGTGTAAAGATCTTGTCCTCAGTGGTGAGAGTTAATTTTTCCATTTCTTTCTGGCTTAAATTTTTGTTTTTGGTTTTCATGAGTTTCATTAGAAGCTAAATGAGATTTATGTAAACAAAGTTATGAAATGGGAATTACTTCTTCATGGACCAGAGTCCAAAGATCAAAATTTTGAGGAATTCCTGATTTCCTCTTATTGTGCTTTAATTTTGGGTGGCTTTTTGGCTTTCTTCAACATATGTGTCTCATCATTCAGAAAAATTTTCAGAGTGACAGTGTTCATTTTTATACAAACCATGACTTTGGACTTTTAAGTAGCCTGTTATTTGAAAGATATGCAAGCTCTGTGATAAAAAGAGAATCAGATGGAAAAGTCCCATTTCATGGTATTAGGATATTGAAATACAGTTTTAATAGAAAATATAGGTTAGTCTTATTTTTTAAATCAATGCCATTGAATACATACAACTATAGCTTTTTGAGTATAGAGAACTTGACAGTACAAAGACTCACTTCCTCATTGTCTTACCCATTTGTTTGTAGGTGGATGATGTGTTCTAAATCTTTTACTAAAGATTTGTAAATCTAAACCTGTTACTCATCCTGAGCCATAGGGAAGCTTGTAGAGTTCAAGAGTAATTAATCCCTGGCATTACTGAGGTGGGACACGCACTTATTTTTAGCCTTTTTTTTTTTTTTTAATCTAAGTACCAGATTCTGGAGCTTTATTTTGGTAATGTAGCAGCCTTGATACTACATGCCGTAGTATCACAGAATTCCTTTATAAGAGGTCTTGGAGAATGCCATTTCCTTTTCTGGCGCTTTATTGTGAATACTGATAGTTTTGTAAGGATGGGGCAAATCTGGAATCAGTTTCAGTTTCTTTTTCTCAAAGCAGTATAATACACAGTTGTCCCTAGAGTGTATGTGACCAAAACATTGTTCATATTTGTGACCCTTCAAAAGCTAATGAGTTAGTTACATTTGGCATAACCTGGAAATATTTTTGGTTGTCACAGTTTGGGCTAGACAGTGTTGCTACTGGCATGTAGTTGGTAATGGCCAGGGATGCTACTAAATAAACATCCTACAGTAGAACACAGGACAACCCCTCACAACAGAGAATATCTAATTCAAGATGTCAGTAGTGCCAAGGTTGAAAAACCCTGCCATGAGGTGAAAAAGAAAGTAATGATGAGAGTGGCCTGCTATACCTAGGACTTCTGAGGCTGCCATAATTCTTCCTCACCATGAACTCCTGTTCCACATGTGCCGATTCTGTGCTCTTTCTACTAGGAATCCTATGAGGTCTTCTCAGACTGCAACTCCCAACCTTCTTGATTAATGTTGGAAGAAGAAAAATCTTGTTTCTTCTTTTCCTTCCTTACCATACATAGCCAGGGACCATTGAGTAGGGTTGAAAGTTTCAAAGCTAGAGAGACCTTGGACCAGGCTCTAGGTCTTAGACAGATGAATAGGGTAGGGAAGTGGAGAATCTCACTTAGAAATCTCTAGCAACCATGTCCAAAATATTTGATCTACAAGGCATTTAATATACACTTTCAGGATCCTTTGATCTTAAAGTATTTCTAACTTCATTTTGTACATGAAGAAACAGCATTCGGTCCACTTGCCAAGGTTTTGCATGTAATTAATGGCATAATTTGTATTTGAAGCCAAAGCCAGGGTTTCTGATTTCAAGAGGAGTGTTTTCACTATGCCACATTGCCTCACATATATGAGACCATACAGATTGTAAACTAATATAACAATCAAATGATAGAATGGAGACAACTATAGCTACTGTTTTCAGTACCTACTTTTTATGGTAGATACTGTGTGAGGCATTTTGTATAAATTCTATCTAATTGTTACAACTTTAAGAGCTAGAAATAGCTTTAGTCTTTCTTGGTTTTCACAAATGAGGAACTGGAATTCAAATTCAGGTCTTTCTGGACCCAGGGCCATAATATTTCTATACCAGAAAGCTTCCATCTGTTCTTTAAAGATGAAATAAACTTTTAAGTATCATTTAATAGTAGACATTTTAGATACTATGTTCTTTTTGGCCTACTGAACATTCATGCAGCTAACCTAATTTAGATACAGGAAGTGGATTTTTTTTTACATAACAGTAATTTATTTCCCATGGTGATTGTTTTTCTTATTGCTGCCCAGTGGCCTCAGTAAATGTTCACTGAATCAAGTTTAAAAGAGGTTAAGTAAACCATTTGCAATGAATCAGGAGTTAAAACTTGTATGTAGCTAAATATTTTTTTCCTATAATATTAACGTATCAGATTTTCAAGCAAAGATAGTCTTCAATTCTGCTTTGAACTTTACTCTTGACCTACTGAATGAAAAATCTTCAGTGGAGGGTCCCATCATCTGTGGTTTTCTATAATGCTTTACACCTGTTCGAGAAGATCTGTGCTGCATATTTTTACTAAGAAGCATTTGTGCCTGTCTTCTGTCCGGTAAACCAAGGCTGCTTAGTGGTAGATGTGGAACTAGAGTCAGTATCATCGTACACTTTGATCCTGCCTGAGGATTTGTGCCTGATTGTTTTTCTTTTGGGGGAAAAAATCCAGGTGTTAGCTGTAGTCTTTATGCCACTTATTATTCAAGCTTAGTTAGATAGAATGTTAATTGTGATTGTCTTTATTTGTTTTATATTCAGGATTGGTATGGAAGAAGACTTTTATGAAAACCATAGAACCATTGTAACATTTCCTATAAGCATGGCCTTATGTTTTACATGTTACCCATGAAAAATTTCCTAAAAGGCACAGCAGAGAGTAAACTGGCATTGGGGTTCTAGAATGAACAGCTTGTATTGGTCTAAGAAGCAGGAGAATTTTAGCTGTAGATCTTGAAAGTTGTGGTTTCTCTGCTGGTGTGTGGTAGCCTCTTTCCCTTCTCTGAGGGATACACTTGGTTATTTAACTATTGCTCTCAGGAGCAAACCAAAAGCTCCAGTTACTCAGGCTCCTTTGTTCTCCTGCTTCAGGGACTTCTGCCTAGATGTTTGGGGAGATCCAGGTGCTCATTCTAAGCCCAGTAGTGCTCCCCCCTTCTTCGCCTTCTCATTGCACAGTGCTTGCTGGTCTCCTCTTGGCACCATCTTCTCTCCTTTGATTTATTTTTCATTCCAGCATGCCTGTAGCATCTTTTTTCTTTCTTCCAGTAAATTATATTGTGTTTGAAGATGTAAACACAATTATATTGTGTTTGTAAACTAATAAACCTATGTTTGCCTATGGTGCATTTTTTGTGTATAATATTTGGAAGTGAGGGCACAGGAACAAAATAGGTCTCTAATTACAGTGGAGAGGGTATTCCTAGTGTTTTTTGTGACTTAATTTCTTTTCTGAATTATAACAGTATACATTGCTTTTAATAGCGACATAAGAATTTTTTAAAACATGTACCTTAATGTAGAAATAATACTGTTCAGTTTTTATTCTGATTGCAATGAAATTAGTTTTAATTTTATTGCTTGCCTCATTTTTCACAGGAAGTGAACAGTAGATTTAGATGTATGTGTGCGTATGTACATGTGTGTGCCTTTGAATACATTTGGCTGTGACTTTCCTTAACTCAGCCTGCTGTGCATTGCCCTTCAACCATGCTGGCTCATCTGGACAGACAAGACCTATATGTTCCTGCCTTTTTTTTTTTTTAAAGTCAGCATTCACCATTAGCCTTTTCCTGTGATCCTTTAACAGTGCTACATGCCATAAAATAAAAAGTGACAGCTTTCAGATTGATTTAGGAACAATGATCTTTTCCACAATTAGATTAAGACTTTAAACATCAAGATAGATCCAACTCAGATTAAATTTTAAGGTTCATTGTGTATGTGCCTACACTGGAAAGGAATTGTATTTGGATCACCTGAAGAATCCTATAGCTAGTCTCTTCCTAATATTAATGCTAAATATTTTGGTGGGCTTCTTTTAAGGTGATGTTAATAACTTTTTAGCTATGACAATAAAGAGGCTACTTGATGAATAAGCTTTTAATCTGTATCCCTGCCCACCTCCAGGATTTAAAAGTATAGCTTACTTGTGACCACAATTTTTGCCTATAAATTCTTGGTAGCATTGCTGCTTACAGTGTTTTGTTGACGAAGTAAACATACCTTTAGAAGCACTTACTATTGATCATGGTCTCAGTGCTGCCACACACCCACCCCACAGTTTTGGAGATGGAAAGAGTAGTAGATTCCTGGTGGTTTTCTAAATAAGACGAGAAGACCTACAAAGTCAAAATATGAAAAGCGTGAATGAGTTTTCATATTAAAGTACTTTGCTATTCTCCACTGGCAATTTAGAAACGTGTTCAAAAACGTGTTATAGCAAATCTGCCTTTCTTGATCATGAAGATATTTCGGTGTTAACATTAGAATGCCCATCTCAGGTATGTTATGCCTTCATATTTTGAGATTACTTTAACTGAGATTAAAACTAGTTGTAGCCTGGGTTATATGCTGATGGCAAAACAAAACAACCTAGGATTTAAACTTTGCTTTGGAGAAGCAGTAGCCAAAATAATTAAAAATTGACTACAGGTCTCCGTAGAGTCATTTAGTTTTATTTCATTTCTTTATCTCAAATTTTAATTAAGGTAAATTCTGAGGGCCTGTATTGAATTTACATTTCTGTGTAATAACCAATGAATCTGCTTTCTTGTTCTCTAAGAATTGTTTATCTAAGATAACATTCATTAAAAAAATCAGGATTAACAGAAAGGATTTCAATGACAGCAGAGCTTTTCATAGTGAAGTAATACTAAGAATTAGTACTTGCTTTTATACTTTCTGTGTACCTCTTTCAGTAGTGAAGCACCAAGGGAAATCAACACTATAAAATAATTTTTTTTATATTAATGAAAACGTGATTTTGAAAGAATTGATTGACATTAATTGTGACCTAAATTCTAATTTTGACCTAAAAATATCTTCATAATGCTTCATGTTTTGAAAGGTGATAGTAACAGTAACCATGACATTTTTATACTGCTTTTTTCTAAAAATAATCAGGTAGCTAAGTTGTTAGGAATAATAATATCAAAAGATAGTTTGGGATAGCTTATGAGGATTTCCATATTAAATGTTAAAAATGCTTTCTCTTTATGACTAGCTTAAAGTTATTCTTAATGCATTAGATATTTTGAGTTATAGAGTTATAGAATCCAGATCTGCAAGTTATTTTAATAATGCATCCATGCATAAGATAGGTTCATAAAACTAAATAAAATAAATTATATCAATAACTAAAAAATCTAACTAAAAAACAATACGTTCCTAAATAATTGAAAGCTGACTTTTTTACATGGATTTTTTTCATTTGTTTGTTTTGCTCAGAAGGCATTTTCTCTTATTTTTCTGTGTACTTTGCTTTAACGGATTTGTTAAACACAAGCAGTCCTTAATCTATTAGGGTGTTTTTTTCCTTATTTTCTTAGGAGTCAGTGGAACACTGGGGGAAATGCTGCTTGTCCTGCGTCCTGGACTGTAGAAAGAAGATACCAAAGGCAAAGTATATGCATCTGGCTCAGGAGCTCTTGGTTGATCCAGAATGGCCGCCAAAACCTCAAACAACAACAGAAGCTAAAGCTTTAGTTAAGGAAAATGGATCATGTCAAATCATCACCATAACGTAGCAGTGCATCATTCTCAGTGGTATGCTACTAGCAGTATTGGACAGAATGTAATTTAAGGACTATCTGATCCTGTGTGTCTGAATGGCACCATTTTAATTTATGTCCCTTCTGATACAGTACCTGATTTGAACTTAAAAAAAAAAACAACAGATTGGCCTGCCAATTAGATTAGTAATCAATCTGTGAAGCCCCTCTTAGTTCATTCAGTAACTCAGAATCTTATATGTATTTCCAGAATTTTCTTGGTTGTTACCCTCAGTGATACTCTTTACATAGGGCACAGAAGAAAGTTGGTATTTGGTAGGACGTTAGACATTATCTTTTGAGTCTTAGTTTATACTTTTAAATTTATTTTCACAGCCCCTCATTTATACACAGGCCCTAAATTTGTAATTGATAAATAAAATGGGTGTTAGCCTCCATTGAAAATAGGTAGAAAGCCTGTTTTCATTTGATTCCAACATTTCTTCTAAAGAGTTCTACATATACATACGCCAGTTCCCTTTGATAGCCTAGAGTTAGGAGTAAGTTTTTGGTGTTGCTTATAGAACAACTCAGGTGATTTCCATTGGTGG
Organism: Eidolon dupreanum; assembly: GCA_028627145.1. Taxonomy (NCBI): domain Eukaryota; kingdom Metazoa; phylum Chordata; class Mammalia; order Chiroptera; family Pteropodidae; genus Eidolon; species Eidolon dupreanum. Next base: position 113,519,959 of record CM053507.1, read on the forward strand.
TTTTATATTTTCCATACAAACTACCTGGGTTTTATTTTTCTAATCAGCAAGGTGCTTCACTGCCTTCTTGAGGTGTCCCTCAAAGCTATTAAATGGGGCTTGTGCTATGTCTGCTGTCAGGAATACAATTTACTTCAGTTAAATGTTGTAAAACCTTTTTCATTGGGGAAAAAAGATTATTTCTTTTGGCAGTAGATATGAATCTACCTTTCTAGTATCTTTTCATACCTTTTTTCCCTCAGTTTTTATATTATTTTAAATGTCTTTATTTTCTACTTTTTTAATTACTAAAGACATACGATAATAGTGAGTTGGTTTAGGGTTTTTTGTGTGTGTTTTCTTTTTTTTTAGTTCTTTAAGTTAGACTTTTGCCTTCTAAAATTTTTAAGGTTTGATGTATGTCTATCCTATTAATAATAAGGCTTAAAAATAATGAGTGGTTTTGAATGACTTATTTTTTCAAAGCAGTATGAACCTAGGTGAGAATTTGTTTTGTACCATTAGGTGGCGCCAGAGGTCAGAGCTTACCTATTTTGGTTTGGATGTTTACAAATAAGCATATTTTGGTTGTGGAAATTTCTGGGAGAAAATAAAAATGGAAATAAAGAATAGACATTCATTGAGCCAAAAGAAATGTGGATATTTTTCACTTTTCTGTTTTGCCTGGTTGATGTTTAAATTCTAAACAAAATTTAACCTTAAAAATGCCTTTATAGGTAAGATCCAACAGTTTGGCAAAGCCCATGGTTATGATAAAACAAGGAAATGATATTGCTATAAAACGGACACTAAACTACTACAACTGTGTGACATTATCCTGTGTTCTTCCTTAACCAGTAGCATGCGTGTGCGTTTCACTTCTAGCTGATCATTATTTTCCTGATATACACTTAACCATTCTATCAGATGTACCCAGAACTGTATAACCAAATAGTTCTCATCTTTTATGCTGCAGAGACATGAATGATGTTTGGTAACTATAGAAAAATGTAAGTTACACTCAGGATCACTGTTATTGCTATTGCCACTGATGATTCTTAGAAAAATTTAATCCAAGTTTTCCATCAAAAAAGTATAATACAATATTATTACACATTAGATGACAAGAACAGTTCTATGAATGATTCTATGAAGCTATGCATCTTAGACCTCTTGAGCTGTGAATTAGCACTGTTTTCTATAGTTACTTATTCTCTTGATTGTTTTATAATTTCCACATTCATTTTTAACAAGTCCAAGTGTTATTCTTCAGTGATATCCCACGAATTATAAATCTTATTCTTTGATTTAAATACTGAAGCATGTAATTAAAGTAATTGCTAAGTAACAGCTTAAAACCCTAATTATCAGATTGTACTTAACATCTTTAAGAGCATGATCATAAAGAGCTATATTTTTAACACTCCCCTTTTTTTAACATTTAGATTTTATAAGGGTTTTATATCTCATCTGTCCATATTGTTTTCAAAGGAATAAGGTTTTTAGGTAGGTGGGAAAGCATTTGTAGGAAATTGGATTTGAACATAGACAAAGTGGATTGTTCAGGATGTAATTGATGACTTCTAGAATATTATTTGAAGAATGTCTGTGAATCTAGGTGTGGGTCCTACTCAGTGCCATAGGTAGAGTCCTCTCTCTCTGTAGGTCACCATTACATAGTAATTTTGGTTCTGAATTTCACATTAAATTATTTGAATATATACACACCTAAATTTTAAAATCTGTACATATATTATTTTGATGTATTAAAATTAATATTGCTGATTTAAAATTTTATTTATGCACATACTTAAGGACAGAAATGTCCGTAAAAGTAATTGTTAAATAATGATATGTAACTTTTTAACTTTTTTAAATAAATAACAAGATTTTTAATGTGTGTCTCCCTCAGGGTTGTTTAAAGTTTTTTTCTCCCTCAGATATAAATAGTGGTAACTATATGTTTTGTATCTTCTAGCACCAACTGCTGTAAAGCAATGCTGCAAATAATGCTTGAATAAAAGTGGCTAAGCCAACAACAAGATAAATACTTTTTATATTAGTTTTATAATCCTTACATTCAAAAGCTTTCCAAATTGCACTTGCATTTTAAAAAACTGTTGGTTTTTGCTCTATTTATTTTGTTTCCCGTGTTTATGAAAATACTGCACAATTTCGAAAGCATGGTAAAATATCATTGTTTATATATTTTCTTCCCAAAACAGCTATACATACAATATCCAGAGAAGAGCAAAATACAAGCTTCAGAAAACATTCTCAGATTTCATGCATGTAATTTTGACATAGCTGAAAATAGGTTTTTGTATATTTATGGTGGGAGGTGGTTGGGAACTTTTAACAAAATATTGTATGTTAATTTTTGTACAGTCTGTGGGCATTTACACATTTTTAATGTATTGAAATTTGGTAATTATGTGCACATTAAATTAATAAAAGTTACTTCCTGTTATGATTTGTGAATTCCCTAGGACTTTGGATTTTTTTTAAAGAAACTTTATATCAGAAATGATACTGCATCTTTATATTTTTTAAATTGTATTGCTGCTCAAGAATGGTACCCTGATGTCAAAAAGGCATACATTCACAATTGTACATTCAGCACTGTAAATAACCTTATGAAATCTTTTTTGATAGAAGTTATTCAAAATAAAAACATAAATGAATGAAATAGCTTTTCTTTTTTTCTGTGTCTTTATACATTTGTTTTTTCTTTAGTTATATGAATACTGCCCTCTCTGGATTTATTTTCCTACTTAATACTTTCCCATTTCCTTTTTTTTTAACTTTGGATTTTTGAAGGAAATAAAAGTAAATACAGCATTTTACATAAGACATCATGCCAGTTACCCATCTCTTGGAATCCTATCCAGTTACAATGTAGAGCCAAATGTTAAGTGTCAGGAGGTCTGAAAGAAATGGCAAATTATAAGACCAGGAATTTATAGTTTATTAATAGTTAGGAAGATCAAACCAAAAGCTAATACCATGTAAGATGTGGTAAGCTTGAAGTGAAGTGGCATCCATGGGTGCCACTAAAAAGAGCCCTCCAAGGAAGAAGTTGTAGAGCTCACTATTAGTCATAGAATTCCCAGAGAAGGCAGATTTGTACTGGGCCTTGGAGCTTGGTTAGGTGTTTCCTAGTAATCACAGATTCTGCAGGAGCCTGCGTCCTCTGCTATAGGCTGTATGGCTGGCCATGGTGTGAAGGCCTAGTTTGCGCCCAAGTTCTTAGCATTCATTATGGTTCTATAGCAAACGATCATGTCCCCACAGCCTGTTGGTGTGGGCAGTTCCTCCTGTCTCTTTCATCTTGCCCCTGCATCACTGTGAGGTGCTTTATTCTGAGTGTATGTTGCAGGGAAGGACAGAAGGAGTTCTAGGAGTTTGAATGAGACTGTCCCTGTTCAAAGTTGAGGTTGCGGTTTCTCTGTAAGAGCAAAGAGATCCGTGCTGTGCCCTGGCTTCTGAGTCTCCCCGTGGAGAAGAAAAGCATATCTCATCCAGGTAGGCACCTTTTGAATGGTCAGGGTTCTGTGACTTGGATACAGACACTGACATTTTAGACAGATTTCTGAACTGTTTCGTGGATCTGAAATCCAAGGACTTGAAACACCGGAGCCACCAACTTCATTGCTCAAAATACTTCTCGGTACCTTGTCTATTTGTTCAGTAGATGGACTCACAGTATTTCTACATTGTCTGCAACTTCTGTATCAGTTTTCCCTTCCTAGGCAATCAGATTGTCTTGCTCTGTTTAAAGAACAAAAACTTGGAGGTTTTCCTGGGGAAATAGGCTAAAGAAGCTTCACCAGAATTTGACTCAAATTCTTACTTTATTCCACAGTACTTCTTTATTCCACAGTATATTTGCTCCCTGACATTTTCATGGGCAAGGGTACTTCCACTTGGTGAGCCTATGCATGACTGACTCACTGGGTCACCGGGGTAGCTTATTCTGGGCTCTGTAGTTGCTTCTCTTGATTAGATCAGAAAGACAGATATCCTGTGATACCTGGCAGAGGCAGTGGCTTTCCCTCTGGTTTAGGACTTCATGACTTAGAAGATAATTTCAGTCACTTCAGCATTTACTGGGCTTTGACTCCGTTTGCTACATCAAAGGCTGATTGCATTTCAGTGCTTTTTCCACAACACCTGTAAATGTCATGGATCCGGGGACTTCCCAACCAGGATAAAATAATTTAAGAACCACATCTGCTGTACCTCTCCACTCAGTAGTTCCAGGGGTTAATGTTTACTCTTTTACAATTTAAGCATTGACTTCCTCCAGTATGTTTTAATATCTTTATTTTTACCTTTTTTCTTCAATGATGCCATTTTCCCATCCAAATTATTTTTGCACTAAAATTAATAACAACATAAGCACATTTAATAAAAATTCACACCTCAGAGAAAAGTATATATATAAGGAAGTCCACTTATCCCTGGTTTCTCCCCCAAAAGGTGAATCCTAAAGTTTCTTTCCAGGAAAATACTTAGTTATCTATCCTCATATATATTTTTGAAAATTCTACACAAGTAGAATCCCACTGTTTATGCTATGCTGCCCTTGTTTTATGTCATTCCATATACCTTAGAAAGTTATGTCAACACTTGCAGCTCAACTATGCAAGGTACCCCATTGCATGGACGTACCATAATTTAAATGACTTGTTCCCTGATGCTTGTCATTTAGGTTTTTGTTTATTTTCTTATCAATCCTATAGTGTTTTTTCCTCCAGTTTGCCCCAATTTATATTCCATCAATGTAGTATGAGAATGTCTATTTCTTCACACTTCATAAAACACTGAATATTTTTCAGAATTTAAATATGAAAAGGTTATTTCGGTCTAATACTGGAGCATGGATTATCAAATAGCGAAACATCCATGTGTGAGATGTTGGTTCATGACAGTGCTGACATTGTAGCTCTGAGGGAAGAAGGCGTTTATATATTTAAATCGGGTTAGGACAGTTGGTTATCCTAATGGAAAAAATAAAATTGGACTCACATCATAAATAAAAGTGAACTCTAAATGGATTAAAACCTAAAAGTGAAACCTAAAACTAAGGCATAATTGGGAAATATTTTTCTGACAGGAGGAAAGGATTTAATAGACAAAAAACATTGTAAAAGAAAAGATAACTTTGCCTATATTGACTTCTGTCAAAAAACCTCATAAGGTGAAAAGCCAAACTACAAACTTGTTGAAGATATTTGTAACACCTATAACCAACAAAGGATTAGTATCCAGAATATAGAGTGCCTATAATTTGTTTTTGTTTTTTTTTTTTGAAGCCATAAGCATACATATTTTGCATATAGACAAATGGGCAAAAGAAAATAACTCATTTCTTAGAATGTGAAGCACAAGTGGCCCTTCAAATATGAAAACATGCTTAAGTTCTTCATTAGGGAAATAAACCACACTGACATTTCATATGAATGTCAAAAATTAAATTTACAAAATCAATTCCAAGTGTAGACTGAGCTATGAACCATGGGAACTGTCATACACTATAAGTGGCATCATATGTTTGTACTATGTTTGACTTTCCTAAGTTAAATTTAGCATGTGAACACCCTTCAACCCAGTAAAGTCATAACTGAACATATTTGAGAATATTTTTAGTCATATTATTCCTAGCAAGAAAAAAAAATGAGTGTATCATTTGAGAATATTCTTAGACTTATTCATCGAAGCGGGGGGACTGGAATAGAGAATTGGGGCAATGTGGCATGAAGAGAAAGACCCAAAGGAAGTGCGGCCCATCTAGGGTTGAGGCTGCTGCCATGATCTAAATGTGTCACTAAGCTCTCCTAGCATCACTGAGCCATTTATGGAGAAACTTCTCTCCCTCCTGCTCTTATCATTCAGCTTTGACAGTAGGATTTAGGTTGTATACGGTCTCTTTCAGTTTGAAAATATTTATCATTAAAAACCAGAATATGCTCTCTGAGATAGGGTCTTTCTCATGACTTTTATTCTGGTGAAGTCTTTATCCTCAGGATGCAAAGATACCTCCCTCTTCCTTTGGAAAGTGCCGAATCACCAGCAAAGCTCCAACTAAGCCTTGCAGTCGCTTTTGGGTGCAGCACCACTTCAGGTAAGGCCAGATGTTTCAAAAATTAGTATGGACAACTGGAGGGCTTGGTTAGTCTGTGTATGCATAAGAAATAAAATTTAGTACAAGAAATGATTTGTGTAAAATTAAACTTGGGAAACATTTTGGCAGATTAATATTATTGTGTGTATTTCACATAATTCAGTGCTATGAAACATTTTTAATTAAGCATCTTATAAATGATATCTCCTTATTTATGGCTCAGTCAGATATACTACTCAAATTCTAGCTCTGTGACCTGGTTACTTAACCTTCCTGTGCCTTAGTTTCTTCATCTTCTGGGGATAGAGTAGTACCTACCTCATAGGATTAGGTAAGGTATGAATGAATTGATCAAAATAAAATGCTGAGAACAATGCATGGCATAAAGTGATGGGTATTATTACCTGCCCTTCTCAGTGTGACTGAGGGTGTTCACTGTTTTGGGGTGTGCATTGTTTTAGTAGGGTAGTTAGTATTGCTTATACAGTAAGGTTGTGATAAAAGAAATCGGGTGGTGGTTGCTATTGTTTTAACAGACTTTGCTGTTCTCTTCATGACTGTTGGTTACGGCCACCCCTGGGTAAGTTATAAAGTCAAGAGCAGAGCTACCTTCATAATGGAGATTTGAAATGCACTTATTAACTGCAGAGGAATTTGGGCAAACTATTTTCATAATTTCATAATGTCTAGAGCTTGAATGTGAGGATGATTATTTAATGAGTTCTCTATGTAAAGATTTTAAAGTATTGGCTTTTCTATAGCTTGAAAACGGTTTAATTTCAATGCTTTAAACTGAGAGTGGAAAATTAGTAAAACGAAAGAATGAGACTTCGTAGTGTAAAGTGAATGTCTTCTCACCACCAGGAAAATCTTCACTCCTAAGAAAAGAGTAAGACTTAGTTGTATCTGGATAAAAATGTGAGTGATAATCCTGGCGAAAGGAGCATGCCTCCGCAAAATTAAATTTTCAGGATTACAAGATCGAATATGAGCGTTTGCCCTTGGGTGTTGCCCGCAGGTTTCAGACATGCTGAGGAGCACCTTGTTGTGCGTGGTGCTGGGGCTCCTGCGCGCCCAGCCCTTCCCCTGCCCACCCGCCTGCAAGTGTGTCTTTCGAGACGCGGCGCAGTGCTCAGGGGGCGACGTGGCACGCATCCCGGCCCTGGGCCTACCCACCAACCTCACGCACATCCTGCTCTTCCGAATGGGCCGCGGCATCTTGCAGAATCACAGCTTCAGTGGCATGAGCGTCCTGCAGCGCCTGATGCTGTCAGACAGCCACATTTCCGCCATCGCCCCCGGCACCTTTAATGACCTGATAAAACTAAAAACCCTGAGGTTGTCGCGCAACAAGATCACTCATCTTCCAGGAGCGCTCTTGGATAAGATGGTGCTCCTGGAACAGTTGTTTCTGGACCACAACGAACTACAAGGCATTGACCAAAACATGTTTCAGAAACTGGTTAGCCTACAGGAGCTCGTTCTGAACCACAATCAACTCCTTTTCCTTCCTGCTAACCTCTTCACACATCTGGAGAACCTGAGATTGTTGGATTTATCGGAAAACAATTTGACCCACCTGCCTAAGGGACTGCTCGGGACGCAGGCTAAGCTTACGAAACTTCTGCTCCACTCGAACCAGCTCGTCTCTCTGGATTCGGGGCTGTTGAGTAGCCTGCGCGCCCTGATGGAGCTGCATCTCGACAGAAACCACATCCGTTCCATCGCGCCCGGGGCCTTCGACGAGCTCTGCAACCTGAGCTATTTGACTCTTGCTAGAAACAAGCTCGAGTCCCTGCCCTCTGCACTCTTTCTTCATTCGCACAATTTGAACTTCTTGACGCTGTTCGAGAATCCACTGGAAGAGCTCCCGGAGGTGCTCTTTGGGGAGATGGCAGGCCTGCAGGAGCTGTGGCTGAACCGTACGCAGCTGCGCACCCTGCCCGAGGCCGCCTTCCGCAACCTGAGCCGCCTGCGGACATTAGGGGTGACCCAAAGCCCGCGTCTGAGCGCGCTCCCGGAGGGCGCCTTCCGGGGCCTCGGCGAGCTCCAGGTGCTCGCCCTGCACTCCAACAGCCTGGCCTCCCTGCCCGACGGCCTGCTGCACGGCCTCGACAGGCTGCGCCAAGTGTCGCTGCGCCACAACAGGCTGCGGACTCTGCCCCGCGCGCTCTTCCGCAACCTTCGCAGCCTCGAGGAGGTCCACCTCGACCACAACCAACTGGAGACCATGTCCGGCGAAGAGTTCGGGGCTCTGCCTCGGCTGGCGGAGGTCCTGCTGGGGCACAATCCCTGGCTCTGCGACTGTGGCCTGCGGCCGTTCGTGGCGTGGCTCCGGCAGCACCCAGGCATGGTGGGCCAAGCTGAGCCCCCGCGGTGCAGCGGCGCGGGGCAGCGCCCTGGCCGGCCGCTCTGGGTCCTGCGGGACAGTGACCTGGGTTGCCCCGGCACCCAGGGCCCACCTCCCCACTCTCCTGCCCTTACCCAGGCGACCCTGCCTGCTCCCCGCGGCCCCCATGCCTTGGTGCCTAATAGCTCAGAACCCTGGGTGTGGGCCCAGCCGGTGGTCAAGGGCGAGAGTCAAGAATATAGCCTGTTCTGGGGTCTTTACTTTCTGCTTTTAGCCGCTCAGGCCGTAGTAACCGGGGTCATTGTGTTTGCTATGATTAAACTCGGCCGGCTCTTTCGAAAATTAATCAGAGAAAGAGAGCTCTTGTTTGAGTCAATGAGAGAACCTTGAAATTAATTAAAACATGACCAAAGCATTGTTAGATGTGGTTCTGGGAAAAATCCAAACAGGCTGATGGTGTTTTCCTTTCTTTTCAGCCTCCGCCTCCTCTCCCGTCATCCCACCTCTCCGTCTGCCTCCCTCTCCCGCCCCTTCCGCAGAATAGCCTTTACATTTGTAAATTGTGACTGCCTGCTTTGCTTTGTTCCTCCACCCTCCACTTTGTGCTCCTGGGGGCTTGGGTCGTGTTTGCCCCATCCTTGTGGCCACTGTGCCAGGTGGAGAGAGGGATCTTTTCAAAGGTTACTAAGGAAGGGTGCAAATGAGCCAGCCAACTCCCCCGCTCCTGCATGCAGTAAGTGTCTGGTAAGTGTATAATTGATGAATAAAATGAATGCACATGGTCCAAATGATCATGACTTTTCCCGAGGAAAAGGATGGGTTCTCTTTATCTACTTTATTTGAAAAGCAAAACTATTCCAGTTCTTTCTCTCATCTTTCTCTCCTCCACCCCCTCACTTTCTGTATCTCAGACCTGTGGACTATTTGGGAGAATGTTTGACTCCATTGGGCCATGATTTCAGAGTAGGCCTGATCTGTGATAGGCCGAAAGATAAAACACAAGACTTTCCCTCCAGGAGCTCAGTACCCAGTGACAGAAGCAAGGACAGCCACTGTCAGGGCTGAGTTCCAAGGAGCAGGAGAAGGGCCATGGGGAGGTGAGTGGAACAGAGATTTGAGAGGAGTAGACACTCACCAGGAGGTCTAAGTATGTGTGCCTGCAAAGACTTAAAACTGCTTAGGAGAGTGAAGTATGTCATTTTGACACTGGGTTGGTTTTCATTTCCAGCTTCATTTGGAACTAAATGCTACCACATTTCACAAGCATTTATGGAGCACCTAACATGTGACAGGTGTTCATGAATGTATTGGTAAGCTTGGTTTCTAGTTTATTATGCTCAGATCACATTCTCATTCTTCCAATTGAAAGCAGTAAAATCTTTGTTGCTTTCATTGGATGTTCTCCTGAGCAACAGTAGTTAAAACATGGGCTGAGAAGTTGACATCCACCTTAACCCCCCGCCCGGCACTGTAACCCCCCGTCCCCCGCCCCAGGCATGGATTCAGATCCCAGCCCCACCACTTACTAACTGCATAGGACTTTGGGCAAGACAGCTAAATTCTCTAAGCCTGGGTTTCTTCATCCCTGGAAAGGGATAAAGAGTAACTGCCTCATAGAGTTGTAAGAATTAGGGGCAATAAAGCATGTGATGACAGCCTAGCACCCTGCAAGTACACTAAATGCTCAAATGTTAGCTCTTATTAAAGGGCAAGCAATTACCTGTATTACTGCTGTCATGATTTCTAAAGAAGAGCTCTGGGTTGTTTTTTTTTTCTTTTTCTTTTTTTTTCTTCTTCTATGTATGTAAAGGTGAGAGCAAACTTAAACTAGAGGTTACATTCAAACCAGTTTGTCTTCGTGTGTGTGTGGTCTCAGTCCCATGAGGTCAGGCTTTGTGTTCACAGTCCAGAGTGATGGAGCCTCTGAATAACGCCAACTAGATGTGGAGCAGGAATTGCTGGGTTCCTGGAATTTCTAGGTACGCTTCTCCTTCAAGGCCAAGTTTAAATGTCACCTCCTAGTAAAACCTTCTCCAACTGCCCAGGCAGACTATAGTGTCCCTTGCTGTGTTGACCGTCTGTCAGGCTACCTGGACACTAAGCACCCTGCCTACTCTGTCTGCTTCTGCTTACCCTTCACTCTGGGGTGTGTGTATTTTCATGTGCCTCCTCGTATTATTTATTTCCATTGCTCCAAATTTGGCAGCTGCCTACAGCATAAAACCCAGACTTTTTTGATGGAATATGGACTCTGGTCCTAACTACTATGCTGTCAGGCAAGCTACCTCACTCTGAGCATCCTTTTTCTCACCAGTGGAGTGAAGATAATAAGAGTCCTTACTATGGTTGCAAGGATGAAACGGAATAATCCAGGCCAAGTAGTTAAATCAATGGCTGCGGCATACGGGGCTCGATAGAAGTTGGCTATTATTATGATTAACTTTTTCTGAACACGCCTCGTTCTAACATGTCTCCATGCCTCTGTAGATGTTCATTTATTCAGCGAATATTTGTTGAGTACCTCCTCTGTACCTCCTCTGAAGGGATAGAGCAGTGGATAAAACAAAGTACGTGTTCCATTGGGTTTACATTTTGGTGTTCTCTCCAATGAAAACGTTTTTCCTGAACTCCTGGGCATTATCTTTAAATATTCAGAAAAGTAAGAAGAACAAGTTTGGACACTTCAGCCCACTTTATAAAACCTTTATACTTTGCTATATTTGCTTTATATATATATATAAATAAACAAAATAAAATATGACAGATAAAGTTGAAGGCTCCTGTATATATCTCTTCCCTATTCTCCTTGTTCTCCTTCTCTCCTTAGACGTAACCTGCTTAGTAAAATTGATTTTTCACATCCCTGGGTGTTTTTATATTCTTACTATATGTGTCTACAACTCTGAACAAGCTGAAGTAACGCTTTGCCTGTTTTCAAATTTTATGTAAATGGAGCTATAACATTCTTTAGCTTCCGCCCCCCCCTCGGGCTAACGTATTTTTGAGGTTTATCCATATGAAGCATTTGGCTCTAGTTCATTCATTTTAATAGCTGAATAATTGTCTGTTAAATGAATATACCACAATTTATCTGTTCTCTTGTTGATGGACATTTATTTCCAATGCTTTTTCTTTTTTTATTCTCCATTACTCTACATCCTCCCCAACTCTTAATAATGTCAGAATTTTTAATTTCTGGCAATAGGATAGATATGAAGTGCTAATTCATTATTGTTTTATCTTTTATTTCTCTGATAACTAGTGAAGTTAAACTTATTTTTATATGTTTATTGAACATTTAGAATTCTTCTGAGACTTATCTGTGCATATGCATTGAGCAATTTATATTGGGGCATTTTGTTTTTGTCCTATTGATTTGCAGGAATTCTTTACATATGCTGAACACAAATCCTCTATAAATTATATGCTTTGCAACTATTCTTTTCTAGTTTGTGGCTTCTTATTTCACTTTATTTATATTGTCTTTTGTGGAACAGAAGATTTAATTTTAATTTAGTCAAATTTAGCAATATACCTTCATGGTTTGGTCTTTTAAAACAATTTTGTTTAAGAAGGTCTTCCTACTTTCAAGTCATAAAATAGTCTCCTAGTTTTTCTTCTGAAAGTTTACAGTTTTGTTTTTTCACATTTAGGTCTTTTATCCACATGGAATTTATTTTTTTGTATATGATGTGATGTAGGGAACAAACTGTATTTTTTCCATATGTAATTATATCCGATTGTCCCAGACCATTTATCCCATAGTGCATCCTTCCCTCACTGATTTGCAAAGCTACCTCTGTCATGTATCAAGTTTCCATATATGCAGGGGTTGGTTTCTGGGTTCTATAGCCTGAACCATTGACCTGCTTAACTAGTCTTATACTCACTGTCTTCATTATTGTAGCTTAAATTATTCTTGGCATGGGGTCACCACTCCACCTTGCTTCAGAAGTCTCATCTATTCTGGGCCCTTTGCAACTTTATGCCTCCTTTAAGGCCAGCATGTTAAGCTCCATTGAGAACCCCTGCTGGGATGCTGATGGAATTGCAGTGAATGTGGAAACTGATGGGGAGTGTGGATTTACATTCTTCACAATACTTAGTGCACTTGTCTTTAAACATGGTTCATCTTTCCATTTATTTAGGTCTTTTCTAATTGTTCAATGAGGTTTCAGAATTCTTTTCATAAAAATCTTGGACAGATTTTGTTAGATTTATTCCCAGATATATGCTCTCCATTTAAAAATTCTTGGGCTATTGTAGATGTTATCTTTTTTTCTCAAAATTAAATTTTCTAATTGTTTATTACCATTGTATAGAAATGGTATTTGTTTTTAAATAATTATCTTATATCTGAAGATGCTTCTAACAATTTGCTTCTTCCTATTAAAAACTTATACCTTTTATTTATTTACCTTTTTATTTTGAACAATCTTATTTGCACTGGCTAAAACTTCCAAAGCAATGTGGAATAAAAATGGTGAGAATGAGCATCCTTAAAAGCATCTGATTGCAAATGGAATGGCTCTAATGTTTCATCAACAAATGTGACATTTCTAGCTCTAGTTTGTTAAGTATTTTTTGAAACTATGAGTAGATGTTAAATTTTATCAATATTTTCATCTATTAACACGCTCATATAGTTTTTCTCCTTTATTGTGTTAAAGTGGTAAAGGAAATTTAAAGATTTTGAAAAAATAAATTCATCTTGTATTCCTGAATAAACTGAGCCTGGTCATGCATTTAAAAAATACATATTGAATATAGTTTGCTAATGTTTTGTTTAGAACTTTTATAATGTGTTCATTAGTGAGATTCTCTTATAAGTTTTTTAAAAATAATATCTTTGACTGATTTTGACTGTATCAGACAAATATTACAGCCTCATAAAGTGGATGGGGACAGTCTCTCTGAAACAACTTGTAAAAAATGGGATTATCCTTTCCTTGATTGTATCATAGAACTCCTTTCTAAAACTATCTTGGCTTGGTCTTATTGTGTATATTAATTATTTATTGCTGTGTAGTAAATACCCCAAATCTTAGTGGCTTAAAACAATAACATTTATTATCTCACAGTTTCTGAGGGTGAGGAATTTGGGAGCAGCTTAATTGGTGGTTCTGGCTCAGGGTCTCTCATGAGGTTCTCATCAAAGCGTTGGCTGGGACCATAGTCATCTTCACAGGGGCTGGAGGATCTGCTTCCAAAATATCTTACACAGGTGTTGGCAGTTCTTTGTTGGCTAATGGCAGGAGGCCTCAGATCCTTGCCACGTGGACCTCTTCATAGGGGTGCTTGAGTGTCCTCATGACATGGTATCTAGCATCCCCCAGAGCCAGGATTCAGAGAGAGATAATACTTAGCAAACCAGAGGTAGAAATGTCACATTTATTGATGAAACATTAGAGGCATTCCATTTGCAATCAGATGCTTTTAAGGGTGCTCATTATCACCATTTCATTATTTCCACAGTATCCTCCTGGTTCCTTAGGTTGGCCCTGTTCACTTGTGGGAGGGCCCTACACCAGAGTGGTAACGCTAGGAGGCCTCGATAACTGGGGACCATTTTGGAGCCTGGCTACCACAGTGTGTGTAAGTAGTGCAGTTTATTTTTAACTACTGCTTTATTTTTTTCCAGTGGTTATAGATCTCTTCGATGTTATATTTCCTCACTTTTGTTACATTACATATATTTTAGGAAGTTGTTATTTTAAGTTTTCAGATTTTTCACAATATTTTTATTTATATTTCGCTTTAAAAATCTCTGCTGTATCTGTAGTTTTCCCCCTTTTCATCCCTAGTATTGTTTATATCCATCTCTCCTTTTTCTTGATCAATCTTGCAATATTGTTTTCTATTTTATTAGCTTTTACTAAGAACAAACTTTGGGCTTTGTTACACCTCTCTATTGTATCATTGTTTTCTATTTCATTGATTGTCAGCTTTTATCTTTATTATTTCATTCTATTTTCTTTGAGTCTATTTAGCTGTTTTTTTCCTCATGACCTCTTAGGTTGGATACTTAGCCCACTAATTTTCATTCTTCTTTTTCAAGGTATACATTTTCCCTAAATGCTGCTTAGCAGCAGTTCCTGTTGTAAGCTGTAGTATTGTTGTTAATGTTAATTCTGAGTTATTGTTTAGTTCTGTGTTTTCTCATTTCATTACGAATTTTTTCTTTGAGCTGTGTTACTTAGAAGTATGCCTTTTATTCCATATTTTAAACCTTTTTAGTATTGATTTCTAACTCACTTGTGGTCTGTATGGTCCCAATTCTTTGGACAATTTTGAGTCTTGTTTCATAGCCTAGTACATAGTCAATTTTTGTAAATGTTCTCTATGTGCTTGAGAAAAAGTTCTCTTTTAAATTAGGTTCAGGATATTATATGCCCATTAGATAGAGCTTGTTAACTATGTTATTTAAGGCATCTATAAACTTACTAAGTTTTGGTTTATTGATTAATTAATCACAGGAAAAAGTTCAATTACGAATTTAAGTTCCTATTATACTTTCAACTTATATATATTTTATATTTATTTATATATTTATGTATTATATATAATATGTGTATATAAAATTAGTTACATAGAAATTTTAAATTCCTGATTAATTTAATTTTTATAAGGTTATTTAAGTTTGTTTTAAGGTTTTAAGGTTATGTAGGTTTTTAAAGTTGTATTACATAGTGTTAGTCTTTATCCCTATAATGTTGTGTTTTTAAAGTCTCTTTTAAAGTCTATTTTATGTAGATGTTTTTGTGTTGTTGTTTTGTTTCGTAAACACAATAGCTTTCTTTTGGTTGCTATCTCTATAGGGTATATTTTTCCATTCTTTATTTTTGTCTTCTTTCTTTTGTTTTACTTTAGGTGTATCTTTTGTAGGCAGCATATAGTTGAGATTTTCTAAATTTTATTTAGATAACATCTTTCTGTTAATAACTGAAACTAATGTGCTTATATTTATTTTAGCTGGTTACTGGTGTGTTGTTACTACAATGTGATTTTTTGTTTTATATTTCCTAATTTTTTACTTTGCTCCCCTCCTCTTCTTTCATGACCTCTGGGGGACTGATAAGTTTATATTACTCTCTCTCTCATATATATTGGTGTTTTTTTTACTCGTTATTCTTTCAGTGGTTATCTTTTTAAAACATGCATACTTAATTATAATTTTTTCCTAACCAGTTTTAAAGTATTCAGTCTTTCTTTTCTATTTCTAAACATGGCATGGATTTTACTGTCTAAACTGCCCAGTAAACACAGACAACCAGCCATCCTCAGTAGTTGTCTAACTTTTAGTTTGACCTTTTAAATTAGATTTTGAAATTTTTTAATAATTAAATTTCATTTACTGATATATTGCATATTTCTGCTCATGTACATTAGGTTGAATCATATGAAGTTTCTGATATTCAATGATTTTTGACCTAAAAAAAACAAGTTTCATGTGATTCACCTTTAAAGATCTAGCAGCATATGTAGTTCTATTAATAGTAATATTTATAACTTTAAATTTCATATTCGTGTCTTATTCCATCAACTACAGATGGTCTCTATTAACGCCTTGCTCTGTAAATTGACATCAGTACTCCTAATTGTCCTGAGCTCTCCTTTTCCTTTCCACCTCCCAATGTCTATCAAGAGTGATAACTTTTATAGCCTTTTATCATAATTAAAATTTTGGTGACTGTTGAAAGTTTTGAAACTGAATAAAATGTAGTTGATGTTATTGTTCCTTTGTAAATATAATTTACTATAGTGTCAAGTAGTACATTGTAATTATATTTCCTTTCAAGTACTTCTTTCATTTTTCTAAAATTTTTAGAAATTATTCTGGGCCAGCTACCTAGCTGTTTCCTGGAGCTGATCTCTTCATGGTTTTTCCTTGTTTCTTCCACTGTTTCCTAAATTCCTAGTTTACACTCTCATTTTATAATTTCTTAGAAGGGATACAGAGGCTGTCCTCTTTTCTTGAGTATTTGCCTGAAAATTTCTTTATTCTTTATTCTCTTCTCATACTTGATTGCTAGTTTAGCTGGAATAAATTCCAAATTATCTTTTTGTACCAAGATTACTGGTGAGAATTTGTTATTATTTCTAGTTGCCTGTTTTTTTTGTTTTTTGTTTTTCGTTTTTGGAAGCCTTTTGGGTTTTTTTCTGTCCTTTGTGTTCTGGTTTCAATATGGTGTGCCATGTATTGCTCTTTTATTTTATTAACACTGCTAGAGACATCTAGGGCCCCTTGGAAACTTGTTTCCTTAAGTTGTGTGAAATTTCCTTATACTATTTCCTTGATAATTTTTTATCCTCTCCTTTAATCTTTTTTATCTTCTTTTTTCTCTTGTCTTTTTAATCTATTTTCTCCTTTCTGAAGACTTCTCAATTCTACCTTCCAGCAATTTATTTAAAATTTTAATTTCTGCAGTTGTATTTTAAAATTCTGTGATCCCTGTTCCTTAATTGTTCTTTTTCTATAGACTTATTTTTGTTTATAGATGCAGTCTCTTTTGGATTTCTTTTTTTAGGATACCAGCATTTAAAATTTTGTGCTTTTTAAAGTTCCTTTTTACTTTCTGAACTATATCTATTTTCTCTGGGATTTTTGTTGTTTTTATTGCTCGCTTGCTTTCCTTCAATCCTTGGTTGTCGGTTCATATTTTAAAAGCGAGGCAATAAAACTAATCAGCTTTGTGCACATAAACAAAAGCTGTTGACAGGCAAGCTTCATTTTAGGGTTCTGGAGTAGCAAGCCGGGTGTTTACTGGGAACCTCTACACACCAGAATGTTTATAGAGGGTTGTGTTTTCTAGGACCTTGTAATTTCTTAAAATAATTTTTTTGTTTGTTTGTTTTCCTAGGGAAACAAAGCAGAGGCAACTGTTCCATACTCTAGCTTTTATATAATTCCCTGATTTTACTCCTAGATCTCAGACCTGTTCTACATTATACCTGGTATAATCAATTTTCAAGCTTCTTTGGGACTCTGTTAAGAAAACAGGACCTCTTTCCTCATGCTGCCTGTAAGGCTTCCTCCTCCTCACCCACCTTCTACTGTTCTGTTCCATAAAATTGTGGGAATCTCCAGTCCATCCATAATCCTCTCCCATTTCCTGTAATGTTGCGGGTTTACACCATTTCAATCCCTTTGCTATCATTGAAGTGGGGGTTCAGGAATGGAGCGGTGACGACTGGTTACAAACAATATGCATGTTAAACCGAAAGTCCATTCATTTCTAGCCTCCAAGTTTCCAACTCTGGAAGTTTCTCTGACTTCCTCTGGGCAAAATTGGATCCATCTGGTTCTTCCTGCCACTTTGGAGCTCCCCACCAACCACCGTCACTGCATGCTACAATTGTCTCTTTCTGGAACCACGGGAGGTTGGGCTCTGAATCTCTGCTGACGCTGGGACTGACCAAGACTGTTTTGGGGAGAAGTCACTCTGGGCTTCCCAGCTTTTAAAAATCACCATTACTCCCAGGGCGTGCCAAGGGCAGGGAGATTCACTGCCTATTTTCTGCACACACCCTCATTAGGCATCTGGAATGTTACAAGATGATTTCATCAACATCATAAAGAGACAATCATTGAGTTCAGTGGCCAGATCCTCAGTACCGGAGCCTGTGATGCCCAGGGAAAAAACAGCGAATAGCCTCTGCCCAGTGACGCCCTTCCTCCATCCCCTTCTACCTATCTGTCTATGCTTTCAGGTGCTTCCTGGCTTTTATTATCCCAGCACAGACACTGATATTTCCAAGTCCAACCCTTGAGAGGGTTCTGTGTTCCAGCTGCTACCACATTCAACCAACTTTTATTAAATATCTGGCTGTAGCTGACACTATGAAATCAATTTTCTTAACCTTCATAACTGCCCTGTGAAGTAGGTATCATTATCCCACTTTACCGATGAGAAAACTTAGGTCCAGAGTGGGGCAGTAACGCACCTAACTTCGGATTGGTGAAGCCATCTTGGGAGCTCGTCTCCTGGCTTCTGGCCTAGAGCTGTTCCAAGCTCCTTCCCCCACTGCTTCCCCTGATATGGATGAGGTCGGTGCCCAAACCAGGACCTGCAGATCGGGTCGTTGCAAGCCCCAGGAGGATGCGCGTGTTTATGGTTGTGGACATCCTGACCAAGGGGTTCTAGTCCCCCAAGTCTAGCGGAGGCTCCCAGAGAGCTGAGCGCTGCTCATGGGCATCTTTGCTGGTGAGAAGGAGAACAGAGGAGACTGAGAGAGTGGAATATGTAAGAAAAAAAGAGTGGAGGGAGAGGTAATTGAGAGGGGCAGGAATGAGAGAAAGGAGCTAGAACTCTGAGTGCAGGCCTGGCCCTGACCCAACAGGAGTGACTCAGAACCCACAGGTGTCCTAATGTGGTATGGATGGCAGAGCGGGTCTCAGATGCCAGTCTCAGCTCTGCTGCTGCCTCAGTTTCCCCATCCTCACTAGGGTGTTTTAAGAGTCCAAGATGGTAATGCACATAAAAGTGTGCTATAAACTGAAACTCTGTTCAGCAGTAAAGGGTCCCCTTGTTTCTGGCACACCACGAGGTCAAGGCGGTGTCTGCTCCATAGCCTCACACTCCGGAGCGTAACTGTGCCACCTGGCATAAAGGGGACCTGGGAATCAAGGAGGTCAGCAGAGGGTGCAGAGAGATAACAGGGATGCAGGATGTGTCTTCTCAGCAAGGCTCTCCTGTGGCACTATCCTCCCTGCACCAGCCCCACAGCCCAAAGCCCCCATCCACAGCTCCTGACCACCATGGCAGGGACCGCCCCAGCTTGCCTCAGGCAGAAAGCAGAGAGATGGGCCTCCTCCCTGGCTCCAAACCTCTTCTGGTGACACCAAAAGAGAAACAAAAAATGTCAGTGTTTCTGAGTTTTGCCCCTTGAAGTGCAAGTTCAAATTCAGCCTCTGTTCAAATTCCTTTCGGTAGATTTGTAAGACAGCAGTAGAGGAGATGGCATCAGTGAAATTCTGTGATCATCCAGCTTTGGGAATAGTATTCCTCAAATAAGTTTAGGCCTGGAGACCTACCCCAGGACATTCAGATGGAAAACAGTCTATCTGGTGTTGAGCCTCAGAGAACCTCCTGGATATATCAAGCCCCTGTGTGCATGACCCTCCCAACTAAAGAGACTCCTGGACACTGTAAGATCTGTAACATTTCCAGTGATGATGAAAATGTCAGGGTTCAATTTGAGGAAAGTTCTTCTCTGTTTGGATCTGTCAATAGGAAGAAAGGAGTTGCCTTGAAATGTAGTGAGCCTCACAACCCTAGAGGCTGGCTTTTTCTGGAAAAGAAAAAAAGCAAGCAAATAATAATAATAATAATAACAAAGAACGAGAACTAGCCATGCTTTCTTGTCTCCCTACTTTGTGCAAGCACATTCTTCTTGTAAATCTCTTTTCCCTTTCATGCCAGGGTGCCCCTTCATAAAACTCCTGCAAAGCCTTAAAAGATCCATTCAAATGTAATAACTCTTCACAAGCACACTTAGTGGTTCCCTGTGGTAAGCAGAATAATAGCTGACAAAAATGTCCAAGTCCTAATCCCCAGAACCTATGAATATGTAGATATTTCATCTTATTCGGCAAAAGAGACTTTGCAGAAGTGATTAAGAACCTTGAGATGGGAAGATTATCCTGGATTATCCAGGCAAACCTGATGTAATCACAAGAGTCCTCTTAACTAAGAGAAGGAGGCAGGAAGTTAAGATTTGAAGATGTGACAACACGGGCTTTGAAGATGGAGAAAGGGGACCATGAGCCAAGGGATGTGGGCGACCTCTAAAAGCCAGAAAAGGCAAAAAAACAGATTATCTCCCAGAGCTCCCAGAAGGAACCCAGCCCTGCTGACACCTTCATTTTAGCCCAGCGAGACCCATTTCGAGTTTGTGGTTAATTCATTATAGCAGCGACAGAAAACTTTCCATCTTCATGCCTCAGTTACAGCATTTGGCACAGTGTACTGTAATTCTATATATGTTGGTTTCTTTAACTGGACTCCTTGGAGTAAAAGCTATATATTAAGCAGTCTTCCTACCATGGTACTGCAGGGCACAGTAGGTGCTCAGAGTTAGTGCTCACTTGAATGAATATGCAATCCATGAGCTGGCCCCCAGAATCAGACCTGACAGAGGTTAGCTTCAACACATGCTGTGCTAGTGGAGAATTTCACCCTTGACCCCACCACCCTTTAGAGCATTAAATATTCTTCCTTATTAAGGTTTTGGAAAATCAGGATTTACCATATATATTTAATTACAAGCACAGTGCCCATCAACGTTGCTCTCTCTGAGCAGGTGTGGCCTTCCCTTCCAAGTCTGTGAAGCTTAGATCAGAAAGTCCAAACACGAGATAACAGAGAAGAGAAGGGGCATGAGATGGTCTAGAGACCTTCTTAGGTCTCTGGAAGGAGGGTGATTTGAGATGTTGGTCTTCAGCTTGAATGTTATGTTCAATCTTGGGAATCCATGATTAATCAAGTGGAGAGAAAGATGAAGGAATGGAACCCAATCATATGGAAACTGGTTGAAAACCAAGGGTGCTCAGCCTGGACAAGAGAGGATTTGAGGGTGCTGGTCACTGTGTTTAACCAGGGTTGGAATGGGGAAGAGGAAGGGATTTATTCCATGTGGTTTCAAGGGATAGAATGAGGACCAGTTGGTAGGAAATGCAGGGTACACAGGGAAGATTTTGGCTCAGTCCAAGGAAAGACTGGGTCAGTGCCACTCAGGGTTGGAGTGGCCAGCCACGTGGGGCCGTGAGCTGTCTCCTGAGCTCAGGCTGTGACCAGGCAGCCACCAGATGGGAGTAATTTCAGTTTCTAATGGCGACAGGTGTGAGACTTTTAAATGCTCTTTTAAGATCCCTTCTCCCTCACACGATCTGTGATTAATTGACCCTGCCCTGGGTTCAACTGGTGGATATGAGTGTAACCAGCTGCCCAGGCACTGGCCCCTATAGACATTGGCCATGACCTTGTTAAGCTGACCTGAGTTGAGTGGAAGAGCAATTTGCAGACGTTGTGTTGGCGTGGGTGCTTGCTGCCCCCGGGGTCAGTCTACATCCTCAAGCATATATAAAACCAGCCATCCCAATAGCAGGCATTTTGCAGCTTCCTTTTTCCAGGGAAGGGGCCTCTTATTGGCCTGAAGAGACCTCCTTAAGTTTTATATTTCCAGATTACTTTGGAAAAGCTCAATCTGAGGTTCATACCCAGTCCTTCCAGGGCTGGCTCCTGGCTAGAGTGTGTGTCTGGTTTTCTCCCACCTCCCTGTGCACCTTCCTCTAAATCAAGGGTCCCCAACCCCCAGGCCATGGACCAGTCTGTGGCCTGCCGGAAACCAGGCTGCACAGCAGGTGAGTGGCAGGCAAGCGAAAGAAGCTTCATCTGTATTTGCAGCTGCTCGCCAGCGCTAGCATCACCGCCTCAGCTGTACCTCAGACCTTCAGGCATTAGATTTTTATAGAAGCACTGGTCCCTGATGCTGAAAAGGTTGGGGACTGCTGCTCTAAATACTCAGGATCCCCACTCAGGGATCAAATCCTTGTTTTGCTACTGACTAGCTCGGTGACTTCAAGCGAATTCTTTCCCCTACTTGGGCCTTGGTGTCCCCATCTGTAAAGTGGAGGTCCTTCCCACTCTGATGCTACTGGAGCCTAGAGTCTAGGTCCTGAATCAAATCACTTTCTCTTCCTTGTCCATTGACCTATGTCCTTTCAAAGACA
Organism: Eidolon dupreanum; assembly: GCA_028627145.1. Taxonomy (NCBI): domain Eukaryota; kingdom Metazoa; phylum Chordata; class Mammalia; order Chiroptera; family Pteropodidae; genus Eidolon; species Eidolon dupreanum. The sequence continues at coordinate 113,542,147 of CM053507.1, forward strand.
CATCCCTATCACTTGTCCTGCCCCCTATTCCTGGGCTGCACTCAAATCCCTCACCCTACTCATCTCCCTCCTAATGCACAGCTACAGAAATGGCCCTTTCGCAGAATGAATGGAGAAGTGCCTGCCCTGGTGTCCCTGTCCCACATGTGTTCCTACTTGCACCATGCTTTGCAGACACAATTTTGGCTGGTTGTTGTAATGGGTCCTGGTTGGAAGGAATCATGGCGAGATCCCCTCCAAGTCCTGGGTTCAGTCCATGCCGTGACTGGGCCCAAGGCTTCTTGATGACTTGGAACACTGCCTGTGTTTCCACAGCAGCTGCCCACTGCCCAGTCCCTGCCCTCAAGGAAAGGCTCATCCTCTGGCACCAAGCATGGAATCTCACCTTTCCTGGTGCAATTGCAAGAGGTTCCTAGGCTACTGTAGCCCTGCTCTAACCCCTGCAGATGGGCAACCTTGGTACAATCATGGTGAGACATGAGTGAGAAAGTGCCCTATGATTTGCAAACTCTGTGTGAGGAATTACTACATCTAGAAGGTCCAGATGGCACCCATTGTTCAGTGCGGCAGGTCCTCTAAGGACTTGGTCTCTCCCTTGGAGCATCTGGGTGGCATGTAAGGTCAGCAGGTGCTAAGGTCAGGTGCTTCCAGGAGAGGGAGGGAGAGGGGTCTGGGAGACGGAACTCCCAACTTGGCTGTGCTCCTCACTGCATGACCCTGGGCAGGCTCTCCTTTTCTGGATTTAGTTCCCTCAACCGTAAAGTGAAAAGTTTCCTTTTGGTGTCACAGACATTCTCATTCTCCTACTCTGGGCGCGGCTATGTGAACTAAAAAATTTTCTCCACCTTGTTGGAACTCCTGGACCACACAGCCATTGAGTTATAGCTTACAGTGAGGCAGTGGGGAGATCAGAGTGGTCTGGGAAGCTCAGTGATTGGCTAAGGGAGCCAGTGGGGCAGTGGAGGTCCTGGCTTGGCTGCTTTCTCCCAGGACCTCCCTTACCCAGAAAGGTGCCTGTGGTAGAAGTGGGGCTGATTCACAAGGACCCATCCCTATCATGTGTGACACAGCTTTCCAAGCATGTAATCCTCCTGATAGGCCTGCAGTCAGTCTCTTTAACAGAGCCCAGCCCTTTGGGCTTGGTTTATAGATTGAGTTATAGGATATTATTTAAATGCCCAGTCAAAAACCAATTCCTGCAACTTCCTTTCTCCCTGAGGAATTCCTGCTTTTGATTAGATTACCATGCGGTTCCTTTGTTAGGCGTTGAAAGACTCTCCCTTTTTAGGCAACTTGATTTCATATGAGATCGACTCCAGTGTGGCTGGGAGTATATTTTCTGGAGAGCCTTGGCCAAGAGAGCAGAATTGGCCTCATGGCCACCAACGTTGTTTAAAAGCTCAAGTGAGAAGAACAATATTTAGGGAGAGTTGCTGGAAAGAGGCATGTGGCTCATGCACTCCTCCTGATAGCCTAAAATATGTCTCTCAAACAAGCCAGAGGTACAGAGAGCTGGGGTCTGGAATATACATACTGGATCCTCAGTAGAATCTGCTCCCAATTTTATGGTGGTTCTACTGGCTCACATGGGCTGTGGTAAGAAACAGCCTTCGGAGCTCATGGCTCCATCTGTTGTTAGAACGCTTGATGTTGAGGATGTTTGGACTAAGTGACAAAGTGTCCACTGTGCAAAGACCCTTGGGAGAAATGCTCATGTGGTCTAAGTCCCACAATTACTAACCTCCTCCTTAGCCACTGGTCTTTGTATCTGGTGATATAAATAGACTCGATTTCCTTTTTCTCATGTCCTACCAGAAAGCTTAGAGGCAAAGGTATGGCCTACTCTGGAAAGGTTCTCGTCCCCCTTCCAATGTCTCTGGTTGTCTTACCTTGGTTTATCCTGCAGGCTCAGCCTCCTCTCCTCAGCCATTAAATGCTGAGAGTCCCATGAAGCATCTGCCCACACTCTCCTCGCTTCTTGGTCTCTACTTGCTCCCTAGACAGTTTCATGAAGGCCTTGGCTTCAGTTGCCTTTCGTATCAGAATTGCAGGTGATGCATGAAACAGAATCACTGATGATACTGGTCTAGCCAAGTCGGAGATGGCTGTCCTCACATGTCAGTGAGTGCAGAGGCAGACCGTACAGGAGAAGCGCATCAGCTCCACTGTCATCGGTGTCTCTGGTTCTGTCCCTTGTTCTACTCCACCATCTGTGGCCTGTGGCATTTGGCCCCAGGGCTGTAGCCTCGTGTGAGCATTTCAGGTGGCGAGAAGGGAGAAGAAGAGTAGGATAAAACTGAATGCCAACATAGTCTACCCCTTTTTTTAAAGTAAATGGATTCTTAAATTGCCATTCATAGATCCATACAGAAAACTACATACATCATGTGTCTAGATGGATGAATCATCATAAAGTGAATTGTGAGAGATTCACTCCTGGATCCCTTCTAGTCCTTCACTTTTGCTTTTCTTCTTTCTTTCCTTCCTGCTTTTAACTCATGTTATTTTGTTACATTTTTTTTTTTTTGAGCTACTTTGAATCCTTTCTGGAACAAGGAGTGATAAGAATAAATACATAAATAGGTCAATCAGTGGTGTATGGATAGATACGAAGTTCTCAAGTTCTCTGACGTGACCAGGAAACTGGCCTACCCAGAGTCATCAGTCCTGAGTGCCACGACTCTGTCCTAGACATGAGGAAACATCTCACAGAAGGGACGCGGTGGGAGGATCAGAGCAGGGGGAGAGCCCAGTGGTCATCCCTATCTGGCCCCGCCACCTGCTTTCTCCTCCTCATCATTTGTCATCTGGGTCTGCATCTATACTGTTAACCGCTTGTTCATTCCTGCCTTCAGTCTGCATTCCCAATTGTAACAAGCACCATTACAGCATTCCTGTCTTCAAAGTCCTCTGGTATCAGAAGCAAGGCTCAGTCATTTCTCGTAATTTGCCAGCAGGAAAATGGCTAGTGCCAGAGAGGGCAGTCCATCACTCCAGGGATTTAGGTGATGGCTCTGACAGTGGAATCTGGGCATGTTACTATCATTTAGCTTTTTGTTTTTTGTTTTCCGCTCAGAGCAATAACATACAGCTTCATTTATTAGGAGCAACAGCTATTTTAATTGTCTTATTTCTCATCCAAAGGTTGATAATAAGGCAGTCTTAAAAAGTAACATGTTGCTCTTCTAAAGAACATAAATAGTTAAAAAGTGTGGAGTAAGATACTGACAAGTAGTCCCAACCGCTGACTAAGATTTTTCTGAAATTCAGTCTCCTTTCATACTAGATGAGGTCTAGGATCCTTTCCAAATCCTGTCCTCTTCCCACCCCTTCCAAAAGGCATATGGTTTTGGGTTGGAAGTGGTGTAAGAATCCTAACCACCCTTAGGTGTCAAAAATGTTTTTGGGTAGTGACACATTTATAAACAATTGTCTGAACAAAGGGAAAAACCCATTTTCTTCTGATACCAATTTTATTTAGAAAACTTTACTGGACTTCATCTTTTTTTTGACAAGTCCTTCAAAAAAAGGGGTGAGGCCAAAGACCAGAGATGAACATTTCTATGAGAATGTCTGATTATCTGAACTGTAGATACTATGACCTTTCAAGGTATGGGATAGAATAAATGGCCTAAAAATACAGGTTAAACTTGGAGTTTTTCAAAGAAAATGAGGAGGCAGAATTACAGATGCCTCGCTCAGGCACTCCATGTGAAGTGGCTCCAATTTGAAACGCTCTCTTTAGGTCTTACTGTGGAACTGAGTCCCTGAAGCCTCCCAGCTCAATGAAAACATCTCTGGAGATCAGAACGAAGAGACAAGGCCATCAGTCACCACATATTTAATTCAACCTATCCCAACCATCTACTTCCCAAAGAGCCAGCAGCTAACCCCCACCCTAGCCTGAGAAGACAAAGACTTCTTAGGACTCTGCGAAACCATTCCCCCGGCCCCCAGAGTCTCTTTCTTTCTGCAACACTAGGGCCTCATTTGAGATTCTTGTCCACAGACCCCTCTGATTCTTCAGAGAAGCTTCTGAATGCTCGAACCCTCTTTTACCTTCTTTAACTCCAGTTCCACAGGAGCTGCCATCTTGGTTTGCTCTATGAACCTGCACAGTGGATGAAGGCTGGAAAGAGGGTGTCATTTAGCATTTGTTAAGGAGTTTTTTAGTCTGAGCACTGACGTGTGTGTGGTGGACAGCGCAAGGAGTCAAGAGGGGCTGAAATTAGTCAAGGCGTATGCAAATACGAACCCTGAACAAATTTCATCCCCTTTCTTCCCTCCCATCCTCCATTCCTTCTTTTTCTTTTCCTTCATCAGATAAGATAACATGAAAAGTTATGATTTTTTTCAAAGAATAATAGGCTGTCATAAATGAATATCTCATGTAATGTCCCCACTTTATGGATGGAAAAACTGATACCCAAAGGAAGAAATGACTTCCTAAGGTCCATTTTCTGGGCTCCTAATCTTCCATGTGTTCTTGAACCTGTTCACCTAGCTAACAGAATTCTCCTGTTCCTTTTTCAGTTGTACACTGAGAGGAATTTGTAGAGGGAGTGATGAGCCAGACAGGTTTCTCAAAGTGGGAAAGAATGGGCTTCCTGGATTGAGGCCACATGCCCCTGTGTTCCTGTGTAAGCTTCAGTCATGTAGGGCATTCAAAACAGACCTGTTCATTCATGTAATAATTAAGGAAAACATAGCAGCTCTTACAGAACTCATCTCTGACCTTTAATTAGGTGTGGTGACGCGCTGGAAGCTGCTCCAACCATGAGGACTACTAAGTTGCTAGTTTACTCATTTCAAAGGTTGCTCTGTTTTATTGTGACATAAAATTTGGAAGTCTCATATTAAAATGTACAATTAAATGTAACTCGAATAAATTGCTGTAGGGCAAAGAGAACTTTTCCCTTCCTCTTTCTGAAACCAGCCCTGTCCCCTTCCCCACCCCCATCTGTTAACTGCCTATTTCCAAACTCACTGAATCCCTTTGAGAAAAAAGATGGATGGGCTCTTTGAAAAACAATGTTTAAAAAGACATTTGGCAAACTTACCTGAGGTAGTCTCAGACTGTTCTCGAAGCTGATGGGACAAGAAAGCAGACTCTGAGGCCTCTAGATTCAAGCAGATGGGTCTCTTGATAAAATAAATAATGACTACCACCCTTCCTGATTCCCAGTCACCTGTGAAAAAGTCCAAGTTGCTAAACCTCACATGCAAGGACTTCATAATCCAGTTCCCTGTAAAAGCTCACACCTCTCAAATGAAGCATCCCTTCTTGCCTTTGAACTTTGCCCACCCTATAGCTCTTGCCTGGAATACTTGCCCACCCCTTTAAACCCTTTCAGAATCCCATTCATCCTCCAAAGCCCTTAATCGCTTTCTGCCATCTATCCTGTAAAACCTTTTCCTCTTCTGTCCTTTCAGGATGCATTGCTTGCTTGAGGTCAGGACTGGTTTTAGTATGGGGTGTTGTACATGCATCTCAGCTGCTTGAATCTGAACCTTGATGATAAGGGTTGAAGCTCACCCCAATTTGTCTCTGCAAACCCCTAGCACAATGCCCACCTGGAGCCCAGCCAATGGCTGGGTTTGCTAGGACATTTGTTCACCAAGGCTGCCAACCTAGCTCATTCCTATGATCCTACCAGCATGACTCACCTGAGAAAAGAGATTTCACTCAGGAGCTAATCCTGGGCCATGGAAGTCCCTCTTGAGAAACACTGAGCCCTTGCTCACAGGGGTCAGCATGGAGGACAAACTTTAAAATACAGAAGATTTAAGAGATTCTCTTCATTATAGAAATCAAGTTAATTACAGAAAATGTGGAAAATGTATAAAAGACAAAATTGTAGAGGGAAAAATGGCTTGTATTTTCATCACCCAGAGAGGCCAGCTTTCCTCAAAAGCTCAGACACACCTGTTGGGCGAGGAAAGCTGAGTTCGGTTCAGAGCAGCAGAGGGGGTTCGATAACCAGCTCACTTAGAATGAGTCTGTGTTCTATAATTTTGATGATACTTTCAGAAAGGCCTAATTTCTAATTTCATAGAAAAACATTTCACCAGTTAAATAATGGCCCTCAACTTTCTCTAGCATAATTTATTATGAGAATTTTTTGTGTGTGTGGTAAAATATATACAACATAAAATTTATCTTTTTAACTGTTTTTACATGTACAGTTCAGTGGCATTAAGGATATTTATATTGCTGTGCAATCGTCTTCCCAATCCACCTCCAGAACCTTTACATCATCCCAAACTGAAACTCTGTACTCGTTAAGCATTAACTCCACATTCCCTCTTCCCCCAACCCCTGACGACCATCATTCTATTCTCTGTCTCTATGAATTTGAATATTTCAGGTTCCTCAGATAAGTGGAGCCATACAATATTTGTCCCTTTGTGACTGGCTTATTATACTTGGCTTATTGTCCCCAAGGTTCATCCATGTTGTAGCATGTGTCATAATTTCCTTCCTTTTTTTTAAGGCTGACTAATATTCCACTGTATGTATGTACCATATTTTGTTTATCCATTCATCTGTCAATAGAAACTTGGGTTGCTTTTGGCTTTGGGAATAATGCTGCTCTGTATGGATGTATAAATATCTCTTCAAGACCCTGCTTTCAATTCTTTGGGGTATATACCCAGAATAGAATTGCAGGAATATGTTGTGATTCTATGTTTACTTTTTGAGGAACCATCCTATTGTTTTTCACAGCAACTGTGCCATTTTACATTCCCACCAGCAATGCACGAGGGGTTCTAATGTCTCCCCATTCTTTCTAATATGTATCGTTTTCTATTTTTTTATAGTAGCCATCTTAATGGGTATGAAGTGGTATCTTATTGTAGTTTTGATTCACATTCACATTTCTCTGCTGACTAGTGATGTTAGGCATCTTTTCGTGTGCTTATTGACCATTAGTATATCTTCCTTAGAGAAATGTCTACTCAAGTATTTTGTCTGTGTTTTAATTGGGTTGTTTGTTTGAAGATTGCTTTTTCAAGTGTGAAATTCTCTTTCCTCCACCCATTGCTCCCAGGCTTGACAACTTCCCACCAAACAGCCTCCTTGGAACACTCATGACTCTAAACACATCATCATCAGGGACTGAACGCTGGGGACAAAGAGCAAGCTCATGACACTCGTCTCAGGAGAAACACCACTAATAACCAGGTATAAATGGAGATGAGTCTGGGAGCTGTCACTGGGGATTTTAAGAAGGTGACTGTCTGCTTGTTTGTCTTCTTATTATTCTATATATTTTTAGTGTTTCTGGTTTCATTCTTCTCACGTGAGGATGATGTGCAATGCTTAAAATAGACCAAATTCTGCTCCTTTGGGACAAATAAGGAGATTATAAAGTCATTTCCTCAAAGACGGCCCTTTTCCTCTGAGAAACTAAAGAGAAACCGTCCTGTAAGAAGGGAAGGGTGGGGAAGAGAGAAAGGCACACCCACTTACTGAGCATCTCCTGTGTCTGGACTTGAGCTGGACTTGTCACACATGATTTTTCTACTAAGCCTTTTATCATTCACATGAGGCAGGTTGTTATCTGAGTTCATACTCAGGGACAAGGAGGCTCAGAGAGGTGGACTAATTATCTGAGGTCCCAGCCAGTGACAGGCAGAGCTGGAACTGGGAAACCACCGCAGAAGCCTGTGTCCTTTCTTTGACAGCAAGCGCTTCTGCTCCTGCTGCTGGGCACTGAACACTGAGGTGGATGGGAAGCGCCTGTTTCAAGAAGAAAATATCATTTGCTCTATCTCTGTTCTTCTCAATTCCTCGCCCTCTGCTGGACATTTCCACTCAATTTATAGATATGTTTAATCCTCTGTCATCCTAAAAAGCTCTGTGTCTGCTCCAGGTTCCTCCTGCACCTCCTCCTTCTACCCCCCACCCCCACCCCCCACATACACACCACTGACGGTGCCCTTGCCACAGGCTTCCTGATGCCCTATGGACCTCATTCGTGGGCCACCACGTTCTTCTTAAATCTCTGCCCTCCAACTCTACAAATGCCCTGTCTGCTGCTCCTATACCCTCCTCACTGCTCTTGGTCCTTTCAGTTGGTTCCTCTTCCTCTGTCTGCCTCAGTAATATCAGGGGGGCCCAGGCTACCTTTCTGAGCCCTCTTCTTATCTTACTCTACTATACCCACACCCCTTGAGAATCTGATAAAAGTCATGAGCTGTCTCCCCAGAAAAGGGCATATGCACAGTACCTTTCTACATACTTTGACATACAGTTTTGGGAAATTCAGCGGCTGCATCTCCCTCTTAGTCCTTTAGGTGTAGAGAGCCTGCTTTAATAGCTGGAGTTTGGGGACTCTAGATTAAGCACCGTTTCTGGACAATCACCTCTTGTCTCTATCCCCACCCAGAAGCTCTCCTTGAGCTCAGACCTAATTTCAGACTCAGCTGGAAGTCTACACTGTGGTCCCACAGGGTACAAACATAGCCTGATCAAAATGAGCCTGCCACCTTCCCCGCCCTCTTCCCATGTTCTTTAGTTCTCTTAATGGTATCCACCATCCACTCAGTCACCCATGCTGAAAAACTTCCATTTCCCTTCATGAATTATTCTCTTTTGTCACTGGTGGCATGGATTGCTAATAGCTACCAATGGCTGCTCACCCCTACTTCCATAGTTATAAGAGTTTTTATTTTGTATGTCGAGCTCAGATCAAGACTACATTTCTCTTGCAGGTAGGTTTGACTAAAATTTGGGCAAAGGAATGTGAGCAGATGTGATGTGTGTAGCTTCTAGGTCATATCTTGAAGAGAAAGAATTGAGCCCTTCATTTCCTTTTCCCTGCTTTTCCTGTGGCTGGAATATGGATGTGAAGGCAAAAGCTGGAGCAGCCATTGTGGGCATGAGATGGCAACCATGGACTGAAGGTGGCAGAGCGATTAGATAGAGGCATCGCTCCCTGATAGAGTCAAGCCACCATTCCAGCCCCAGATGGGAAATAAACATCCACCTTGATTAAGCTCTTGCTGTTTTTGGCTCACTTGTTATGATGGCCTTACCCATATTGTAACAGCTCCACTGTATTATCCTGCTTACCACAATAACCAATCTATCACCATCTTTTACCAGTTTCACTACTTGTATCACCTCCTGATTCAGTCTCTTCTCTACGTTCTCACTGCCCTGCCTTAGCTCAGGCTTTTATCATCTTCCATGTGAGCTATTGCTAGACCTTTTTATCAGGTCTTCCTGTCCCCATCACTTCCTTACCCACTCCCTGCTCCCCAAACCATCTTCTGTAATGCTGCCACAAATATCCATCCTCTATACCAGTGTCTCTCAACCTTGGCGCTATTGACATCTCAGCTGCGATGATTCTTTGTTGTGAGGGGCTGTCCTGTGTGCTGAGGATGTTCAGCAGCATTTCTGGCCTGTACTCACAAGATGCCACTTGCATTTTCCAAGTTCTGATAACCAAAAATGTCTCCACACATTGCCAAATGTTCCCTGTGAAGGGGCCAGAATTACTCCTGGTTGAGAACCACTGCCCTACACCAATCTGACTGCATCTGTCCCTGGCTAAACATTTCCATGGCCCTCTGTGGCCTACAGGTTAAGTTCCAGCTGGCAAGACCCTTCCTACATTGCCTTTCATTCTCCCCAGGATGGTGCTTCTACTAAGCTCTCATGTATGCCCTGCTCTCTGGCTACCTTGAACTATTTGCCACATGCCGAATGTGCTATGGTTTTTCATGCCTTTGAGCCTCTGCAAGTGCTATTTGTTCTTCCCAGATTGCCCAAATGTCTGCTCATCTTACCAGGTTTAGTCCAAGGGTCACCCTGTTAAAGAAGGCCTCTTCTCACTATCCAGGCAGGCTCAGCGATCCCCTGGTGTGGCCCCCATCCCATACACGCCTTACACTTGAATACGACTGTTCACAGGTTTGAGTTCCCCTCAGAATGAATTCACTTCTGTGTGCAGGCACCTAGCCCAGGCCTCCCATTCAATGCTCAGTTTGCTAAGTGGATGTTCACCTTCATGGTGAGCAACGAGGATGGCTGAGGGAAGAAACTGTGTGTGGTGTGTGTGACTGTGTAAGAGAAGTGGAGGCATTATGGGGGCAAGCCTGTTCATGATCCCAGACATTTGAGAGGCTGGCCCACAGGTGCAGTAGGCCTAAAGGGAGGAAAAGAACCCATTGGCGGAGGTTCCAAGGAGGCAGTTTCAGTGTAATAAAAAAAAGACATTGAAAAAAACTTTGTTCTTTGTCTTTTGAAATAATCATTCTAGTATCAATTAGATACAGTTTAGGAATGCGTTTTTACTTAAAGAAAATATAAAACAACGCATGGTTATAAAAAATACTTGTTCATCACTGTTCCCTACCCCCACTTCTGTAGCAGTTTTGAGTGTATCCTTTCAGATCTTTTTCTAGACATTCCTATATATAGACAAAGATATACATGTATGTGTATGCATATAGACACACATATGTTTATACACCTACACATATGTGTGTCTATACATGCATACATGCTTATGTATATATACACATACATGTATATATATACACACATACATGTGTTATGTGTACAAATAAGCACACACACAAATGTAGATATACAGCTGAATGAAGTTTTCTCTCACCTGTATGGTTCTTTTTCTTCTTCATCTGTGTTGAGGAAGGTTTTCAACAGAGACTTTGCTGGCGTACTCCTTCAGTCCTACTATTCAAGGGTGTCCACTTGAGCACCAGGGATGCCTGTTGGTGTTTGAGATTCACTGCTCCGAGGAACAACCTACAATTCCTCCTTCAGAGAACAGCCGGGCCATGGGAATGAGCTGGACCCACATCTGCTCATTGGGAGCTCTGGTGCCCCATGACCTCTCTGCATCCAAGATGGCCGGGCCACTGTGAGGGGAGCAGCAGGTGAGAGTAGAGCATTCGAACTGGGAAAGGAGAGAATTGAAGGGAAAGCCCTGGCTGCCCATCCAAGGCCAAATCTGTGGGCACTGAAGGGCCATTTGGTGGAAAAATTGATGTTTTGTACCATCTTCTGGCTTTTTGTGTGACCATTATCAATAAAGAATGACATTGTTTTTCTTTACTATATTTTCCGTATGTTGAAATATAACTAAAACCAATAAGTACAATTATATTATTTATTTATGTGCATGTGTGTGTGTGTGTGTGTGTGTGTGTGTGTGTGTGTGTGTAATCTGCTTAATACATTGGATATATTTTTCTTTTTCAGCAAATAAAAGAGCATCTTATCTTTTCAAATTGGCTATTGAGTTTGGATTGCCATGATGCATGGAATCACAGTCTTATGGACAAATATTTATGCTGTTTACAATAATTTATTTTTACAAGCAATGCTGCAGTGAGCATTCTTGAATGTACAGCTTTGTGCACACACATGATCATGTCTGCGTCTTGGCACTGCCCCTGGTGAATGGGTTTACACATTTTGAATTTTAATAGTCGCTACTCTAGCGATTTATATTTTCATCAATTAAGAACACCTGCATCCTTGCCAACTCTGGGTGTTCTCTGTCTTTTTCATTCTGCAGATCTAACAGGGGAACCTCATTCTGTGGTACTGCCCTTCTTATCCCTGAAGAGAACCTAGCAGGATCATAATTCCATGTCTTGAAGGTGCCGTGGAGGCATTTTCTCCTCAGTGGGGAGCTAGATCACATGACCTGCAATTTCCTGGATTCTATGCTTATTAACATTCCTGGGTGGGAGGGATCAGAATTCTCAGGCCCTTCTGGTTCTCCCAGGGGGGCTGGAAAGTGAACCTTGACGTTTATAGGGCCTGCGAGTGGTGAATCAGCCTTTTACTTTCACCAATAATAGATCTTGCTTCTGGGGGCTGACTGGGACCATTTTGCTTTCTTTGTAGGAAAGAATGTCCTTCCTCATGAAAGAAGGAGTCTCAGTGAGCTAAAACTCAAAGGTCCTGTAGCTGAAACTCTATAGCCCCTCCCAATCTGGGAAACTGGTTCTTCCTGCATACCCTTGGTTACTGTCCATGTCCTATCCAGGACCAAGGAGGATGAAAGGAGTGTTTTGAAAACTATATGCCCTGTGGCATATAGGACACCCAAGAGTCCTCCATGAAACCTGGAAACTCTGCCACACTACACTTTCTGCAATGTGGCTCTGACTATGCCTCTACCCACCTCTAAAACCTTCACTGGCTCTCTAGTGCCTGCAGAAGGACATTGCACTCCTTAGGGAGGTCTCCCAGCCCTTACAGCGAGGCCTGTCACACGCCTGGGCTCCAGCCAAACTCAGTCTTTGGGAGAGGGCCCTCTCTCCTTCTTGCTTTGACTCAATGATTTTTCTTAACTCACTCCTCCCCACATTTCCAGATCCCGCTCATCTCTTAAGATCATCTCCTACATGAAACTCAAGCCCCATCCCTTCATGTGCACCCACATTTGTCAGCCTGACCTTAAGAAAGATTCTCCCAATGACGTCACTTCTGGCATCATCTCACAATCCTTAACTGAACAGCCTCACTTCTATCTATGGTAGTTATGTGCATCGAGCACACAATCCAATGGTGGTGGAAATAACATACAATCAATCCACGGACTAGGGGTTAAATCCTGGTTCTGTTACTTAGCATGTGACCTCAGGCAAATTAGTTAACTGCCCTGAGCCTCAGCTTTCCTATCTATAAAACGGGGGCAATTACTCCCACTCACAGGATTATTTAATAGATCAGTAATCTCAACTCAGTGTGCGTGTGTGTGTGTGTGTGTGTGTGTGTGTGTATGCACACATGTGTTGATTCCCCTGGGGATATTTGGCAATCACTAGAGACATTTTTGGTTGTCACAACTTGAACATGCAATTCCATGTCCATGGGAAGCCACTGGTATCTAGGAGGTAGAGGCCAGGGATGGTCTAAGCATCTTAAAACACACAGGACAGCTTCCTACAATAAGGGCTTCTCTGGCCCCAAATGTCAGTTGTAGTGAGGTTGAGAAACCTGGTGTAGATGAAATAATGTGTAGACATAATAAGACAAGCTCTCTGGTTCACAGTAGGTGCTTCATCAATGTCCATTTTTACCTCCCTCCCTAATGAGTGCCAGCTCTTTATGATTCATCCTTGTGTTGTTCACAGCACCCAGTGCAGGGCCTGGCACAGAGTGGTTGAATGTTAGGATTTGAAAGAAAGGAAAGAAGGCAGAGGGGGACATTCTGATTCTTGCAGGTTCTGTGGCAATGCAGTTGAAGACCCCATTTTGGGATGTGAAGGTAGCAGGGTAGTAAGAGGGAGGCAGTTCTTCCCTTGGAATATTATTTGGAGGGGAGGCTGGTGGTTGAGGAGATGGGGCTGAGAGCTGTGTGGCGACCCACTCCAGGTAGTGTCTGCCCCTCTTGGGTGCGTGTCACCTGGGCTCATGGACAGGGCACTTTTTATTTCTGCCTCTGAATCATGGTGCTATGGTGAGGAGGAATGTAGCATGATTCAGGTGGTAGGGCTTGACCATGGCAAGCCACCCAAATGACTATTTCAGTAATGACACTATGCACTTTTATGTTTTCCTTTCATCACAGATCTCAAAGCACAGTACAAACATTAATTAAGGCTCTTGGAATTCCATGAGGCACTGTGTGTAAATATCACTCTCCCCACCTGGCTGAGAAGGTAAACTGAGCCAGGGGAGGGCAGGTGGCATGGTCAAATACAGTTCAGATTTACTCAAGGCTCCTTCTTGGAAGAGAAGCGGGTATATGGCAGCTCACCCCATCTTTCCAACTATGTCTTTTTTCTCCTCTTCCTCAGCCCTCTTGGTGATACCATGAATAGAAATGGTTTTTTGTTCCCCACTGAGGTGACTGGTGTGGGCTCCCATGCAGAGGTGAAGGGCATAGGGAGCCCCTCATTCTCAAATATGCCCCTTGACTGCCCAGTGGACTTACCTCTGGGAGAGGGCAGTGAGGGGACAGCGGACGATGTCAGGAGGGAATTGAAGCATCGTTTTTTGGAGGAAGGTTGTGGGGAGGGGGGAACTTTATCTTTTCTTGGAATTTAAAATTAATCCTTTTTCTAACATGTTAAGAATAGGTAAATTAGGTTAAGCAAATAAGTATTCCCTGTATTAATCTTGCAAATTTCCTGTAAATTTGAAATTTCTTCAGAATAGAAAGTTTAAAAGAAAAAGAGAAGAATGAATGCCCTTTCTAGAGCCACAGTTCTTTTCTATAGCCGCAATGGCCAATGCAGCGAATGAGTCCAAAAGAAACATTGAAGAAAAAGAGAGAAGTCAAAAATGTATTCCTTAAGAAAAAAAAAAAAAATGTGGCAGGAGAAAATGCCTTCCACTCGAGCATGCAGGTTGTGGCTCTGTCGGTTGTGCTTGCTGTCCTTGCACGTCGGGGTGCTGCAGTGGTGCTGTCGCCCCTCCCCGCCACCACGCCGAAACTGCCCCCTCTGGTGACTCACGCCGGGGACCGTTTAAATACCGGGAGCGACCGGCGAGCCGCACTCATGCTGCAGCCTTGAGCCGTCCCACATCCTCCTCTCTGGCTCCCTCTGGTCGACGGCGGGCGAGCGGGAGCTGAGCTGCTGGTAAGTAGGCGGGCCAGCTCCATCTCTCCCCATTTCCTCCTGCATGCTTGGATGGATCTGGCTATCCTATCCCCCACCCCTTTTCTGCTGACTCCGCTCCCCCGGGGAGAGACTCCAGAAGGGGTAGGGCTGGCGTGGTGCTTGAGGTTGCTCTCAGAACGCCATCAAATGCAGTCTGCGCTGTAGGGGTGCGTGACCCGTCCCACTACTGCCCAGCGCGCCTGTGGCCACCAACACCCTCTGCCGATTCCTGAGCAGCCTTCACTTGCTCTTCCCTCCAATGATGTCAACCTGGGATGCTGAGGAGACGTTTCAGAGGTGCAAAATGCACCGAAAGTTGACCAAATAATCACACCAGTTATCCATTGAGTTTACCTTTTTCTGGATACAAGCTCCACTAGGGAAGAATTTCTCATTTTAAGATTCGGGTTATTTGAACCCACCGCTCTCTTGCCCTGCACTTACTGTGGTGGCCACTAGTTAGCCTGTTCTACATCTGGGATTGTCCAGGACCACCGAGAGCTTCCTTTATGGGGCTTTCCCCCACCAGAGATCTTCTTCCTTTCAAAGACTTACAGTTGCTATAAAAGTGTCTTCAGTAGATGTGCTGGTGCCTGGTTCAGATTTCCAGTTAGGAATTCAGCTGTGGACTCAGAATTGTTCCAGGTTTGTGTGTGGCTTCTGTGACCCCATTCTGGCAGCTTTCCCCTCTAGCCAGCCAGAGTGTCTGGGCGTGGCCGAGGCTACTGGCTTTGAGCAGGGAGAGTCAGGGCTGGGAATGGATCTATGATGTGCACTTAAAATTGTGACTGTTGTACCTTTACCAGTGTCTCTGCTCAGATGGAGAGGTAGGAGAGGGGCCAAGGAACCAGCTGTGGAAAACTTTTCTTGAGCTTCCTACTCGTGCCAAAGTGTGAGAGAGCCAGTCTACTTCCAGGGCCATTTGCGTCACCTCAGGGCAGGCTGCAACTCTCTCTTGAATGACACATCACTCAGACTGAAGGTGCTGGATAGCCATCTGTCACACTCTGGCTTTTCTTTTATGATTATTTGGGATTATATCACCATATCTCAGTTGGCTTTCAGATGATATATCGTTGCCACTGGCTCTATAACTTAGACATTCTCTAACGGCTGTCATTTCTTTTACTCTGTATTGATTGAACATCTGGGGTACATTCAGGGCAATACAGTCCCATTTGCTTGTGGCCCTGAGTCAGCGGGGAGGGCTCCATGGTGATGAGAGGAGCATGTGAGAGAGGTTGGGCCAGTGGGAAGGGTTCTGAACAGACCTGGCAGAAAGTCAGGGCACCCACAGGGCCAGGGGATACTACCTGGGCTTGCTCAGTAAATGGAGGGGGTGGGGGAGTACAGGTGGGGATAGATCCAAATGTAGAGAAATAAGAAGGGATGGGAGAGAAATTATCCCAACTTGATTCTGCCAGTAAACACTCCAAGGCTGTGATTACACATGGCAATTTGCTTCCCTAAATCTTGACCACGAAAGATGGACTGCAGCTTCTGGTTTTATTTCCTCTCTTGGCTTCTGGGATACCAGATTTAGAAACTGCTTCCAAAGGCTTTGATGAGGGCCGATCCATTTCTATCTAATTTAAGCCCCCTAGGTGTTATCCTGAGAAGGAACTATAGCCCATGGCTTCTTTAATAAAAACCCAGATTGGGAGCTTCTCCCTGGTCTGCTGGCAAGTTTGCCAGTATCTCCTGCAGTTTTTGCCAAGCTAATTACAGCCCTGCTCGGGCCTCTGCAGGAAGTTCTACCTCACTAACCCTGGGGCTGGAAAGGACTTACTTTTTCTTACTCATTTTCTTTTTTAAACAAATGAACAATATTTTGGCTTTGAAGGGTCATGAGAGATGGGGTCAATGATCAAACGAGGTGGCAGATGAAAGCGTGGCCTTTGGGGATCTGGGATATTTTATGTTTAAAGTAGAGCATTCCTAAATTGGCTGTGTATTGAGATCAACCCCTCTGGTGACCCCTTCTGTTTCTTTCCTCCATTCCCCCTGGCCACTCAGGTGAAATGAGCAAACATGAACATCAGAGCAGCCCTAAGGAAGAACATCTCTCAAACTACATAGCTGAAGAGGCACTTGACCTTGGCTCATAATGCTGGACAGTGGATTGTATATGAGCCCGAGATCATTTTAGGATGGAGGGAGCCAAGTCTCCTCTTGTCTCCTTCCAGGCACTGCTAGACACATGGTTGACAAGGACCTGAAGTCTAGTAACAAGGTTCAGGAGTTCATAAGGTTCTATAATTAAGTAGAGCCATGATCTGGGTGTCAGGAATCTTCAACAGACTGTGTGACCTTGGGCAAGTTCTTTCCTCCTCTCTGTGCCCTGAGTTTTCTCATTTCACAAAATGACAAGATAGTCTCAAAAGGCCCTTGTACCTCTGATGTCCTGGTCTATAAGCTCTGCTTCTGGAAGCAGCTTCTACTGTTGGGTTCAACTTAGCACAAACTCCAAATTCTTGATGGGGATGCGGAAAGGACCACTGAAGGAAATATTGATAAAAGGAGCTGACCAGGCCCGTGGCCCAAACTTCAGTCTTCCCTATCCTAGGTTCAATTTCTCTGTTCTCAGTAAGTGATGCTGGTCAGAAGCATGGATCACAGCAGGTCTAGGCCTTGAGTGGTGATTCTGAGTGCGGACTGTGGATACCTGCATCGCAGTCATTTGGAGACTTGGTTTAACATGCAGGGTCCAGACAACCTGCTCCCAGACCTAGAGATCAGGATCTCTGGGGGTGGAGCCTCCCAAGACCTTGATTTTGTGCCACAGCAGAATGAACAATAATTATAAGTAACATTTGTTGGGTACACATTTTGTGCCAAGAATGAATTTAAGGGCTTTATGTGTATTAACTCATTTAATCCTCACAGCTACAACTCTATGAGGTGTTTCCCAACCCTATGAAGCAAGCTTCCCAAGGCACTTCCAGGCAATTTTTATGTACTGATCTGGGGGAGGGGGTGGTTACTCCTTGTTTTGTGAGATGGAGAGGTCTGGATGCAGTGAGCCTCCTGGGAAGACAGTGCCTTCATACCCTCAGGACTGAACACCCATGAGCAGCTTGATTGAGACTGATGCTGGTTATGGGGTGGGGGATAGGTAACCCCTCAATAACTCCAAGCCTGGCATCTCCCTTGGCTGGATGGGGAACATCTCACTGCAGATGAGGCCATGTTTAGAGGGGCCTTGGGGGGCAGGGGGGCATGGGCCTGGAAGGGTGATCTCCTCTCTGGGCCTCAGTTACTCCATGTGCACTGAAAGGGGGCAGGATCAGAGGCTCCATAAAGCCTCTCTCAGCTCCTGGATCCCATGAAATGGCTATTGACTTTGTGAAGATGCATGCTGATTAATTAGTGAGATTGCCATACCTGGCACAAGGTGGGCCTGAAAGATGAATATGAAGGTGGGGCTCAGACAGGTGGCACTGTGCAGTTTGGCATGACTTGTAGGGAAGAGAGGATGAAGAAAATGGTGGAGCTTTGGGCCAAATCTCCCTTTTGTCTCCCGTCTGAAGATATGAGAGCTGCCAAGGGCCTTTGGAAGTCTTCACAGGAAGGGAAACTGAGGCCTGGAGAATTTGCCTAAACTTATACTCAAGCTTAGTATCAAGACTAGAGTAGTACATTCATCTCTCAGGCTCTTTCTAAAAGCTTTGCTCTGTGGCATTGAAATCAGAAGCCATCTCCTCCCAGGGAACCTCGTGTTTAGGAAATGTGAATGATGGCATTAAACCCAAAAAGTCCCAACCCACCAACCAACAAAGCCCAGGGCTTCGAGGCTAATTATGTGTTCACTCATGAATCATAGGCTGTTCTTGCTAAAGAGATCCACAGCTGGAGCGCCTGGTCCAAGCGCTTCTACTGGGGAGGGACCGCGTTGGAGTGTCCAGGTGAGCTGTCAGTCCACTCAGCTCATGGAATTCCTGGGCCAGCAACAGACGCCAGGCTGTGCCTCCTCCCAGAACAGGGGCTGGAGCAAGTTGCTGCAGTGACTGAAGACGCACTCTGCCACATTGGAGAGGAAGGTGTAATTAAAGCAGCTTTGTGGGTCTTTAACTGGCATTTGTCATGGCTGTCAAGCGGCACTGGGTAGCGTGGGCTATTAGGCTGCTGTGTGCTGGGCTCCTAAGGGCGATAGGCTGCCACCTGTGCCTGCAACATTTACTGCAAATCCCAGGGCCTGGCTGGCTCTCCAGCCCCGCTTCTGCAGTCCCCCCTTCTGCTGAGGGCTCTGCATCTGTGTTTGAGGTGGGCTCTTCAGAGGTCCTTCGGAGCAGTCAGTACCAGCTGTGGCAGTAACAAGTGCTGGAAAACAGGAAACCACTGCATGTGCTGCTGGGGTGGGCTCTGCAGACAGAAGGAATTATAAAAAGGAAAATCTGCAAATTCTTGCAATATTCGTCAAGCTGAGTGTGGTTCATTTTAAACAACAGTGGCTCTGTTCCCATAAGGAAATTATCTTTTTCCTCCTTCTCCCAAGCCAGGAGGCACCCTGCCTTGGCCCTGGGACGTTCCTGGGGCTGGCTGATGCCCCCTCCCCACATGGGCAATGCAGACTCAGAGAAGGCCTGAGAGGAGTCCTCAGAGGGGACTTTGAACACACCCTCATTTACAGATGGAGAAACTCCACATAGACTGCCCTGGGCATTTAATTTAGTGCCCAAGTCTCTGACACTTGGGCTGTGACACCATTTTGAAGCATACTGGGCATAGAAGTATACATTATAAATAAATAAGTGCTAGCTAGCATGTCACCAGGAGCAAGGAGACGTTCACCTTTTGTAAGTCAGTCCAGGGGGAAAACCTCTCACACATACGTATACCAGGGGGATGGACAAACACCCCCAGGCCTTCCTGCACAGACCCCTGGGAGCACAGGTGGCACATTGTCCTGGTATTTAGATCTCATATTTTTGCTCTGGAACTCAGCCTTAGAACCCTAAAGTCTTGGGGATGGACAAGCTTTCAAGAACCTACCAGGTATAGGAATCTTCTCTTCAGCTTCCTTACTGAGTAATTGCTCAGCCTCTGCTTGAACACTTCCAGGGACAGGGAGCTTACTTTCTCTATGTGGTTGTCCATTCTGATTCAGACAGACTCTCTTTGGTGGTGAACTGAGATCGGCTATCTCATACCTTCTGTCCACTGGTTTTGATCTTGGAGCCATACTGAGTAAAGCTGCTTTCTTTATCCCAGGGCAGTCCTTCATATATACTAGGAAAGTGTTTACAGGCTCTTTATATCTTCTCTTCTTCTGGCTATTTATCTACAGTTCCTTCAATGGATACTCGGATGCTCTGGTTTCTGGGTCCCCTTACTATCCTCTTACCCTTTTCTAAAAAGCTTTTAAAAGACTGGTTTGTCATTTCCCTTCTTGAAGTTCAAGGTAGAACTGAGCACAATGCTACAGGTGTGGCCTTATCAGGGCAGTATAGAGTGAGATCATCACCTCCTTTTTTCTGCACTTAATATTTCTATTAATGCAGTCTAAGATCACATTACCTTTTGTGGGTGGTCTCCATTCTTTGTTACCATCAATAAGCCTTTCTCCTGCATGGATGTTGAGTCACTTTTTCTGTGCTGCCTGTTCAGGCTATTCATTTTATGCTCTCAAATTTTGGACCTTACATTTGTTTATACAAGTTCATCCTTTTAGACATGTCCATAGTTTAATCTGGCCCTATTTCTTTGCATTGGACTTCACTGGTCAAGTTTTTCTTTCTTTTCTCCCCTGTTGCATGTACTTAGTCAAACCCTTCATGCAAAAGTACAGCATGTCAGGGCTTGGATGGACTGTGAATAAATGAAAAATAAAAGTCTGGGTGGGTGGGAGATGAACTTGGGTTCTCTCCTCAGAGTAAGCTTGTTGAGGGGCAGGGGAGAGGTACATTGAGCTGAAGCCAGATTGGGAAGCCTATATTATTTTGAGTTATGGGCCAGACTCAGTATTCCATGAGCTCAGGGGAACAAAGAGAGGCCAGGGAAATACCTTCTCCACCCAGCCTGTTTATGCCTTATATGCTTTCATCTGAAATTCCTTCCTCTGACTCAGGGTTTTTGCTCATTAAAAGAGGCACTGCATTAACACTCAAAGTATTCACCCAGAACCTGAAGATCTGGGCTAAGCTCTGAGTCTCAGTTTCCCTGCTTTCTGCATCCCCATAAAACGATGAGGATGTATGATCAGCAGTTCTTAACCCTTTGGGAGTTAGAATCCCCTTTGAATCTCAGATGGAACATGCAGATGCTCTACATATACACAGAAATCCTTAGTCCCTTTACTAACAATGGTAAGAGTAGAGGCACTTTGAGGCCTATCTACAAAGTCCATGTTGTGGATGAACTTGGAACAACTGCACACATTCATATAACACTCCAGGCGGGAAGACTCGCTTGGGCAAAGGCATGGAATCAGGAAGGCATAGGGGAAGGAAAAGAAGCTTGTTGACCAGATCATAGGGAACATAAGTTGGATATGTGGTGATGGGGTTCAGAGGCAAGCCAGTGTGTGGTACCAAAGGTTGATCTTGGCTTAAAAATAGCTGGAGTGTCAGTGATCTGACCCTGACTCATATGTGCTCTCTCCCCTTGCACAGGCCATGCCTCTGAAACATTATCTCCTTTTGCTGGTGGGCAGCCAAGTCTGGGGCACAGGGCTGGCTTACTATGGCTGCCCTAGTGAGTGTACTTGCTCCAGGGCCTCCCAGGTAGAGTGCACCGGAGCGCGCATTGTGGCAGTGCCCACCCCTCTGCCCTGGAACGCAATGAGCCTGCAGATCCTCAACACGCACATCACCGAACTTAGTGAGTCCCCGTTCCTCAATATCTCGGCCCTCATCGCCCTGAGGATCGAGAAGAATGAGCTGTCCCAAATCATGCCCGGTGCCTTCCGCAATCTGGGCTCGCTGCGTTACCTCAGCCTCGCCAACAACAAGTTGCAGGTTCTGCCTATTGGCCTCTTCCAGGGCCTGGACAACCTTGAGTCGCTCCTTCTGTCCAGCAACCAGCTGGTGCAGATTCAGCCAGCACACTTCTCTCAGTTCAGCAACCTCAAGGAACTGCAATTGCACGGCAACCACCTGGAATACATCCCTGATGGCATCTTTGACCACCTGATGGTACTCAATAAGCTCAATCTGTGCAAAAATAGCCTTACCCACCTCTCACCCAGGGTCTTCCAGCGCCTGGGCAACCTCCAGGTCCTTCGGCTGTGTGAGAACAGGCTCTCAGACATCCCCATAGGCACTTTTGATGGGCTGACCAACCTCCAGGAGCTGGCCCTACAGCAGAACCAGATTGGCATGCTCCCCCCTGGCCTCTTCCACAACAACCGCAACCTCCAGAAACTCTATCTGTCCAACAACCACATCTCCCAGCTGCCCCCTGGCATCTTCCTGCAGCTGCCCCAGCTCAACCGTCTCACGCTCTTTGGGAATTCCCTGAAGGAGCTCTCTCCAGGGATCTTTGGGCCCATGCACAACCTGCGTGAGCTTTGGCTCTATGACAATCACCTCAGTTCTCTACCTGACAACGTCTTCAGCAGCCTCCACCAGTTGCAGGTCCTGATTCTCAGCCGCAACCAGATCAGCTACATCTCCCCAGGAGCCTTCAGTGGGCTGACAGAGTTGCGGGAGCTGTCGCTCCACACCAATGCACTGCAGGAGCTGGACGGGAATGTCTTCCGCATGTTAGTCAACCTGCAGAACATCTCCCTGCAGAATAACCGCCTCAGACAGCTCCCAGGGAATATCTTCGCCAATGTCAATGGCCTCATGACCATCCAGTTGCAGAACAACCAGCTGGAGAACCTGCCCATGGGCATCTTTGATCACCTGGGGAATCTATGTGAGGTACGGCTCTATGACAACCCCTGGAGGTGTGACTCAGACATCATTCCACTCCGAAATTGGCTCGTGCTTAATAAGCCCAGGTTGGGGACAGACACTCTCCCGGTGTGTTTCAGCCCAGCCAATGTCCGAGGCCAGTCTCTTATCATCATCAACGTCAATGTTGCTGTCCCCAGTATCCAGGCCCCAGTGATCCCCGAGGTGCCCAGCTACCCAGAAACGCCAAAGTACCCAGACACACCCAGCTACTCTGAAACCACCTCCATCTCCTCCACCACTGAGCTCACCAGCCCTGTGGACTACACTGATCTGACCACCATCAAGAACAGCGATGACCGTAACATAGATGGCATGACCCGAGCCCAGAGTGGGCTGGCCATTGCCGCCATTGTCATTGGCATCATTGCCCTAGCCTGCTCCCTGGCTGCCTGCATCTGCTGCTGCTGCTGCAAGAAGAGGAGCCACGCAGTCCTGATGCAGATGAAGGCACCCAATGAGTGTTAAAGAGGCAGGCTGGGGGCAGGGCTGGGGATCGGGGGACCACTGGAGGATCCGGGAACTTCTTCCTTCCACCTCCGCCTCTGAGTCTACAGAGCCATCCTCTGCTCCCTCTCTGGTCCCTGAGAGAAAAGTGCCTTCGACCTTTTCCTGACCTGCTCTTGCAGGACCTTCTCACCACCAGGGAAATCAACCAGCCACCGGCAAAAATCTTGAGGGGTTTTTAATTCACATCCTTTGGCTTCCTTCAAGAAAATCCCTCCTCCAAAGCCTCACCAGCTCTCCTCCAAGAGCAACCTTCCCTGCGCCTGTGCTCCTGCTGGCCTCTGTAGACTCGCTTATTACATGTCTGCTCACTTTGTGGGAATTGTTCTCCACCAGGACAAGTATTCTTCCAAGTATTCTGTAAGTTGATTTCCCTTCTTTTGCTTCTCTTGTTTGTGGCACATCTCCACCCTGTCCCCTCAAATGAAAGTTCTCCCTTGATTTTCTGCTTCTGAAGGCAGAGTGAGTTCTCTCATCAAAGAAGGCTTCAAACCACTTACCTGGTTTCTTAAGAACTGCCAAGCACCCTGGCTCTCAGGATGCCATGAAAAAGGGAAGTTAAAAACTTTGCTGCTCAGTTCCTGGAGACAGAGCCGTCATCAGCATCTCTGTTGTGGTTATCATCCAGAAAAGGAAGAAAGGCACCAGTGCAACCAGTTCAGTCTTTTAGAGAATGATATTCCAAATGGGAAATTCTTAGTTCTTTAAGGACTAAAATCATGTAGAGTTTCTGACCCCTACAACTATTAAAATCAGCTTATTGGTAACAGATGGAGAAAACAACCTGGTACCTGGGGGTCCTTGTGTTCACCCCTCAGGTTTTTCTCTTTTAACTGTTTATTAAAAAATATAACACATACACATAAAAGTTGGAGCATGAAAGTGTATAGTTTGATGGATTTTCACAAAATGCACACACCTGTATAGCTGACATCCAGATAGAGAAGCAGGACCTCACCAGTATCCTCCATCCTGGGCTGTTATTGGAGAAGACAGAGGCTTATAGAAATGGCATGGACTCACCTGGGCACTGGCTCCCCATGAGCCAGGATAGGCCCCTCACTTTCCCCGCAACCAGTCAACCCTTACAAATGTCCAGCTGCCAGGGGTAGAGCAGAAGATGTGGGTACACTCTGGTCTAGACAGAAGATTTTATTAAATCCCCATACCCTGAGGCACCCAGACTGGCCAGGTCAGAAGCATCTCAACTTCAGGGGCCCATGCAGCCACATATCCTTCCCTGCCAACAAGTTTTCCTGCCTGGGCCTTTTATGGGCATGATGTGCTTGTATCTGTTTTTAATTTTCACTCACCCTTTGAGGGAAGTGAAATACCTCAGAGATGAGATCCTTTAATTGAATAGCCAAGTGTAATGGAACCTAGCGATCCCTCTAATGTGGTGGCAAAATTCTCTATCAACAGTACAGTCAGCTAGAAATGGAACTTCAGAGTTCTAACATACAGCAGAAAATATTAGTGTACACAGACAAATCGCATGGGGTTGAGGACTCTCTGGAGCTCCTCCTGCCTGTTGGTCTGATTATATGAACTGAGTTGTTTAGTCCTTGGTTATGTTCTTCCTTGAGTTACAATCACATGAATACTTGCTCTTGCCACCCTTCCTGCTGCACATAGATTTACACTAGTTAAAAAGATTGTGCTCGTGGCAACTCAAATCTCAGTTTGAACAACTGGTCTACCAGTTTAGATGTAAAAGTTCTCTATGGAGAATTTCAGATGTCCTTGTTTGCCCAGGAAAGAGCTGTAGCCAACATTATAAAGATTTAGAAATCCTCCATCAATCCTGACTGGCTCTTACTGGTTCTCCCTGCCCCACAAGACAAGTAAAGAAATTGCCTGGGGCCTTAGCAGCATGATGCTGACAGGTGCCCACCGAAAAGGTCCAGGAAGGGGTGTGTGCAAGAACTAGTGCTCTCAGTAGCTTTTCTCTCTCTATTCCAGGGACTCTGGGAGAGATAGAGCCCGTCACAGGCAAAAGACATCACCTCCCTTAGGTAAATCTGGGTCTTCAAAATGTTTTCAAAATATCTGTAGCAACTGGTGGACATGTACGAAGGCTTGTCAGGGCCCAAAAGGAAGTGAGCTCAGAGCTTGAGGCGTGAGCATCATTCCACTGATGGTGGCCTGGCATATCGATCCTGGGGCCAAAAGGGGAAGCCTGGCCTGCTCTTCTCCAGAGAAGAAGCATGGTTGGTACTTCATTCCTTAAGGTGCTCCTTATGAGCCTGCTCTAATGTCTCCTTGTGCAAAAGCACAAGTGGGCCAGAGATGGCAGAGAGGTAGAGGAGTCTTCATCCAGTGTGCCCTGCCAATATGAACCCAGGACCCCTGGGTATTTCCAGCATCGGCCATGACATTGGAGTACCTTCCTTTTGGCCCTGTATATCAACATGGGTCTCCAGGCCAAAGGCTGGCCTGAGGGCAGCTGTCCCCAGATGACCCCAGCCAGGAGCACCCCAGGTCGGGGTGGTGGACCCTATACCTGACCTTCTGAGCTTGCCATCGGGCCTCCTCTTTCTTGACAGACCTTTTGGCCTCTCTGCACCATGTTGTCTGGTCAAGGAGCTGCCAGAAAAGCTGGATGGAAAGGAAACTCAAATCCATTCTGATGGGAGAAAGGAACAGTTAGCACCACTGTTTTTTCAAAAATGCTTTCTGTGCATACTACCCTTTAAAGCACTCGATGGGTATTTATTTTTTTAGCCCTCACTCTACCCTGGTGCATGAGCACTGCCATTATCCCCCTGTGATAGGATCTAACTGTGCTCATTCTTCTACAACATTATGCAGTAGGCCCTGGGTTTTCCTCCTCTCTTCAAACTTTGTATGAGACCTTTTGGCCTGTCCTGAACTTTCATCATTACACCGAAGAAAATGAGAGTCACTTTCTTGTTGCTCCCTATAGTCTTAGCTATTGAAACCTCACTTGGTACTGTGTGGATCAAAAATCATAAATATAGGAAAAAAATAAACTCATCCATCTATTAAAAAAAAACTGGTCCCTCTCATGGAAATATTGTTCCCCTCTTTAAAATTTAAAGGCGCGACACAGTTGTCAGAACTCGTCATGGGCAACAAGTTTTCACAGCCTTACAGATGTCAGGGTAGAGCAGTTTCAGGAGTCTATTTTCACACTCAGGAAGCTTATGGAGAGCCAACGGCTAGAAAACTAGATAACTACAGCTGGCAAACAGACAGTGGATGTATCCTAGCCTTTCTCTATAAACCTCTCAAAGAAATAAGCTTGCAGATCCAACAGTCAGAACTGAATCCTGGTTGTTGGGTAGGTGGTGGTGGGCTTAGGGAGGAAGCCATTTCAGAGAGGGTGGGCGGGTGTCCTCCAGGCCAAACTCCTTCCAGTCCGAGCTTTCTCCTTCACCTAAGGCTGGATTTTTCTCACCAACCCATTGCCTTCATGCTGCCTTTGGTCATAGGTCATGTTTACCTTGCTTAGAGAACCATTGCAAATAAGCCCAGGTGCTTGGTGATGCATTTAGAGATTTCTAGGTCCCCGGGGTTTTATAGAATGTGAGCCCTAGTGGGCAGGGTTGGGGGGGGTCTGTCTTTGCTGGGGGTCTTTGCTGGATGCTTCTTGTAACAAATTTGGTGAACAGAATCAACAATAAATGGTATACACAGTACACATGTGCTCTTTATGGATGTTTTTGCTGGGGGACCTCACACCTGTTAATTCTACTCTTGTCACATGTATGTAAGGCTGACCCGAGAGCCTTTCATAGAGAATAGATTCTGGGCTGGGAAAAGACTTTTGGAAAATGAGTGGGGACCAAAATAAAATAACAAATGATATATATAGGTCACTGTGGCTGGAAGGGGCCTGAAGAATAGATTCGACACATTTTATATATGAAGAAAGTGTGATCAAGACGGGAAATGAATTTCCCATTGTCACCCAGTGAACTAGTGGCTGAACTTGCTCTATAACAAGGCCTCCAGATTCCCAGGCTGGAGTTTCTTCTGTGTCACCAGAAAGGCACTGAAGTTCGCTCAGTATTGGTTTAATGTGCACATGCTCGCACCTGCACGCACAGGTGCACAGGCTTAGGCGAGTAGGACTATTCTGCATCTTTGGACTCCTATTAGTGCTTAGCAACAGGCTCAGTGAATCGCAGGCTCTCAGAAGACACCATCTGTGTGAAGATGACTCCCTCCAACTGTCCAGGTGGCCCCAGGACAATTATAGGGCTCCAGGTCCAGGGCTGCCACTGCTGCTGGCACAGACCCAGTGCTTAAAGAGCAGAGGGAGCTGATCCTCTCTGCTCTTCCTATATCCCACTGCTATGACCAGGAAAGGTGCTTTCAAACCTAGGCTCTCTTAGCTCTTAGATCCCTTCTGCCAGGTGTGAGCCTGTCCCAGGAGGCTGAATGTGGACAAGGGTCAAGTGTGTGTTCAGTATATCAGGGGGCTGGCCCCCTTCTATGACTGGGGGTGGGGCCTTGCTGTGCTTCCCTAACCACTGCACCTGTCCACTCAGATAGGTTTCTGGAATTTTGGATAATGAGGAAAGGAGTTAAAGTCTTCATTCCATCTCCCAGAAGGTCCCTGGAGTTCTTAATGCAAATCTGCCCTCCACACATGCACACGTGCTCTTCCAGCTGCACACATCTGCAGTTTAATTTCACACACATGCATGCACACACACACACTTTGCCATGCCCTCTGTCACACCCATTCCACGGTTGAGAATGAAGAGGTTTGCAGGACTGGTTAATTAGTTGAAGAACCAGTATTCAAACCCAGATTTGTGGCAGGCCAGATTTATCTTGTTCACCATGACATTGACAAACTGACAAGCTCTTTCTGTCATTGCCTTAAGAACTTGTTCTGCTAGCATGGTTGTGAGCCTTCTACAGAGGCATGCCCCCTCTCCTCAGCCACCCTGCCCCTGCCAGTCTTGGTGCTACTGAGGGTGGGGCAGGGAGCATTTTGTTCATAGCCTTTTTCCCCTCTTACATATTCCCATTTTTCTTTGTCTGTGGATTGGTAATATGTCTCCGTTGAAAAATGCTTCCTTGCTACACTCTATCAGACTTTTGCAATTTTACTGATGCAATCTACTCACATGCAAAAGAAACATTAGTTTGAACCTGAAGAAAGAGTGACATAAATATTAAAACCATGCAATGAGTTTAAAAGCTATCCGAATACTCAGAATGGTAGACTCTTGGCATTGAAAATGATCTTAGATTGCTTATTTAGGTCATCTCTTCACTCTGCACCCCTGAAAACACACACACACACACACACACACACACACACACACGCACACACACACGCACACACACTCTCTTCACCTTGTTCTGAAGCCCCTGGATGAACACCTCCAGAAACAGGATAATCACCACCTCCCAAAGCAACTTCTTTCATCCTTGGATAATCCTAGGGTAAAAATGTTCCTCTCCATATTGAGCCAAAATTAACCTCCCCAAGTTTTTTTCCCCTTTTAACTCATAAAGGGTTTAGAAAGTTAGCTTATTAAACAAACAAACAAACAAAATAACAAACCTACAACTGTCTTAGAATTGTTTCTGGTGTTAAGAGACAAGCAGTGCCTGAGGCTGGCTCTCCAGAGAAGGTCTGGCTCCTGGGACCCAGCCTGGCCTTTTGCAAGGAGAGGTATGAACTTGGACCCCTAGTACCAGTGCTCGCTCCTGGGCAGCCTACTGGGAATTTTCTATGGCCTAGTGCATGCCCTGGAGGTCCTAAAGGTTCCAAGCCTGCGACCTTAGCTAGATTTTGGCCCCAGAGGCCATCTGTCTCCCGGAGCAGTTCAGGATCATTTTGTAATCTTCAGAGGCCTTGCGGCATATTCTCTTCTGTCCCGTGACCTGAGTGATATTCCGGGAACCCTCAGGCCACGTGAGGGGAGGGACTACTTCCTGGAACTTTGATCAGTGCCAGGTTGCTGGGTCCACACTGACTACACCAGACACCTTCTGCTTCCAAGGAAGAGCCAGGGAAATCAGTCCCTGCCTGCCCAGCCCCTCACGGTAGGTCTCCTGGGTCTGTGGGAGGAATCTGGTGTCCTGGCTAGGGGGCAGGGGAGGGGCTGGCAACTCCTCCCAGGTTTCAGAGCATGTCCCCAACTCCAGGCAGGCTGCAGCACCTGTGTCCCCTGGGAAGAGTCCCTGAGCTACTCTGCCAGGGTAGTGCTGGGCTGTGGCAGGAGGCAGCTCATGGTAGGGGAACTCTGAGATAAAGACCAGCTTCCTGTGCTCGGGGAGCCCACAGTGAATGGTGATAAGCAGGGTGATCATTGTCCAAAGTTGTCTGGTCCCGCCCTAGTTTGTGCCTGTCATCCTAGCATAAGTATCACTAGCTCCCCTTTCATTTCCAGAAGTGTTCTGATTTAGGTATACAGTCGCTCTAGGAATAAAACGTGTATGCGGCTATCTTTTATTGAACATTTACTATTTGCCAGGCACTGTGTTAAGTGCTTTGTATTTACTATCTTATTTAACATATTCATCATCTAACTGAGTTCTAATTTTAACCCTAAGGGATGGGGTTGTAATTATGGATGGGGAAATTGAGGCTTAGAGAGATGGAGTGACCTGCCCAGGCCCACACAATGAGTAGGTAACGGTGTCAGAATTTGAACTCCACTAAGCAGAATGAAGACTAAGACCTGAGATTCAGGGTCACGAGAACCATGAGCACATTCTGTTCAGTTCAGCACACAGGGCCTGGGCACCTTCTCTGTGCTCAGCCCCGAGCCAGGTGTTGGGGTGCACAGGCCAGGTAGAAGATGCTGCAAACAACTAGAAGACAGAGCAGAAGGACCAAGCAGTCAACAGAGAACATGAGGTGACTTGTGGAATCCAAAGAAGGTGTAATCAGGGAAGGCTTCTGGGAGAAGTGTGACTAGTGCTGGCCTGGTGGTAGGTAGGTAGGTAGGTAGAATGGAGACAGGTAGCAACAGGGAGCAGAAGGCACAGGCATTCTAAAGTGTGAGGGGCTGTGTAAGTGACGGTTAGAGCTGGGGCCCTGTGCAGAGCATTTGAAGAAAGGACAGTGCCCAGTTTACAGCCTCCTCTTATTTCAGATTGTTAGCTATCTTCTCTCCAAGAATGCTACCACAGCTGATAGACAAGCTCCCTTGAGCCTTTGCAATTTGCAAAGGAAGGAACAAAATCATGTAAGCCTCTATTATGTGCCTGGGATTGTGCTGCATGTTTTACGAAATTATCTCAATTTTTATAAGAACTTTCAACCTTATTACAAAAGTGAGAACTGTTATTTTAAAAATGTAGAGAAATATGATTAAGCAAAAAGAAAATATTTAAACCACCCACAATTCTCCTGTTCAGAGGTAACTATGGCAAATATTTTGCATATAATCTGAAGCTATGGAGGAGCCCATTGCAGAGTTATTTCATTTACTTCCATGTGTATTGGAAGGGGCTTTCTATGAATAACCAAAGATACTTCTCTCTGATCTCTCAGGAAATTCCAAGGGTTTTTGGAGCTCTGTGCCAGGAACCAGGATGAAGACCAAATACATATTTCTTATTATATCACAATATCACAAAATCAGTGCCAGTTATCTCATTTAATTGCTGCAATAACTCTTAACAACACTGTAATTTAGATAGTACTATTATTATTATCATGATTGTTCCTAATACAAATGCAGAACCTGGGACTCTGCAGGGTCACTTTGCTGTCTGGGACATACCAAGCAGCGGGGTGGGGAGGGCTGGCCCTGTAGAGCAGGACAGAGGCAGGAGCCCACATCGAGTCTGATTGCCTCAGCCACTTGACTTATTTTCCTGGGTTGAAAGGGAAAGGAGATTGAGGTCCGGGAGCAGCAGGTCTTTCCTGGGGACCTGGATAAGACAGTCAGCAGATCTGGGCTCCCATTACTTTCTGGAAAGAGTGACTGTTAGCACTGTGGTGGATGACAGACTGGCTTGTGGCTCACACAGAAATGTACCAAGCCAAAAGCAATTTGAGAGAGGAAAGAGTCCATTTGCAACCAGTAACCCCACCTCTCCCAGCCCCCCTCCTACCACCCCCCCAAAAAAAAATCCAGACTTCCTTGGCTTACTGAGAGCATGGAACATTTTTGTGGGTATTTCTGGTTTCTGCATAAATGCAGAGGTGGTTTTCGAATGAGAAGCAGTAATTTTCTGGCTGCTGTCCCACTGTCCCCGCTGGTGTCGGCCTCCACAGTGCCTAAGCAGGGGCACTTCCCATCTCCAGAGCCCCCAGTGATCTACTCTTGAGGGAAGGAGCCCAAGTCCAGAGCATCCTGGCCAGAGCCATCAGAATCTGTGCTCCACCTAAACCAAAGACAAAACAATGACACATTTCTCTTGACTAGAATGAAAGAGCCAGAAAAAGTGCCATAGAGAGTCATAAACCTCCTTGGTCCATAAGTGGAGTAGTTGGATGATCTCATCAGTCATTTGATAGCCAAACTCTGTGACTACTTCAGAACAAAGCTGTGCTGGCCTGAACTCAGAATAATCAGGGTCACCAATGTTGCTGAGTATACACTGTGCTAGGCTTTGGGCTTGGAACTTTCAATGCATATTCAATCCCCAGAACAACCCCACAAGGAAGGTAGTATTGAAGTTCACTGTTTTGAAGATGAGGAAATTGAAGCACAGAGAGGTTATCTAGTTTAGCCAAGGCCACACAGTTAATAAAGGATAGAGACAAGATTTGAACTCAGACCATCTGAATCTGGAGCACAAACTCTTAGCCATTCTGGCATGCTAGGAGAATGAATTGGGCTGGAAGTGAATCATTTGGAAATTATCTGTGTTTCATACCCTCACTGTGAAGTACCATTCATTTCCCTGTTTCTTCCTGCTCCAGTAGATAGGTGCAAGAGGGGTGTTCCCCTGAACTTTATGTGGTCCTCCCCTCCACCATGAAACTACAGGGGTGAGAAGTTTGCAGGATCAAAGGGACATGCTCATCAGAGGCTATGCCCCATTTTAAACCATGTTTCAAGTACCCAGAAGCCATCCTGTGTGGTTTGCCTCCCCAGATCTGTCTTCCTTAGGCTGACCATGTCATGGAAGTTCAGGCCCTTAGGCATGTGGGGTTTCTACTTGCAGTACTGGAGTCGAGTGGGAAGAGAAGGGGAGAAATAGCAGGTGAGCACCCTTATGCATGTTCGTCTTGGGTCCTGCAAATGTGAGCAGGCCTGTCCATCCACACTGATTTCACTACCATGGTATGGAGCCTCAGGGTGTCATGGCAAGCACCTTGCTTAGAACTCAGGCCATCAGGACTGATCCTGACTCCTCACTTAGCTGTGTGCCCTTGGATCAGTCTCTGTGGCTCTGGGACCCCTGTTTCCTTGTTCTGGGCACATTTAGATTTGCT
This sequence comes from Eidolon dupreanum, assembly GCA_028627145.1. NCBI lineage: Eukaryota > Metazoa > Chordata > Mammalia > Chiroptera > Pteropodidae > Eidolon > Eidolon dupreanum. Next base: position 113,574,538 of record CM053507.1, read on the forward strand.
CTGAGTGTGGAGATGTATGTGTAGGAGATTTGGGAACTGGAAAGCGGGAACAACCCCCTCAGCTCTGCCACCCACATCAGAGGTTCCCTACTATCTCCCTCACCCGCTGCTGCCCAAGCCAAAGCTGACTTGCCTACACTTGATTTTCTGTGTGACTGATGCCATAGTTTTAATTTAAGTCCTGAACTCGAGTTACTTCCTTCACTGGAAAATTCTAAAGCATGTATTTCCAAATGACAGTGGATTAGAAGTTAGAGGCACAGGCCAAGGGAAAAGGGAACACCTTCTGACGTTGGCTCAGTAGGTAAGACACATTCTCCCCATGAGACTTTAGCTTTCTTTTCATCTGCACTTCCTGCCTTGGTCCCAGCTTTCCTGGCAGGAGCTATCGGAAAACCAGGGGATTTGAGTTCAAACCCAAGCCCCACTGTGGACGCCCTCCCTATGAAGAGGCTGGTCAGGTGGCCTCTAGGGCCCTCGTGTCCCTTCTGGTGGAATTCTTTTCTGAAAACTGCCTGTGAGAACCAAGGACCAAAGGGGTTAGCAAAAAAAAAAAAAAAAAAAGGGGCAGGCCTGTGATAACATTATGGCATATTAAAGGTAGGAATTGCTTCCCTCTTACTCTCAGAAGGGTGAGGATTTGAGGCCACTCTTATGGCCTGGCTGGTGGTCGCTCACTCTGGACTTGAACCATTTCAGGGACGGGCAGCTCTGCCTGTCAGGTGTGGGGGGGTCAGTTCAACAAACCCTAATCAAACCCACTGTGTCAACACTGTGCTGGATGCTGAGCGTGACGAGATGAGTGAACCCACCTTCTTTCCAAGAGGACCACCATGAAAACCCTGCATTTCAGAGGACTATTCTAGGGGTCAGGGAAGGAGTCTGTCAGGATCTCTTGGGGTTTTGTGTAGGATCCCTAGGGGCAGCTCAGGTGGCAGGTGTGATGGGACAATGGTTGCCTCACCCATCTTCGGCCAGGGTGTGATGAATCTGGAATTTGCATTTATGGAAGTTGGACCACTGCAAGCTCTGTAAACGATGATGACGTGGGTCAGAGCAGTAGTGACCTGGGAGGTGCATGCCCCCTAATAGGGCAGCTAAGCTCCAGTTGATCTTGTCACATAGGAATGAGCCCACTGACCCTAAGTCATCCTGAAGTCTGGACTTTTAGTGTGATATTTCTCAAATTTTGCATGACTCATGAATGGTTCATACATAAAAAGGACTGAGAAATAAACAAAACACACTTGTAAGCTGCATCACTTGTGACCTGTGGGTGGATGCTGACATTTTTTAAACAATTGATATTTAGTCAGTTAAAAACCTGGTCCCCTTCCCTTATTTAAAACAAAAGCCAAAAACCAAAACCCTACTGGTTTGTGGAATCTCTGCATCAGGACACACAATGTTGGAGTTCCATGGCCTCCAAACAGTTTGGCAGCAGTACTGAGGAGCCTGACTACTCGTTTCGAAATAAAAGCGTGTCCTGTCGCCGTGGCAGCTCTCACTCTCAGCGGACGTGCAAAGAGCAGATGGTAAAATCTCTTCACGATTAGGAATGTGCTGAGATTTGGAGTCTCAGGAAGAGTTATGGTTTAAAAATTTCCAACTCAGGAATAATCTGCTCTATTTTTACATATTGTTTTAAAAATTCCACAATACTCATAGTCTCCTTTTATAACTCTCTTTAATGCCTTTTCTGCCTTCTTGCTGCCTCTTTCTCCAATCTGGAAAGAACAAAGGCGGTCCAGGAAACCGGGGTCTTGGTCTTGCCACTAACCTGAAAGGTGGCTGTGGACAGGCCACGTGACACCCTCGCTGTCAGGAGGTCAGAAGCCTGGTCCCACTAAACTGGCAAGGCTCTGTGAGGTAGTATGAATGCAACCATTAAAAACATAAACTGCTGTCCAAATGGGTGGCCTCCCTGACAGACCAAATCCCCATCTTCAGGCTCCCCGTCCAGTGCACTGGTCACTGAACCATACCGCCCTCGATAAAGGCACCACTTCTGTTCTCTTCCCACTTGGATCTAGGAGATGCTTCCTGGAGCCTGGCTGCGCTGGGCCTACCTCCTGCTCCTGACCAGGCTCGCCCAGCCCTGCCCTGTGGGGTGTGACTGTTTCATCCAGGAAGTGTTCTGCTCCGACGAGGAGCTGGCTGCCATCCCACAGGATATCCCACCCCACGCCACAGACATTGTCTTTGTAGAGACCTCGTTCACTACGGTGAAAGCCAGGGCCTTTGGCGGCAGCCCTAACCTGACCAAGGTGGTCTTCCTCAACACCCAGCTCCACCACTTGGAGCCAGATGCCTTTGGGGGGCTACCCAGACTTCGGGACCTGGAGGTCACTGGCAGCGCCTTTTCCAACCTCAGCACTGACATCTTCTCCAACTTGACCTCACTGGGCCAGTTCACCCTCAACTTCAACATGCTGGACGCTCTGCCTGAGGGCCTCTTCCACCACATGGAGGCCCTGGAGTCCCTCCAGCTACAGGGAAATCAGCTCCAGATCCTGCCTGTGAGGCTCTTTCAGCCTCTGAAACGCCTGAGGACCCTCAACCTCGCTCAGAACCTTCTGGTCCAGCTGCCCGAGGAGCTGTTTGAGCCCCTCGGCAGCCTGCACACCCTGAAGCTCAGCAACAATGCACTCTCTGGCCTGCCCCAGCGTGTGTTTGCCAAACTGGGCAGCTTGCAGGAGCTCTTCCTGGACGGCAACTCCATCTCAGAGCTTCCCTCGGAAGTGTTCTCGCAGCTCTTCTGCTTAGAGAAGCTATGGCTGCAGCGCAATGAGATTAGGCACCTACCACCATCCATCTTCTCCTCCTTGGGCAAACTGACCTATCTGAACTTGCAGGGGAATGCACTGCAGATGCTGCCTGCTGGCCTCTTTGCTCATAGTCCAGGCCTGGTCGGCCTGTCCCTGTCCCACAATCAGCTGAAGACTGTAACCGAGGGAGCTTTTGCCAACTTGTCCAGCCTCAGTTCCCTCACTCTCTCACACAATGCTATCACCCATCTCCCAGCTGGCATCTTCAGCGACCTCGAGGAGTTGGTCAAGCTCTACCTGGGCAGCAACAACCTGACAGCTCTGCACTCACAACTCTTCCAGAACCTGTCCAAGCTTGAGCTGCTCAGCCTCTCCAGGAACCTCCTGACCACGCTCCCAGAGGGCATCTTCGACACCAACTACAATCTGTTCAACCTTGCCCTGCACGGCAACCCCTGGCAGTGCGACTGCCACCTGGCCTACCTCTTCACCTGGCTGCACCAGTACAGCGACCGGCTCTTTAACATCCAGACCTACTGTGCAGGCCCTGCCTACCTGAAGGGCCAGGTGGTGCCTGCCTTGAAGGAAGAGCAGCTGGTGTGCCCCGTCACCCGGGATCACTTGGGCTTCCAGGCCCCGAGGCTGGAAGACAGGGAGCCGGGGGGCAGCTGGGATCTGGCTGTGGAGGAAAAGGTGGCCCGGAGCTGGTGCACCTACAGCAACCCTGAAGGAACTGTGGTGCTTTCGTGTGACAAGGCCCAGTGTCACTGGCTGAATGTCCAGCTGTCTCCGAGGCAGGGCTCAGGCTCCCCAGGACTGATGTACAATGCCAGCCAGGAGTGGGACTTGAAGTCAAGCTGTGGCTCTATGAGGGTCACTCTGTCTATCGAGGCTCAGACAAGGGAGCCCCAGGTGCTAGGCGTACGGAGCCAGGAGCCTGGGCAGATGGCCTCTGGGGCCTCACCAAGGAAGAGGTAGGGCAGAGGGGAAGCCGAATCTGGTTTTTCAGATGCACGGGGTAGAGGTACATGACCGAGGTGGGGGAGGTGGAGGTGGCCAAGTCCACCACCTAGAGTCTCCTCTTCCTCATTCTTCATTATCCCCCTCTCTGAGTCTGAGATCTAACAAGGCCTTCCTTACGCTTTGCAAAGCACCCATTAAAGCTGCATCATGGGCTGGAGGATAAAATATCGCTGCTCCTCTGGTGTTTTTCTATCATTTAATACCCACCACACCCTCATCCCTACCCTGAACTTCCAACCTGGAAGTACTATTTTACAAAATGAAGCCTACCCAGTTTTAATACCCAGTTCAAAAGCCAAATGTCTGTTTCTATTTCTCTGGCAATTTGTTTTTAACTGGTGTAGGAGTGATAGAAGCAGAGGTGATTAGAAAGATGACGGGCAGGGGTCTGACCTTGGTGTGTGGGGCGCTCGTGTCGCCAGCGTCGAGAACACAGGATGAGAGGCACCTTGGGAAGGTAAACACCGGCTGTTAAGCTTTTACCACATGAAGCCCCCAGAGCGGGAGCTGTGGCTTTGCATGATATGCAGACAAGGTGGCTGCTCCCTGAGGAGACAGAAAATGGCTGAAGGGAGAGGCAGAAAGGACAGTGAGCTGGGTGGGCTGCAGTTCTTAGCTTTCTCACAGCACTGTGGGGCAGGCAAGCACATTCTTCTCCCTTGGTTTTCAGGACACCTCCCTTATACCTAATCTTGGCCATTCTTTCAGTCTTATCCAGCTACCTCTTCCATGCTGGTCTCCTCAGGGTTGGCTGTCATTTGGCTTCCCTGGGCAATTTCATGCATGCCCTGTAGTTGGATGCCACCTGTATGCTGATGACTCCAAATCTCTACCTTGGGTTCAGGTCTTTTTGGCTTCATGCTGAGCTATCTGCCTGCTCAGCAACCCTGTGTTCTACCATCGCAGCCACAAATATGTCTAAACTGAACCCTGTCCCCAACTCCTCCTAGATTCCCATCCAGCAAACTGCCAAGCCCAGGAGCTGGGAGTTCTCCATTCTCTCTTCCCCCTTAATGTTCATGGCCAACTAGTCAGTGGATTCTTCTGAGTATCCCCCTCTCCATTTCTCCTTTCCCACTCCTAGGAAGGTGCTTTGTCTCCCTGTACTGAACCATCCTGCAGCCTCTTAACTGGTTTCCCTGCCTGCAGTATAGACTGGCTTGAGTTAAATGCTGGGGTGAGGAAGAGAGAAATAAATAAAATGTATAGCAGGCCCTCCAGGAGTTCGAGCTCTGGTGGGAGAGATCAGACAAAGATGCATGGGACAAAAACATAAACATGGAGAAGCTGGTGCTGGGAAAGCCCTGCAGAGTTCTGGGGAGGTGGAGGCCTGGGCTAGCACATACCTCGGGGAAGGCTGATCTCAGGCCTTGAGGGGGCGACAGACAGCACACGGAGGGTACTAGAGATGTGTGCAAGAGAGTGTGACCCAATGGATGGAGACAGGCAAGCAGTGAGGTCAGGGCAGCATATGGGGAAGGCTACTGGTGAGAGAGGGAAGGAGAAAAGGCTAGAAAGCTAGCTAGAGCTAGATTATGTAAGGCCTTGAAGGGCCAACTGAGAAGTTTGCATATTTATTAAGGATGCCTGGCAGTTATTAAAGGACTTTATGCAGAGGAGGGCCATGCTTCTGCCTGTGCTTTAGACAGTTGGCCGAGTGCAGTTTGAGGAGAGCAAGTGGCAGAAAAACAGTGAGGACTCTTGCCTAGCTTGAGATGAGAGCCATGAGGGCCAGGGATGCTAAGTAAATAAAATGAAAAGTTTCAGTATCCAAACATCACATACGCAGATGGATTAAAACACCTAAATGTGAATTACAGAGATGTGAATTCAAACTACCTAGGCATCACTTTGCACCTACTGATCTCACAAAAATTTGAAAGCTGGATCATGCCCAGTGTGGGCCAAGATGTGGGCATCAGGGGATCTCTAGGTACTGCTGGTGGGCACAGATACTCCAAGGACACGCCAACAAATTTTAGTCTAAGAAAGTTTTGCTGAGGGAGTCAGAGGCCAGGTGGATAGGGTTGGAAGATGGAGGAGGGGGAGAAGCCTGGAGTGAGTCTCAGGTTTCTCACCTAGGTGGCCAGGAGGACAGTGAAGCCATTACCTAAGGGCAGGAGCAGGTTTAAGGGAAGGGAAAAACAGGAGGGCAGCTTCAGATATGAAAGTATACTTCTCTCTCATATCCAGGGCTGCCCTTTAAAATACACACAGTTCCTGAGGCTAAATCAATTCAATTCTAAGGTGAGGGAAGGTAGTTCAGCAGATTCTTCAAAGGAACAGACTCTCTCTGTCATCAATTCTTTTGGTTCAATTCCCCAAAGCATTTGGTTTAAGAATAAACTTGACCAGATCCTTCCAATGTTGGGCAACTTTACCTCCTCAGGAAGGCCAAGACCTTGAGTGACTAAGGGTTCTGTAATGGCGGCCCCCAGACTTGTGCTCTCACTGCCCAGGCCCACAGCCTGGCTCCGTTAGGTTGCGGGCCTCTGGCTAGGTATGATGGCTACTATAAGGGGAAAGGGTCGCCACACCTAGTACATAGAAGCACGTCACAAACCTCCAACAAATGAATGCCCGTGTGAGCTATATAGCACATGGTCCAAATAAATAGTCATGCATCTACTGCCAGGAATAAAGGAACAAGATAATTGAGCAGACGTTTCTCTTAATTAGCTTTTTTCCCCAAAATATAACTCTTTATTAAGTCAAAATATAATAATTTCTCTCTGTGCCAAATGGTGCTGAGGAAAGAGCACTAGCTGACAGCTAGGGATTGCGTTGTCTGGGCGAGCCGCTTATTCTCCCTTCCAAGTAGGCCAGGCAAAACCACACTCATTGTGTTCTTTTGGGTAGAATTTCCAGAGTTAGTGAAGAAACATACACATGTTGCACAGGACATACTTATACTAAAGATCTATTCATGGGTTACCTGACATCCAAATTTAACTGAGTATCGAGTATTTTATCTGGTGAATCAACTAGCAGATGAAGGAAACAATGAGCAGAGGTGATGGTGGAGTGGCTGGTTCTCCTCAGGGCTAGAGAGGCCAAGGCCAAGTCTGCAGTAGTGGAAGTCCTGACCACTGAGGGGGCCACTGGGATCTTGAGGTTGGAGCTGACAGGAAATAGTAGGCTCTGATCATCCCCCAACTCAGACTGCAGCAAGCTGGTGAAGAGTCAGCTCAGGGTGTGTTATGCACCCCAAGGGTCCTCGTGTCCTGCTGCCTGTCTCCTTGTGGAGTGGCCCCAGTCTGGTGCAGCTGGGGACTAGAAACCTGGACACTTGGCTACGCACTTCCTTAACATTCAGTTTTTGGCAAATTATGGCTCCTCTCTGGGCCTTAGTTTCCTCATCTACATAAAAAGGAGTTTAGTTCTTATTGTTGATTGAACCCTAGAATCACCTGGGGGGGGAGCAGGGGGTAAAAAAACCAACAATAAGTACCTGGGCACCATTTCCAGAGACTCTGATTCAACTGGCTTGGGGGAGACCCAGATATCAGTTTTTTAAAACTCCCCCAGGAATTCTAATGCTCATCCATGGTTCAAAACTCGGGGCTCAATTTCGTCCAATTCTAGGTCTTACCACTATGTGTAGCTAGATCCTGGGCAGTGAGTCAATGTTAGCCTTGTCAGACCCTCGTGGTATAATGCCTTGGATGAATTCATGAACAATACGAACCACAACATTGGGAATAACAATATTTAATAGGGCTTTTTTCTTCTCGGCGTTTTTTATTTTACCATTCTCATGTTCTCAGTAGATTTGAAGAAACAAGCTGAGTGCATGCTGCCTTGTTTTCTTGCAGTATGAGGATGGCTGAGTCATTCTAAAGCATCTTCCTCCAGCAGGTGGGACTCCTTTGCCCCACATCTTGAATGTTCTACTCTCCTTCAGTGATTCTCTGCCACTTAACCAGAAATGTAACTTGTCCAAATTACTCAAGCTCTCTGTGCTGCAGTTGCTTCAGCCATACTGTTTATCATAGGCATGATAATACCTATCTCTTAATGTTATTGGTGAAGAGAAAATATTAAGAGTAACAATGACACATGGTATAAGTTCTCAAAAAATGATATCATCTATCTATCTATCTATCTATCTATCTATCTATCTATCTATCTATCTATCATCTATCTATCTATCTATCAATCATCTATTATCTATCTATCATCATCATCATCATCATCATCGTCATCATCATTATTTCCAGAGAAGTGTGGTGGGTGTTGGGGGAGGCAAGAACTGGCCAACTGCCTCCCTATTTTGTCTGTCCCCATTGTTGTTTCTTGGAAAATGTTGAAATTGCTGTTATAATATCAACATTATATTATTTGGGAGGATTGGAAATGCCTCCTCAAGTCGTTCAGTGCTAACAGGGTATATGAGAAAACTGGATGGCGCTGCCAAAGATTAGACCATTTAGCACAAGATAAGTTCAAGTTTTCAAGCTGTTTTTGGCTTGCCTCCATCTCTTTTGCATCTGCAGACGTTTCAACGTTTCAACGTTTCACAAACCTGCAACTTTCCAATTCTGGGTCTCGGCCGCCCTCTTGTGGCCCACCGGGAGAACGGCTCTCCTCACCCGGAGTAACAAAGCCGCGCAGGGTGGCGCCGGTCATTACTTTCAGGAAGTCACAACCCGGGTTGCCTAGAAAGGAAATTCGAGCACATCGACTGGGTGGCCCCGGGAGACACTTCCTGGAAGACAGACAGAGATGCCGAGGCTCTGTCTTCTGTAACTCTGGAAACGTGCCGGATTCGCTGGGTGCCCGCTCCCAATAAGTGGCCGGTGCGGAGGCTGAGGTCACCACCTGGCGGCACCGCCACTTCGTGGCGCTTGGTCACGCTGGGGCATTCTAGTTTGTCCTAGTGATGCTAAGTGTCCTGCACGGTGGGACCATCCTGCACGGCAGTGAGCTGTTAGACACTGCTGTGGGTGGAATACTGTCCTGTGGTAATGATCTCTGCCTCGCAGCCACCCTTTAGGTACAAACCGAAATTGTCTCGGTTTCTTTGACGTATGCACCCTATAGTTTCCAGGCCTACACTTCAGCATGCATATTCTCAGAAGATTGTGCTTTATTTTCTTTGGAGTTTTATGAAGAGTTTTTGGCAGTTTGGAAAATCTTTTCCCCTTGGCAAAGAGTCAAATACACAGAAAAAGCAACTTCAATTCATCCTTTACTCTTAAATTCATCCTCTACTTAGTAAAAGTAGGTGAGAGCCTCTAAGTACTTCACCAAGTCTCTGGTGAGGTCTTAGCCAAGCATTTACACATGGAAATGAATATTATTTTATAAGCTACATTTTATTTCTAACTTATTACAGTTAGAATATTTAGTTTTAAAATTCTGAGATCTGATTATATTATCTGTAAAATTTATTTCAGGAGACTGAAGGGGATATTAAGGATCATTTATTATAAAAAGAGTGTTAGATCTGTCAACGATGAGATCCACTGTTTCAGAAGGAGCAAAAGTTAGATGTCAGAGTCTCCAGAGAAAAAGAACCAGTAGGGTTAATAGAAAGGTATATAGGTTTATGATAGGAATTGGCTTACGAAATTACTGAGGCAGGAAGTCCCATGATCTGCCATCTGCCAGCTGAGAACTGAGAGTTAATGGAGCTTCAAAGGGCAGGAGAAGATGAACAGCTAAGCTCAATCGGAGAGAGTGGATTTGCCCTTCTTCCACCTTTTTGTTGTATTTGGGCCCTCAGTGGGTTGGATGGTGTCCACCCACATTGGTAAGGACAATCATCTTTACTTCGCCTACCAATTTAAATGCTATTCTCCTCAGAAAATAGCCTCACGGACACACCTTCCAAAGTATGCTCGCCTGGCCTGGGAGATGGTGGGCACCAGCCAGAGTCTAAATCCTCAGACCTCCAGGACAGCTAGACTTCTGGGCCACAGCTGATGCGCAGAGTGCCATCATGGCCTTCTAGCCTGACCCCTCAGGAACTGCCTACTGGTTGTGCCCAGTGACGGTCAGCTCACTCCCTCCTAATGCAACCCAGCCTTTCCTGGGCAGCAATGACAGTTCAGACGAGACTTGCTGTGACATTCCCACTGGCGCAACCAAGAGGACACCCCCGGCCATACAACAGCCCTTCAGAAGTGGGAGCAGCCTTCACGTCCCCTCGATCATCCCAGCCCTTAGTCATCCCAGCTCCAGTCCAAACACCCCCAGTGCCAACTTCTCATTAGCAGCTGCTTCTCACAAGATGTGGTCTTCATACAAGCCACAACTGGGTGATCTTGAAGGATGTGCCCTCTTCCTGCTGGGGATGGAGTATGAGTATGGAGTGTACACCTGACTGCTTTTCTGCAGGACTCAGCCTCTGGCCAGTGGCTTCATGGTAGACAGGAAGCCATTTTCCTTGATGCCATTGTCTGACAGGTTTCATCCATCGCTGACTCCAGTGGTCTTTTATCTTTCTCAAAACAATGTGGCTCACTTTCCTGTTACCTTTGGTTCCAATGCTATAGAATGGATTGTCCCAACAACACCCTTTCTTTGTCAAGCTGGATTTCACAGAAACTCCAGAGACTCTGGGGCCAGTCTTAATAGAGAGATACTTCATGGTCAAGGACATTCCTGTCATTGGATGGGGAGCACTAATGCTCCTGCAAGGTTGAAAAAAGGTAGAATTTGTGCAGCATTTGCCCAAGACCTTTGAAGTAGGTGTACTGACTATCTGCAAGGCCAGGTATGCTCAGGTGTTTCTAGAGGCCCCCACCCCTGACCCTTTGTGGCCTGTCTTTAAGGTGCTCACATACTACCTGGCCAGCTGCAGAAGCAGAAACTTAGTCTTGAGAATGCCAGATGAATCAGGAAAAGACTGTCTGATGATCTTAAGAGTTAGAGAACTGTTCTTGAACAACACTGCTACTTCTTTCCTGAATGAGGAACCAGGGTGCCAGCCGTGCTTTGTATACTGGCTGGAGAGAGATGTCGCTTTCAGAGAGTCTTTCAGAGACTGTCCCACTGACACTCTCCTGCTAGCAGAAACCGGAATTAGATACCTGCCTTCAGGATTCAGGACATCCCAGCGAAATGAGCATTCAAGACAATGGGACCAAGTTTTTCTGGAAACGCCTTGAGTTGGAAACAATAAATTTGGAAAGCAACCTCGAAAGGAGGCTCCTGTCTTATGCCTTCTTTGGGTCAGTCAAGCGCACACAGGGAATCTTGGCTCCATCTAGCTGGGACATTCTAACCCAGTCCCATTGTATAATGCCGCCCTCCCAGGAGCAGAGCCTGCGATCAGAACTCCTGACAGCTCTGTGCTTCTGCCAAATTCAAGAAGCTGGTTATTTTTTGCAACCAAATGTCAGCTCTGCCTTGGGGAATCATGGATTTGGAAAATGCAGATTTCTTTCAGCTTGGAGGCCTATTAAATCACCTCTTCAGAGAGACTGTGTTTTCTTCTCTTGCAAAATCTGAGGAGTGTCTCCCAGCAGTTGCTGAGGTGGTAAGCTTGTCTCAAAGGACTGTTGCATCCTCATCTGAGCTCTCATCCATGACATGCCTCCTCAGGTGGCCCCAGATAATCCCCAGGTGGGTGAAGTCATTAGTGTCTCACTGTCACCCTTTTTGCAACAACTCAGCGGCCTGCTTTGCTTATACATGGCCTTGCTGAGGCTGAGCCATCCTCAGGAGCATTAATATCATCACTGATGACCATCTAGCATCACCCACACCCCTCTCTGCAGCCCACCACACTCAGCCTCCTACCATATCCTCATCAGCCTCCTCTGTGCAAATGCCAGCCCTCAAAACATACACAGCAACCAACTCTCTGTGATGGCACTTCATCAATCCTGATGTCTTTTTAGCCACCATGACCTGCAAACTTTAGCCCTCCTATCACTTGTCCTTATGACCAGAATACCAGTCTTTGGGGCAGGGGTTGTCTTCCTGGCATTGGATCAGTAGCCCAGGCCACAGTGGGATATGCTTCCCTCTGCCTAGACTTCCTGATTATCCTCAGCAGGGAGCTCGCCACTACCACATGGAGCCAAAACCCTCCAAGAAGGAATTCCCATTCACTGCGTGTCCAGGGAGGTCCCACAGCCAAGGCCTCTCTCTGTTCCGCTTTACTTCCTACAATAAATCTCTATGTACTTTCGCCCACCCTGTTCTCAGCAGCACAGCAAACACTCAGAGATAGCTCCACTGACCTCTGATTCTCCCCCTCGCCCCTCTCAGGGCTTCAGAGTGGGTTAAGATCAGTACACCTGCTATAGTTTGTTCTTGCACCTGTAACTGAAGCTTGGCTCTTTTTTCACCGTCACCTGCTGCGCCATCAGTCATGGCACCCGAAGCCTCCTCCCTGTGCCCCCGACACCGAGAATGCTGCTGGACGGGAGGTAAGCCCAGCACAGAACTTTTCCTGTATGACACATCCATCCCATCAAGTCGCCCTGAAGCCAGTGTGGGCACACACAGACTCCTGCACTAGAGGGGACATACGACTCTTAGGAGAGGAAAGGGGACCCCTGGCTTACACTTGGAGGCTGATTGGGAGGATCTGTAATCAGTCTCTGGGCTGAGTCTATTTTTGCTCTGAAATCTGTGTGTCAGCCATGTGTCTTTGGTATATGATATCGTTTTGACATCTATGAAGCTGCCAAACTTGTGATGCCTCCTGGAATCTTAAAAATTGGATCTATGAAATTGGCATATTCTACTAAGGACCTTTGCAATAAGTATCGTTAGACCCACCACATTTGCCCACAAACACATCCCATATTTAAATTGAAATATAAGGAAGCATTCATGAAAAATTTCACTATCCAACCTCTATATTCTCCAAATTAGAGCCCTAAGCCAGAAAAAAAAGAAAAACATCTCCCAAGACACCAAAATCAGTTTCCACTGCCTTAGATGAAAGCTCATGTGTTTGGTCACAGGACCATTCTTCTGCTCAGAGTCTGTTTACTTTATGTCAGACATAAGTCCATCGATACACAAACTCAAGAGAAGAGCAGCTGGGGCCATTTAATGGAAGGCAGATAGGTAACTTCTAAGGAAAACACGTTATTTGAACTGGAGCTAGAAGTCAATGATGAACTGAGATAGATAATGATGACCCCGAGCTGCTTGGAAGAAGTGGACATTATGTAAATGCTGCCGTCATTTGCGTGTCCATGAAAGCAGAACCCCTGGCAAAGACTCAGCTGTAGTTTAATTGGGAGGTGATCCCAGGAAGCAGGACCATGAGACAAAAGGGGGAAAACAACATAAGGATATACTGCGGAAGCCGCTGCTGTGCGAAACGGGGCTCAGTTCTGTAAGAACTGCTTGAGAAGCACCCAGAACATCTCTAGAGCTGCTCTGGACAAGAGGTGAAGCATTTATCCATCAGCTCCCACTTCCATTCCCCCATATTTCTGGGAAGTGGGCCTGAGGAAGGCCAAGGGGCAGAGTGACAATGGAAAGCCAGGCTTGAGGTGGGCGGCTCCTGTCTGTGACTAAGAACTGAAGCTGCTGCTGGAATATTGGCAGGATGAAGCCATCTGCTGCAAGCACCCTCTGTTTACAGCAGTAGCTGTAAACTGTAAGGGGTGTAAGTGTTAAATGTTTTATCAATTAACAAGGCAAGTCCTCAGTTATCCAGAAGGTGAGCCAGTCCAGGATGCTAAGTCAAGATGGCTCTGGGCTCACAGAGTGTCCTTTGGAATGTAGAAACAACCCATGTGTCTGCAGATACACTCATGTGTGCCGTGGATACAGTCATGTTCGTGGGGCTGTTTTAAGTGGAAGCACTGGGAGGGAGACATAATTAATCCTGGCTTGAGCCCTCAGGACACTTAAATGCAGCTCCTCCTGTCACCCTTCTTCACAGCTTTCCCCTAGCTTAGCTACCTGTTACCTTTTGTTTGTACCCCTCTTAGGCTGGTATGATCCCTTGATTCATTCCACAAACATTTTCTGGAATCTTAGGTCAGGCTCCTCAGAAGCAAACCTTGAGATGAGGGTCCAGATGCAGGTGATTTCTTACAAGTGTTCTCTGGAGAAACTGGTAAGGGAGGGAGGGAAAACAGGAAACAGGACAGTGACAGAGATAGAAGAGGAGCAGCATATGATTTCAGGCAGAGAACCAGCCCCAGCCCAATTCCATAGAGAAAGCTCCGGAGTATAAATTATATCTCACAGTTTGCCCCAACTCCAGCCAAGGAGCTGGGCTTTATACCCCTCAAGACAGCTCTCCAAAGAGTTACAAGGGCCTAGGTCATGAGTGAAAGCACCCAGGGACTGGAATGGGCACACAAAATCAGCAAAAGGGACCTTGGGGATCTGGAGGGGCATTGACAGCCCTACTCTGTGCCCAGCACTGAACTAAGGGTGTGGCTTGTGAAAGGATCAAAGTTTTGCTATTCCAAAATATACCTTTTGGGATATTGCTTTTAAGCTTGTTATGAAGAAACAAAAGACTCAGAAAGAACCTTTGACCCTCTCTCTTTACCTGCCTAAAGGAATTCATGCAGAAAAACCTGCTTAAAGGAAGGGAGCATCACCTTAGCATCATAATATAAACCACCTGTGGCAGATGGGGAGAAATCTAGCAAAGCCTGTTTGCTGAACTTCCCCTCTGTGCCCCATTGTTTCTGGGTGGGCCTACAAGTATTTGTTTACCACATGTTTGCTCTTTCTCTTCTGACCTATAAATCACCTGCTTTCCTTTTGAATTCCCAGAACCTGCCTCCCTCCTCTTTTCTGCAAAATGGCATATGAGGCTCAACTGCCCAGTGCGTCTTTTGGTCTCATATTATTATCACACCCCCATGTGTATATTCGTAGTAAATTTTGGACATGTTCTCCTATTAATCTGTCTTATGTTAACTTGATTATTAGCCCATATAAAAGAATTTAGAAGGTGGAAAGAAAATTATATTTTGACCCCCACACTTTACTGTATTTGCTCTCTATCCCCTTGGGGAAGAACTGGTTTTGGTAACTCTTGTCCCCAAGTGCACTCTACCCTAGGAGACCTGGGTTCTCCATCCTATCCTGTGACTTTAAGAGCCTCAGTTTCCCATATGTAAATGAGGGAGTTCGACTCTGTAAGACACACCTCTCCCCTTCTACCCTCACAACTAACTAGGTGGTCGCTGAAGCTTAATGTTACGGTGTGTGTGCACTGACAAAGAGTACATGTTTTAGTAATCATTTTAGCATTTCCTATTTTTCTTATCTAGGGATACATGATTAGGCTGTTGATGAGACAACCAACTTGTTTTATTAGGTGGTACGGTGGAATCGTAAACATTTTACTTATGTGATTTTAATCATGAGAGCTCAGGAGAAAGATTGAGAGAGGTAAAGAGAGGAAGTGGGGTCGGTATGTGATTTCAGGAGGATGTTTTTTAGGGTGGTTAGATAGTTAAGGCGAACCAGTCTTAAGTACAAAAAGTAAGAATAAAAGATAATTGCCACTTGAGGTCAGGACAAAAGAAGCGTAAACAGTGGAGCTACAGTATCATCCGGCTTTTGCCCACCCACATGGCAAAACACAGAGTAACTGCTGTGTGGCCGAGGTAAGCGTGGCTGTGTGGGAGCCTCTGTGGTGTAGGAGCCCCCATGACAAGATAGTCCACGGGGATGGTGGCTGTACCTCTGCTTCCTAGAGCCCATCTTAAAAAGAGCAGCGTTTTGAGTGACGTGAGTTTTCCTGCCCTTCTCTGGCATCTGTAAAAGTATGTTGGCAGGACAACATCTCAAAGCAGTGTGCTCTAGGCTGACTCATTCTGTGCCTGGGAAGGGAGGTTGTGCCCCAGAGAATGCTTGGGGCCAGGGTTGGGTCACATCGGAAGCCTGAATGCCAAGCAGTCATTAGGGGAGATTGATGGAGGAGGAGTGCCTTTGCGGGGGAGGCCCCGAAGCCGGCTGCAGTTTCATTGTGGTTATTTATGGCCTCTCTGGGGTGTCAGAAACCGGGTTGACAGCTCACTGTAAGCTGACCTGGCTGGCACGCAGCCTGCAGCCTTCTGCCTGCCCATCCCTCAACTTGAGGAATGTCAGCCTCAAAGACAGTGACCAGACATAGTAGGTGTGGAAGGAAAGATTCCAGAATGCATCCTAACCCTCAGACCTCTTTATCCGAGAGAGGCGTGTGTGCGTGTGAGACGCATGCTTGTAGCCCCTAAGTATTTGTATAAGCAGACATTTGTGAAATAGGCATAGCACAGCTAACATGATTCTTATTTTTGTTACAGGGAAAGAGACCACAAATAATCCTGAAGAATAAGTAAGTAATCCAAAAACAGTTCTTTGTCATTGGCTCGTGGAATGTACACCAAATGTTTTTGTTTGTTTGCTTGTCTCCTTGTTTTGTTTGCTTTTGGCGTGTGTATGCACGCTTCTTTTGGCAACAGAAGTACCAGTCCAATTCTATTTAATTTACCTGAGCTTTTGTTTTCCATGCTGAACTGACACTGTGGGTCAAGGGAGTCCAGAAATGTTGTGGATGCTAAGGGTGGAGCTGAGCTGGTCGGACATCTGTGGGTGATTCACTCACTCCAGCTACATAGAGCAGGACCCGCCACTGTGATCAGCAGGAGCATGGCTGACCGTGGCCAGAGCAGGGTGAGAGATAGTGGTGTAAGACCACTTCTGTTTACAAAGCGGGCCTCACCATCCCTGCTGAGTCTGCCTCAGTGACTGTGTGGCGATCAAGTGAAATGATGCCAGAGCCAGTGCTCTGAGATCTCCTGGTGAGATCTGTATCAGTGTGAAATTTCTCTGCCTGGAGGATCTCTTGGGGAAGGAAGTACAGGCCCCGGGGTGAGGCCAGAAGTCTGGTCTGGGTCAGCAGAGCAGCTGATTCGGTGTTTGGGGTATTTGGGAGGGCAGATCCCTGTGGGGAACAGCCTTAGGGAGTGGTAGGCTGCCTGCCTACCCCAAACTCCAGCAGAATCCAAGAGGGTTGGGGAGGGAGGAAGTGATACTTCATGGGAAGAAGGCTGCCTGTTATTTGAGCACCTCTGGAGTCTTAGTCTGAGAAATAAAAATAATTATAATTTGGTGTTTTATTGAGGCCAAGCTGCAACACTGATTCATTGCATTGGGTCCCTTTACTTCCTTACATGTGCTTACTCCATAGACGAACCTCTGCACATCCTATAAGAGACTAATGTGACCAGTTTGTACAGCTTTAAATGAATCCTTCGTTCATTTAACAAGTATATCTAACATGTTTAGAATTGTAGCTCAAATATTTCTATCACCGAGGAGTTCATTTTTGATCCATTCCATTGTCTCTCTCTTATTTCCTGGATTTCATTGGGTAAACATTTGTTGAGTGCCCCTTGAGTACCTACCAGCAGTATGCCTGGGCTCAGGGTGTAAAGATGGCAAGGTGGTCCCCGTCGCTGAGCACTCATGGTCCAGTGGAGAGGCAGAGCTGCCAGCCAATGGTTACGACTTGGGGAGAAAACGCCCTTGAGAGAAACACGGGGTCACAGGACTCCAGAGAGGCATTTTTTGTTAGTTGCTGCCCAGCAAATTACCCAAAACCACAATGGCTTAAACTAACAGTAGTCATTACCACTCAGGGTTTTTGTGGATCAGCATTGCCGACAGGACATGGGGTAGTTTGCACCATAATGTGGGGGCTTCAACTGGGATGACCTGCAGGTATGCTCACTCATTGTTGATGCTGGTTGCAGGTCCCATGGCTCTTCCTGCAGCCTGAGCTTTCTCACACGCAGTGGCTGGGTCCAAAGGCAGGTGTTGAATGGAAGAGAAAGAGAGAGAGAGAGAGAGAGAGACAGAGAGAGAGACAGAGACAGAGACAGAGACAGAGGAAGAAAAAGCGGGAGCAAGAAAGAATATGAATGAGAACCAGGCAGAAGCTTTATCCTTTTTCTGACCAAATCTTGGAAGGCACTAACATCACTTCCACTGTGCTTGATCCGCAGGGCTGTCCCACTCACATCCAAGGGGAAGGGGCACAGACTCACTTCTTGGTAGGAGGAGTGTTGGTCACACTGCGAGGAGATCTGCTGGATGGGATATGCACATGGGAATGTCCATCTTTGGAACATTCCATCTGCCATGCATTAGGACAGGGCAAGGGGAGGGTTTCTGGAGGGGACGAAGTTTGAACTGAGTCTTAAAGCCTGGAGAAAATAAGCTGTGTAGAAAGAGGGGGAAGGAGAGAATTTCCAGGTGGAGAGGTGGCACCCAGAAGGTCCAGGGTGGTGAAGAAGCATGGAGAGTCTGCTGCTCATGTGACATGGATGGTAGGAAGGGAGGCTGAAGAGTGGAGGGGCTTACCCTGGAATTCATGACCCCTGGGGCTGCCAACTCCTATGAAAGTCAGACAAAAAATCTGGCCCCTCTCCCAGGAAGAAGTAACCACAGGATTTTGCACACCATTTTGGAAACCCAGGTCAAGGCCCTCAACCCAAGGGGACCTCAAACATCTCTTCCTGTCATGCACTGTGTTCTACATGCTCTATGTTGTCCACTCCCTTTTTTGCCTCTCCCTTCTAGGTTTCTCATGGTCTAGTGCTTGTCTGCAGATCCCAGCTTCCATGGCCCCCAGTGATATTTACTCTCAGCTTCGTTGCCAACTCGCTATATAGGTTGCAGGCCAAGCTTGTGGGGATAAGAGTCTGGTCCTACTTGGGGATTTCACCTGCTGCTCTGCCTTCTCGGTCATTTAGGATGTGGGTGCCTGGTCATAAGGGGGATGTGGTCATACGATGGCCAGAGATGTGGCTGAGAGTTACAACCCATCAGAAACTGGTGTTCCAGTACAGCGGCCAGCAGCAGGGAGATGGCACTCTCCTCTCCTCAAGTGTATGTAATCCCACGGGGCCCCAGGAATGCATCCAACCCAACCCAGCCCTTGTCCCAAAAGCCTCACTAGACTTAGCATCCACTCGATATCCTTGGTCTTTCTGAAGTGGATGGAGCCTCACTGTTCACAGAATGCTTCATGCGGTTTCAATTTTCCCGGTGGGAGAGGCATGCTCTCCCCGTTACAGATGGGACGCAGACCAGAAAGCATTTTTCACTTGCCCAAAGTCATACAGCTAGTTGCTGTCAGAAGGGGGATGACACCGTGGGTCTGACCAGCCCAGTTTCTACCACGCCATCCACTTTCCTGCACGTGGGACCTGGCATATCACCGAGCCACCGACACCACCTTGCCCTGCCTTACCCTTGAGGCTTGGCTCCAAGACGGTGTGACTCAGGCATGACTCTGCTTTTGCCTCAGCTGGGAAAACCTCAAACAGAGAGCCATGCTGATCCTTCCACACTGCTTCTCTGGCCTTTCAATCCTATGTCTTCATGCTCCATATCCTCCCTAGGAGGCACCTCATGCTCCCCATATTCCAATCTGCACCCATCATCTCTCTCGCCTCAGCTGCCTCCTCTCATGTTCTTGTGGAGGCATCGGCTTGCTGCTGTTACATCAAGCCCCCATCCTCAGCCTGCTTTCTATCTCAGGGTACACATTTCCTTGGTGCCTTAATCTAGTAGATTTGGCCAATAGCAGGCGAAAGGTGGGATGTTGGGCAGAGAGCAACTCGGGTATTTCTTTTGATCTCTCTCTGTTCTAGCATTTACTAGCAGCTGGGTATCCTGTGTGGCTCCAGCTTCCCCCGCACAGACCAGCTCTGGTTTCTTCTGTTCAGCCACGCTACTCCTGGCCTCTTGTCTCTAGTTACACTGTCTCCGCTTTTCAGGGACCCTTCTGCTTTCATTGGTGCCAGTGGCTTCTTTCACTCCTCATCTGGCACTGCCTCAGCATCCTGTTCGGCTTCTCAGCTTTTACATCACTATGCAACCAATCCCCTGTATTAAAGTCCCTCTGTTTGAAATACCAGTGTGCTCCCTACTGCCCAGCTGGATTCTTGACTGAGACCATTTCTTTGTCAGAGGACGGCACCAAGTCAGAGCATTCAGTCATTTACCTCGCCTCTCCCCACCCAGTTAGTCACTGAGGCAGATGACTGTGGCTCTGGAATGCCTCCTGAAGCATCCCCTTCTCTCCTTCCCATTGCAGCAGCCTGGGCCAAGTCCTAATCCTCTCTGGCCTGGTTGGCCTCTCGTGAGGACACCCTGCCAGCCCGCCCACCCACAGCAGCTGGAGGGCTTCAGATGAGGCCCCCAGAACTTTCCCGATCAAGACTGCACTTCAACGTTAACCTTTCCAATCAGGTCCTAAGCTGCCTTCCAGCCCTGACCACCCCCCAGACACTCTTCCTCCCACGGTGCACTCCACACCCCACACCAGACTAGCCATTTCCCAAACATGCCATGAACTGTCCCCCACCGTCTTGTTTACCTGTCCCCTCTCCCTGGACTCCCCTTTCTTTTTACTAATAAAAGTCTAGTATTTAAGACCTACAGCAGATGCTGCCCCCTCTAGGAGGAAAGACATTACTCCCCCTTCTGCCTTCCATTCCCTAGTACTGCCTCCTTAAAGAGCCCTGCTCACATGTGATCACGAGTGTCTTAGGGCTGGGACTCTGTCTGAGGCCTCCTTGTTCCCAAGGACCTAGCACCATGGCTGGCCCTTCCACAGGAATTCAGTAAATGTTTGTTGCCTGCAATGGAAAGTGCTGGTTGGAATCATCTGGCCTCCCAATTCCTTGGAGATGGGAAGGCGGGGCGGGGGTGGGGGGTGCTGCTGCTGCCCCCGGGTCCCTTTCCTGTTTGAACAGTCCACCAGAGAGTTGGGGGCCTCTCCTCTTCTAACACCAGGGCTGTTCATTTTAGTGACATTCTCAATGATCCTGGTTAATGTTTAATTTCAGTTCCTTTGTTTTCTGTAAAGCTGATACCAGGGTGGTATAGCTGGGAATATAAAAGACCACAAAAGGAAAACAAATATCTACCCATTTTTTTCTTAACAGTTAGGAATTGGTTATTTTCCTTGAGCTTCTGGGGAATTAATAGAAATGAAGGCAGAATGTTAAAATGTAGTCCTCCAAAATGTTATAACTATACCCGTTGGTGATTATTCTCATCACAAGCCCCTGAAGCTAGAGCTTTACATGTCAGCAACATGCTGGATTCTAGAAAGACAGACTTCCTGAAACTTCCATACCATTGCTTTCCTACATCACAACTCAGATAGCTTCCGGTAAGATCCTGCATAAAGCCCAAGCTCATCAACTTTAAATTCAAGCCCCACCCACTCTCCCACTGCCTCTTTTCCTGCCAGACATCCTATTTAGAGATCCCAGACAGGCCATGAGGTGGGTCTCACCTCTGAACTTTTTGAGGACAGGATAGAGGAGTGGTTGGAAGTGTGAGGTCTAAATTCTAACAGGCCAGAGTACCTGTCTAAGCTCCAACATGCCCTGGCTGTGGTAGCCACACAGCCCCTAGGCAGCCCGCTCTGATTTCTCTGATCCACAGCTCTGCATCTTTTAGTGTTCACCTGCTCCAAATGCCATCCCTCCCCCATCCCCACAGACATCGTAACCTCCACAGTCTTGCGATTTCTATTTCATTTTCATTTATTTGCATGTGTTTGTCTAGTCTCTCAATCCAGACTCTGTGTACCCTTCAGACTGCTGGCTGAATGACCAAAAAAGGTGGACATCTACCATGAGTAGTGGTCAAAGCTGGTTATCCAGTCCACTCTGGGGACAAGATGCTCGGTGTGTTTAGATTTGCTTATGAGACAGGTTCCTGTAAGATAGGCCTCTGATCTCTCTCTTTTCCCCAAGAATTCAGAATAATCATGAACAGAAAATGGGCATGAGTCTCAACTCTTAGGATCAGTGGCTGACATTCAACTCTCAAACTCAGCCCCTCATGAGTCATCTTGTCTAGGCCACCTTCCACCCCTATTCTCTGTTGCAGTTTTCCTGTCTCTACTCACTGCCTCAGGGCTCTCCCAAGGCAGGACAGGAATTACCTGGGTCTCCACAGGACCCTGGAGTTCATGGGGTACTTGACTCATGGATGAAGATGATCAGAACTCACAGGTGCCACCTCCTGGGGAGAAAAGGAGGTGTTTATGAGCATAGAAAATTTGAGGTGCCCAGGATGAATGACCCTGCTCAAGTTTCTTCCCTTCTTTGGGCCTCAGTTTCCGCCATCTGTCATGCAAGAGAATTGGATCTGATAATCTGGAATGTTCCATCCAGCTCTCTGATCTAGAGATTTTTCAGAGGACGCGAAGAGGTTTTGCTTGCGCTCAACACAGCCTGATACCATGAGGCCTGACCAAATGATGTTTAGAGCAGTGCTTCTAAACCTTCATGTCATATGAATCACCTGCATTTAGACAAAATGCAAATTCTGATTCACAGGATCCGAGGCGGGGCTTCCAAATCTACATTTCTAGTGGGCCCACTCTGAATAGTAGAAGGTTAGCACTGGTTTTCAAGGTGTGACCCTGGGACCCAGCATCACTTGAGAACTTATCCTAGAGCTAATAAGGCTCCACCACAGACCTATGGATCAAGCCCCCTGGGGTGATACCTAGCGATCTGTGTTTTAACTAGCCCTATAACTGATTCTGATACACACTCAAGCCAGCACCACTGCTTTATGAGAACCGGTTCCGAACTTGGAGGTACATAGGAAATATCTAGAGAGTTTTAAAAAATACTGGCGCTTGGGCCTCCCTCTTAGGGATTCTAATTTAATTGGTAGGAAGTGCCTTCTGGGCTCTGGGATTTTTCAAAGCTCCTCAGTGATTCTAACGTGAGGCTAAGGAACGCGTTAGAAAGTGTTAAAGTTGTCAAGCCCACACCTAGGCCTGCGGGGCTCCCAGAAGCGTTCCTCGCGCCACGTCCTCTAGGGCGCGCTGTTGCGCCGCCTGGTAGGCCGGCTGGCGAGTGGGCGGGAGGGCTGTGCAGGCTCGTCCTCGCCCTCGGCTGGAGCTGGAGCAGCTACGGGCTGGGAGGCCCAGCCCTGCGGGGCCAGCTCCTGGCGCAGGCTGCTCTGCTCCGTGCATCTGCACATAGTTAATGTTGGCTGCGGCCCCGCTGCGCTTGACGTCAGTGATGTGCTCGATGCTGGGGGAGACGGAGTCATCGCAGCCGCTGGGTACAGGTTGCTTCACTGTGCGAGCCTTGCTGCCTGCCTCCTCCAGGCAGGACACTGGGCTTAACCTGGACACTGAGCCTTTACTGACTCTTTTCTGAGGACCTGGGAGCCTTTCGCCATTTCCACCCAACAGGGGCATCAATGTCCTCTATCTTCCCCAGTTACTCCCTGCTGCTCCCCTACCTTGTCGGGATCCTGAGGGTCCCGGGAAATCCCCAGGCCTGAGTCCTCAGATTTGCTAGGTCACCTTTCTTTCCCACCTGAGTTTCTCTTCTCCCTGGCTCTCCTCTGCTCTGTTCCTTTCCTGCTGCCTGCTCTTCCCTTTTCTCTCTTATCTGAGCTGTGTGGATCATATATTTCAAGCTAATGTGTTTTCATATGGCAGGAGTGGAAGAGATGGGGCCAGAGATTGCTTCCGTTTAATATGACAAATAAAGTAGTGCATTTGTAAGGAACGTTGTCTATGTTGGTGGGGTGTGCCGGGGTGAGTTCTGGTTGTTGCTGAAGTTTTAGTTTTCAAAAACAAAACTAAACACTTACGCCCTTGAAGAAGGTGGGAGTTGATTCTAACGAGGGGAGCTAGGTGAGATACAGGGGTGCTCTCCTGTCTAGCTTCCCCCAAAGGATGAAGACAGCCTTCCCTGCCCTAGTGTTGCTTTCCCAGCCAGGATGCTAGAGTTTCCTTTATCATAAGTGCTTCATTTAATCCCCGATTATTTCCCCGTCCTTCCCTCCCCACCCCCCATCTGTTTGATATTCTGGGCTTCACTGGTGTGAGATTTCACTTGGGGAAAGGCTGTATGTGTAAAAGCATCTGGAACACCCCCGATGACCCTTCTGTTTTCAACAGTTCACATATTCTAATAGGAGAGAAAAGGTAATTCTGGGAAGCAGGAAGCTGTCTTAATTTTTGCCTCTAGCTTTGACTTGAAGTGCCTGTTCCTGGTTTCTCCCATTTGAACCCCTTGTGCCTCCACCCCCAACAATAACGCTGGCCAGCCAGTAAGGTGGGCATTTCCTGCAGTCCCAGATGAGGGAGGCTGCTCTGGTGCTGGAGAGAGACACAGACTGTGTCAACACTGGGCAGATGGCAGAGAGCCAGGTCAGCCCAGATGGGGAAACTGAGGCGCAGAGAGGGGAAGGCAACTTGCTCTAGGTCATACAATTGGTTCTCAGCAGAGTGCATTTCAAGCTAATTCCTTGGAAGTCTCTGCCAGGACCCCTCAGAGATCTTGCTAGGACCCCAGGGTGACATTTGCAGGCAGTGCTGAGGGAGTGGTAGCTGGGTTCCAAAGGGAGACCTTTTAATTAGAAGAATGCTACTCTCCTTGAATCCAGATAAGTGACCCTTTGAGAGAGGCAGATGTTGTTCCAGAGCTCAGCCTGAGTCTGGGGCAGTATTGAGTCATAGACCCAGCAGGGATTCTGGGTGGCTTTAGCATACAAGGCACAGGACCCCTACAAGGGACAGAGGCCAGGGGAGAGGTGTGGGATATCAGTAAGGATCCTGCTCTTTCCAGTGTAGCCTCTGAAAGGAAACATGTGAGCCTCGACTTGGATCCCACATGATCTTGGGGGTGGCCAAAGAGATCTAAGCAGCCAAGGCTTTGGGCTGGTTTCCCTACTGCCTCAGCAATGCAATGGCCAGAGCCCAGGCAGAAATCAGGAACTCATGAAATACCAGATGGACCACAGACATCTGTGCTCCTGTCTTATGAGACATTAGGGTAGGGCAGGAGAGGGACTGGCCTAAGGTCACCAGACAATTTGCAGCAGAGCCAAAGTTTAGACACATAGGCTCTGGACTCTGAGTTGTCTGTCCCTGCCACCATCCTGTTTTCCATGGGAACAGGTACCCTGACCCTGGTCTGCAGGGGCCACCTTCTTTTCTTCTCTTTGGGGTGTGTGTTGTGTATGTAACTGTGCATGTGGAGACATTTTCTGTTTTCTCTATCTCTGCCTCCAAATCCTATCTGCTGCATAAAACCCAGAGAAATAGATCCTATAACTTCATCGCCTATTCAAGGATCACTATCAGAAAATCCTTGTTCCCACCTAACCCAAATCTTTCACACTCTAGCTTAAGTCCCTCCAGGTGGGGCTGGCAGAGTCTGTGGGATGTACTCCAAAGGCCCCAGGGAAATGGCTGGGCTGTTTCAGGAGAAAACCTTGCTTCGGGGTGTGTACACCCAATAAGGCTGTCTCAGAATCCGCATTGCCATCTCTAGGCATAGGCCCTTTCTCTGCGTGAGAACTTACATGTTGCTGCTTTTGGGGGGTGCTGGTCCCTGCTAGTGATTTATTGCCTGTTTACTCAGAAACCATTTGTTCATTTCTGCTAGTGGGAATGGGTGGAGGGAGGTGAACATGTGTCCTCTGAGCTGCAGAGGGAGCTGGCAGGGATGACTTATCCACTCCCCCTGAAGGCTGACCTCCCTTAACTCATCCTCCCTGCCTTTCTCCACCTGATGAAAAACAGGAATATAGTTCTCTCCTACCTGGGAGGTTTCAGGCACATTTTTTGCCCAGAGGCCATTGAATGCATAACTCTACCAGAAGATGAGGAAAGAGCAAAGAAGTAACACTGTGGAGTACTGCTCTGTGCCTGGTTAGCTATCTGGACCCTTGTGTTGCAACACTAAAATGTAACTATTGTCTCCATTTCACAGATAAGAGAACTGATGCTCAGGGGACTTAAATTGTCTGAGGTCACATTGACATGAATAGAGCTAGGATCCAAACTGCCATCTGGCCAAAGCCAAAGCTCACACTCTCTCTCAACCAGGTTTCTCAAGAGTGCATCATGGGCCACTTTTGTAGGAATCATTTCCTTATTCAGCTGGTCCTTTTAAACAGATACTACCAACCCAGGCCCTGTTCTAAACTCATGGGATTTAGTAGTGAATAAGGCAGGTCCTGTCGTCACGGAGCGTTCGCTATTTGGGAGTCTCAAAACAAACAAGTTATAAGAAACAAGTCAATTATTTGATTGTCTTAGTCAGCTCTGGCTGCTATAACAAAATATTGACTAGGAGGCTTAAACAACAAACATTTATTTCTCACAGCTGTGGAGGCTGGGAGGTCCAAGAACAAGGTGCTAGCAGATTTAGTGTCTATTGAGGGCCCTCTTCCTGATTTGCAGATGGCTGTCTTCTTGCTGTGTCCTCATGTGGTAGAGAAAGAGCTTAGGTCTCTTCCTCTAAGGGCACTAATGCTACCATGGTGACTCCACCTTTAGACCTCTTCTAAACCTAAATACCCTCCAAACCTCTCACCCCCACCTCCAAATATGAACCTATTGGGGATTAGGGCTTCAACATATGAACTTGGGGTGGAGGAGGGGACACAGACATTCAGCCGAAAGTGATGGTATAACAGAAGGTGATAATGCTGTGAGAAAAAAGAGCAGGCTAAGGGATGGGGTGTGGGCAGGCGGTATGTGATTTTAAATATAATGGTCAAGATAGGCCTTACCAAGAAGGTAACATTTTAACCAAGACTTCAAAGAGATCAATGTTTGGAAACTGTGCTTCCTGTGCCCACTTCAGACCTACTCATTCAGAACCTCTGGTAATGGGGTATGGAATATGTATTTTAACAAATCGTTTATGCACACCTAAATTTGGAAATTTCTGCTCTGCATGCCAGTGCTTTTTCTCCATGCAAAAGACTTTTTACCTAACAGGTCAGGAAACATTTGTGCAAATCTGGATGTGAGTTTTGGAGTTCAAGAATGAAGCTGGCATCCTGGGTCCCGGTGATGATTCCCTTTGTGACTTGATCACTGACGAATACTTAGTTACTAAAACAGGCAAAATGCACTTATGACTGACTGGGTCTGGAAAGCTCTGTGTCCGTACACGGAGGGATGCTGATGTCATCTAGCCAAGGTACAATACAGGTGATTGAAGCAACACATCGGTGAAATGAAAGAGTATCACTTAAAATATTTGTGTCCTAGATTAGGCTTGACTGTGGTGATTTTGGGCAAGTCATTTGCTCCGAGGAGCTTCAGCTTCCAGATTTATGAAGCTGCCGAAGCTTTCCCTACTTATCTCACAGTACCGCCACCACCAGACAATCTGTGTAGCCGTCGCATTTAGCCATCTACTCATCCACCCATCCATTTACCCATCCATCCATCTATCTGTCCATCCATCACCACTACCATCAGTATCCTCATTTCATTATTATCAGCACTTCTGATGCTGCCTATATTCAACTGGAATTATTTACTGAAAATTCCATTTCAGTAAAATAATTTGGAACATGCCTAGAATTTATTACAAAGCAATTTGGCCTGAAAAAATAATGAAGGAAAACTGTACGGAGAGTAATTAACTGGGGTATTGAAATCTTTAATCTTGGAAGACCTGTTCAATGAGGTCTAAAGGTAGGGTTTGTGCCGTTTGTCTGGGGGGAGCCAGACAAGTGCCTTGTTACTTCAGTTGCAGTGAAAGCTGCTGTAAAAGGCAGCTTCAGATTTCCCCTGATGGTGGGTGCCCAGCCCTATTAACTGTTGGCTTCCCAGTTGCTGAATCCAGCCAAAAACATCCTTCACCGTTTGAAGTGCTTATTGGAAAAGCAGATTTCATCTTGGCTGCAGCTCTGAGCAGTTCCTTGTGTGGGGTACTCCCCAGGGCTGTAATTGAACACAAGAAAGCATCGGCCTCCTTTTGGCATTCTTGCTTTCATCTCAAAGTCACATTTTAAAATTTATATTTAAAAAAAGTCAGGGAAAGGGGCCAGCACGGCTTACGCAGCCACTGGTGCCAGAACCCCCAACACAGCAGCTCCAGGAACGAAGGCTGTGGAGGATTAGCAGGGAGAATTAGGACCATACAGTGTGGCGAAGCTTCATGCCAGGCTCCCGGGAGCTTGCAAAGTGCCTTTGAGGCTAGGCTTTGCAGAACAGGAGTCCCGAGGGTCAGATCAGGCCCCATTCACACCAGTCTAGTCAGATGAAAAATTTTAAAAGCCTCAGAGAACAGGAGGATCCACAGCCCGATTGGACACTCAGACAGGGACTAACCAGCCCGGGCAGCAGGAAATGCTTGCTTCCTAATCCAGAGCCATTGTGCTGCTAGGGAACCAGCTTCCACAGACTTTTATTGACAGTGATGACACACGTGGGAGAAAACCATTGAAGGAAATGGTCTGGGCTCTGTTCTTTTTCCTCTGATGCTCCCATTTCTAGGAGTTGGGGGATGGGGAGCGGGGAGGATTCTGAAAACAGTAGGTGTCTAATGGATGTTTGTTAGACAAGTCCTTGCATGCAAAAAGATTGTAGTTAAGCATGACACAACTTTTTTTTTTTTTAAATAAGTCTTAGTAAGACGATTATCTTATCCAGGGGCCAACGTGAGACTAAAATACCAAGCTTCATGGAGAATTGAAATAAAATATTGTCCTGGAGAAAGAAACACCCTTATAGTTCAGACACACCTAATATCTGAGGTGCAGCTGCCCCCTCGCGTCATTACCTTGTGATCCGTTATGACCCCTTAATCATTTTTAGGAATTTTGTTTATGAGAAATCATTATTATTTATGCAGCTGGTTTCCTCTCTGAATGCCAGATCCTGCATTTATCCCTATTTTACACTAAGATCATTGATACTTTGTGTTTTGCCAGATATAAAAAAAATTGAGCGTTTTATAACAAAGAATGTACATTCAGTAAAATTATTAAAATTCTTATCCTAATTTCAGGACCACAAGAAAGAGGGAAATAAATACACAAAACCTAAAACTATTATTAAATTTAACTCTGAGGCTCCTCGTGGCCAAGGAAAAAAGGGGAGAAGTACATTTGTTCTTCTGGGAGATAAAATTTATCTTGTTTTTGAGTCTAGAAGAAATTTCTGAGGGGTTCCTGTAGAGCAATACAGTGGACCAGTGTGTCAACTGTTTCATACTAAATGCAGAAGTAGTTTTCACATGAATATTTTCTATTATGACCTTAACCAGCATTTAGGGCATCATTGTGACTAGTCTGAGAAGTGGAAGGTGATCTTAGGAGTATAATAGAATATAGGAAACTCTAAGATAAAATCATCTGGCTTATACATCATGCATTCTTTACTTAAGGGTAAGTTTGAGTTGGATCTGGGACAACAAAGAAGAAAGGCAAGCTACCAAAGGTATAAGCCAGAATATATCTCAGGGGAATCATGAACTTCACACATGGCCAACTCCCCTCCACCATGCCCCCACCAGTGAGCAGAAAATGAATCATCTGGTTAAATCAGCTAAGACCTAAGTTTTGGTGTTGGTGCACATGTGCATGTATGTATGTGAGTGGGTGCAACTACAAGCCCTTCTCCCCCGCCCTCCTTCCCCCCACCCTCAACATACACCCACCACAGACAAAATGCTCAGCATCCTGGAATCAGCTCCTCTGTTGGTAATTGATTTTGATAACCAGCCAAAATAGAGGATCTTTACAAGGTCTGCAGATCACTAACTCTTTGGAAGAAGAACAACAACAGGACAGTTTCTGAATGCTCAGGAAGAACAGGCTATGGGTGAGACCCTTAATTACTCCAAGTAAATATTCAGGAGCGGAGCCAGGCAAGCCAGCAGAAGCAGGGGGAGGAATCCTTGCTCCATGGCTGCAGGGTTCCTTGTTAGACTGAATGGAGCTCCTCTCAGCTAAACATGATTCCCAGGCCCCTACAGTCCTGTCCTTTGATGGTATTTTCCCCGCTTTGGGAGGCACTGGTTTTAGAAAGCAAATTTAAAAGATTTATTCATTTATCCCTAACGGAGGACCCAATGTGTTGCAGGCACTGTGCTAAGCCTGGAAGTGCTGCCCCGGAGGAAGTGCAAGCATCACCCCCCACCCCCAACACGCACATGGAATTAGGAGCCAACATAATCTCTATGTGATGAGAACATAATAGGAAATAAAAATAAATTCTAAAATTCTTCTTTTCTCACATTCTGGCTTTCTTTTCCTGGAACCACAGGCCATTTTCCTTTCCATGTCATAATTGTGAGCATACCGACCCTTGGGGTAATGGTGCGACTTTGGCTTAAAAGTTGCAAGTTTGGTTGCTACAAAGTTCGTTCTGAATTCTGAGAATGGGGCCTTCGCTTCCATGTGGAAGGCTGCTGCCTGGCTGGGGCAGCTTCGCCTGAAGACTGGGTAGCCACAGAAGTGAGGGATGTCCACCCTTGCACTCGCCTCTTGTCCGTGTGGTGCCCCTGTGGCCTGAGGATCAATCCCTGAGAGGACCCTAACCAGCACCATGGGACAGGCCGAGCTTCCTGGCCCACGTGGGGATGGAATCCATGCCCTATTCTCCTCACATCCATACTCCAGCTGAAAGAGCAGCTGGTGATTCCCAGCCTTATTTCATGCAGCGCAGGACCAGCAGGAAACTTTCCAGCCTGACTTAGTAGATCTGCGACTAGGGGAAATGCTGACACCGACAGAGGCAGAGTCTTGGTTCTGTGTTCATATCAAAGCTATTGCCCCCAATATTTTACTGTGTAGTCACACTGCCAACATCAAGAGGAGTGATGGGAAAGTTTGATCTTGTTCCTTTGCAATAAACAGCAAACGGTTTCTTTTCAAAACCAGTGGTTCTTAACCATTTTCTAGCTCAAAACACCTGGAGAACTTTTAGTGTGGTCTCAGGCCAGCAGCACTGGCATCACCTGCAGATTTCTTAGAAATGAACATTCTTGACCCCACCTTGAAGTTACTGAACCAGAAACTGGGGGTGGGCCGAGTGGTTTGTGTTTTACCAAGCTCTCCAGGTGATTCTGATGTCCCTCATGCTTGAGAGGCAACTGGGTAAGAATAACTCACCAAGACAGCCATTCTTGGTCAGGGACACTCCCCTGGGGCATGTGCTATAATCTCTGTAACTGGGGGTGAAGGCGACACACGTAATTTTAAAAAGTCCCTAAAAAAAATTATGATCTCTTCACCCTATAAGAAAATCATTGATCTAGAAACTAATTTTGCTTTGGAAGAACCATCTCCTGCAACTGTCTCTGTATTTTGATAATTTTTTTTTTTTCAAGTTTTGGACATTTTATTATACCCTGGAATGACTCATGCTTGGCCTGTAAATCTTCCTCCATAGTTGTCGACAAAGACTTAATTTATACCTCTGAGACTTAAAGAAAAGAAGACTTTCTTCATAGTGAGTTTGGAAAATCTGTCTTGTTTAGCTTGTTGGCTAGGAGTTGATTCAGGCAACAGCCCACCCCAGGAGGTGGAGACCCACCCTCAAACCCTGAACCTCCCTCACCAGCACAGGCAGGGTGGGGAGTGTGGTGCCACGAACAGTCTTGCTGCTTTGCTTATCCTCAAATATGCACGGCTCTTATGTTTTTTTCAGGCTTCTTAAAGGAAACAGATATCAAGAGGCTCTTATTAAATTGCCCGCGACAGGGAGAAGATAAACCTTAAGTTGTTTGGTGTTTGCAAACATGGTAGACCCATTTTTTTCCCCTCTGAAAATGTTATATTTGGGAAGCTGCCCTGGATTTGAGGAGATACGGGTATTTAAAAAGTAAGGAGAGTTTAATCCACCCCATCTCACTGCTCTGCAGGTGTTCAAGCTGCTTCCACTTGCCAGAAAAACAACTAGAGGAAGAGACTGCTTCTTATATAGTAGGTTTTCCTGTTGAGGTGGGCAGCACCCATGGCAGCCCCAGCTGGCCGCTTATCTGGAGACAGGCTCTATCTCCTCAGAAGGTGGTATTTCCCTTGTGGCTGCTGAGGCAGGAAGCAGGTGGCAGGGAGCTGACCCCAACAGGTCCCCCCGAGCTGGCCAGGGTTTACCACTAACCTGCCACCAACCTGCCACCAACAGTGGTTGGTGCTGATCGCAATGATTGCTGAGTGGCTTTGAGTCTCTCTGAGGAGGTGTGATGGGCTGGTGTCCTAGGCAGGTCCAGTGCTGCAGGCCAGTGGGGGGAGGCATCAGGGCCTGGGACTCCGTCAGGGAACAGAAGATCTGAAAGGACCAGGACCCAGTGCTGCCACTAACTCTTTGAGCAGATGGGGTCAGGAATCCAGAGCCCAAGCATGAATTCCTCACACCCACACCCCAGGGAAGGGAAGCCAACTTTGTTATGTGAGCCCTGACCTTCCCTTCACTAGAATGCTAGCTCCACAGGCATGGGATTTTATTGGCTTCGCTCCTCACATACTCTAAGCATCTAGAACAGGGCCTAGCACACAGTAGGTGCTTAATAAATATTTGTTGATGAAATAATTGAATTTCTTCTCCTCCCCCTTCAAGCCTCTTCTCAAATCTGATAGAGAAGGAATTAAAGGCCTTGTCCCTGAGCTATCAGCTGCTCTTCTGGTGCCCTGGGGACCAAAAAAAAAGGGGGGATCTTGGAAGACAGTCACCTTTCTGCAGATGTTTCCAAGGGGCAGCTCCGAATGAGGGAGAGGAAGCAAGTTCCCAGTGTGTCACATGTTTATAAATGTTAATGGGGCCAGCCCCCTCCCATTTTCCAGCACTCTGGACTGGAATTTGGCATGTGCGGTAAAGACACGCAAGGTGATTTAGATACACAGGCCTTTACAGGCATTGGGGGAACTGCTTCTCTGACAAGGATGCGTAAGGGGTTCTGTGATGGGGGAGGTTTGGGCTGCGTGGTGTGGTGGAGCCCTGGGACACCTGTGTGCAGGTTTGTGATTCTGGTTGAGTGCAATGTGGCAGGGGACTCCCTGCCCCCGGGCTTCGGGGTGTGTGGTTCTTGGAAGAGGACTCAGACCCTCAGGCCTGCAAGATGCCTGTCTCAGGCGGGGCACTCTCCTCCACAGCCTCACAGCACTGCCCTGGACCAGAAGATTCCAAACAGTTTAAAGTATTAGTAGTATTAATAGTATATTAGTAATAGTAATAGGAAAACATTCCCTGGGGCTTGACTAAGTAAGTGAATTTTAATGATGCTCATAAAAGTCAATGGGTCATATGCTGTGGTTTTCAAACTTTCTCTTCTGCCTATAGGTGGTGACACTGGCTCCATGGTGTCCTTGGTGGGCTTGGCAGCAAATATGACAACATCAGGGGGATTAGGAAAGAGAAAAAAAAGGAATGGATACAAATGTGATACTCTACACTCATCTTAAATTAGATAAAATTGGTCATTTTACAAGGAGACCTGAGCTTGGCTCCTTCTCAGCTCAGTATCTAGAGACTGAAGAGCAGGGAACAGACTCGCCTGAGGTCACCTGTTGACTAAGGCAACCCTGAAACTCAACAGCTGTCACTACAGGTATGTTAGAATGGCACTGGGCATCTGGCTGGAGACCATTTAGGATAAGGCTAACTAGTTTCAGGTCCTGTGATAATTTGCTTGTTTTGAAAAGTCAATTAAGTATTCAATGATTCATCCACCAATGAGTGCCCTTTGAACACTGTATCTGGCATCAGGGAACAATGGTGACAAGAAACAAGTTTCCTGCCCTCATGAGCTTACAACCACACTTCCTAACCTCCTTCTCTATTTCACTGAGAAGATAAAAACAGAAGAAATTGACATGGGCATTGGTCCCCATGTTGCTCCGTCCCACCCCATTTGTGTGCCTGTGCTTTTGTCTCTGCCTCTGTCCTCTTACTATGGGTGAACTTTCCATGCCTGTCCAAGGCCAACCCCTCCATCTACATAAGCCATTCACGCCCTGCTGGCTGCTCGAGGACACTGTTCCAGTGTCTCCCTTCTCTCTCGTACTATCCATCTTTTCGTTTTCCAATTTGGCCATTCTTCATTTCTCCTGTCTAAATAAACCCTCTCTTGACACTGCTCTCTTTTCCCCACGATGGCCTCTGTGCTCTTCTCTTTACAGCTAAACTCTTAAGATAGCAACCTGTACTTGTTATCTCCAAATCCTCTCCTCCCAGTCTCCTTTGAGTCTACTCCAGTCAGACCTTCATTCCTGAAACCAATCTTGTCAAGGTCACCAGTGTCCTTGTTTTGCTGAATCCAGTGACCATTTCTTGTTCCTCCTCTTGCCTGACTCGTCGGCGCATTTAACATTGTTGGCCCCTCCCTCCTTGTACAGCACTTTCTTCATGCAGCTTCTGGGACACCATCCTCGTCTGGCTTTCCCTCGACTTCTGACTGCTCCTTCTCAGTCTCTTTTGCTAGCT
The DNA here is from genome assembly GCA_028627145.1 of Eidolon dupreanum. NCBI lineage: Eukaryota > Metazoa > Chordata > Mammalia > Chiroptera > Pteropodidae > Eidolon > Eidolon dupreanum. The sequence goes on from CM053507.1 coordinate 113,608,498, forward strand.
TCTCTTTATCTTCTGAGCAAGGGAAGTACAAAGAAGAACATGAAGGTTCAGTCCTTGGAACTCTCTTCTACCCATCATTACTCATCCAACTCGTGACTGTAAATGTGACTTTTGCACTGACTCCCAAGGCTATGTCTCCTCTGAACCCACTGTTGGAAACGTCTGCTTGGCAGCTAACAGACGTCTCTTCCAGGACTGAGCTCCTGCGCGTCTCCCTGCCTCACACACAGACCTCATCTTGCTGGCAGTTTTTCTATCTCGGCTAATGGCGAGTACCAAAAACATGTTATCCTCTTTGATTCTTCTTTTAGGCGCTCCACATTGGTGGAGTCATCAAATCCTGGGAGCTCTATCTTCAAGATTTGACACTTCTCATCACCTTTATTGCTATCACTTTGGTCCAACCCACCATTACCTCTTGGCTAGCATGTTAGAATGTTTCTCACTACCTTCAGTCTGTTACACACACAGATGTCAGAGTAATCCTTTCAAAAAGTAATTGATCATGCCTCTTCTTTCTCATCCCTTAGTCATCCCAAAGGCCTGTAGAACCTCATGTGGTCTGTGCTTCCATTACCTCTCCATCTACTACTACTCTCCCCATTGCTCACTCTCTTCTGCCTGAGGACCTTTGCACTTACTGTTTCTTCTGCTTGGAACTTTTTCCCTCCAAGATCTTTACTCAAATGTCATTTTAGTAAGGCCTTCCCTGATTACCCTATTTAAAATTGTAACCTATCCCACCTATATTCTTCACTCCCCCCCCCATTCCGGCTCTATTTTCTCCACTGTAGTCATCACTCTTTAATCCAGTGGCATACAAAATCAGTGGTAGGGTTGGGTAACCTGCCTTGGGACCAGGTAATACAGAGATGCATCATCCATAGAAAATCTGAAAATAATCGTGAAACGTATTGAAAGTTGGCCTGCTCCTTATTAGCGCCACCCACTGGTGGTTCTAAACAACGTTATAAGGTACTCCTCCCCACCAGGGTGGGCAGCTTCCACTAACCCTCCACTGTTGAACACTGTATTTCCCTTATTTATTTGCTTATTGTCCTTTTTCCTCCAATAGGATGTAAGCTCCTTGAGGCCAAGATGTTTTGTCTATTTAGTTCACTGCTATGAACCTAACGTTTGCCATATGGTAAATGTTCAGTGTGCTTTAGAGAATGAATGAATGAATGAATGAATGAAGCGCCGGCCACTGGAGGTTACCAGGAGAGTTTCCTGGATGAATCAATGTCTAAGTGGTTTAAGCAGAAGGAACAGTAGGTACGAAAACTTGGAGCAACTTCATTCTCTGGATAGAGAGTTGGAACTCATGAGTGCCATTCACCACAAGTTTTTCCTTTATAATGTTAATGTTTGGTAAATAAATGTGTTCTTTTGTTACTAGTTGTTACAAGAGTCCATGGTGATATCTTGTAGAGGGTTGGCCGTCGCTTTTAATCAGAATGGTATTTCCCACTCCTGCTGAAGAACTCCAGGCCTGGGGCGGTGAGCATACTTTCCCATACACCATCAGAACATTCACTTGTCCCTTGCATTAAATGGAAGCTGGGAGACCACTCAGGAGGCTGTGGTAACAGTTTCAGAGAGTGATGATGAGAGCCAGGAGCCATTCCCAGCGTTACCTCCTTCAGGAAGTCTTCCCTACTTTCTCCTCCTTCTTCTGGGAAGTCTATACTGTGGGGGAGGAAGAAACTTTACCCTGCAAATTTCTTCCAGGTGGTCTAATAATTAAATCTGCATGAGACAGATTAACAAAAGAAAACAACCAAATTTAATTACCTACATATATATGGGAACCCTATATACATGAGAGAATCAGAGACCCCCATATACATGAAAGGTCCAGGGACAGAAAGTTAAAATGAGGTCTATATGGCATTCTGAGTTGAGGATGAGATTAAAGTGCCTTGGGGCTTCAGAGGTGAGGAAGATCGCGCAGGATGATAAGAAGAGCAGATGTTTGGTAATTAGTAGTCTTCCCTGCCCTAAAATAGGTCATAAAAGTTATCTCTGATAATCTCTTATTATGGGAAAGGCCCTTAATTTAAATTAGTTTGAACTCTTCTAGGTAGTTAAGGGGGCGGGCAAAAGTTTCTCTTGAGCCAGCAGGGTCTCCATTGTCTTTAGCTCAAAATAATCTATACCACAGAAGCACATCTTGGAGTGACTCATTCTGAACCCCTACAATACCTTTCTCCTTTTTGGCTCCTTGTTCGTTTCTTTATTTTAACACTTATAACATGTAACCATCTTTATTTGCTTCCATGTTTGTATCTTCTATGAATGTGACTCCAAAAATAGAAATGATGCTGATTCATTTCAATTGCTGGTCTCTAGCACATAACCTGGTACACTGGAGGAAATCAGTAAATGTTTGCCGAATGCATAAATAACAAAGGAAATGTTGTATAAAGTGCTATACCAATATTAAATTAATATAATGGTTATTGTGATGAAGCTTTGGAATGCTAATCATAATAATGATAGTGACTGCTACTCTATGGTATTATATAGAATATAGAATATATATAATATACATTTTTTCTGTAAAGGTGATATGTTATTTAACTCAGTTCTTTAAAGTTGCAGAGGTCCAATATCATCCACAGTTATTCAAACATTATTGATGCAGAGTGTGTATTAAAGCATCAAATAAGTTATAGCTTCCAAAGGGTGCGAATTAGACTGAAGACCAATTTAAAAAAATAAATAAATAAATGGTGTTAACATAAAACACTAGTTTTATATATACACCAAATCTGAGATGTGGAGACCAACTCATATGCCAGTGCACTGACTCATCCACAGTTGGCAAGCAGACCCTACCCCAATGGAGAGAAATCTTAATGACTTCAGAAACCAGTCTAATGAAATAAGATTTTTAAATAGTTCAAAATCAGAGTTCAAAAACAGTTCAGTTAATATTTAAATATTGAGTTAAGACAAGACGTTGAACAAAATTAATTTTGAAACTTTCATAGAGTTTTAAAAGAGCAAACCTTTAGGCTTAAAATTAACTGTTTCATTATATGCAATGCATTTGAGCATTAAATATGTTAAATTTCATTTAGCAGATTCCTCCCCAGACTTTTAAAACCATAACTAATAAATATTTACATATTTCCTCCCTCTGCAAGCATTTCCCCAGGTGCACACAAAACCACTCATTTTGAGGTCCTGTTGCTCCAGATTAAACAGGTTCTTCTTCCAAGAGAGCAGCCCATAGGACTGCTTCAGCCAGAGCAAGGATTCTGGCCCTTGGATAATTTCACCACCTCTGGTTGACTGAGTGGGGCTGAGAACCTCATTATGGAAGCCTTCCACTTCCTTCCAAAGCCAGCCTGGAAGAAGGGACCAGGATTGCATCATCCATACTGGGCCTCGGCCCACTTTGTTTGAGGCCAGCTCACCAAAAGTGTTTTAAGAGCATTCCAACAGTCAAAACACCATTCTTTCTACCATCCCAGGTGGTGGGAAAACTTGTGTAGCAAATTTTCCTCAGGAAGACCGCAATCGGCCTCCTTGTGTTTCTAAAACAGTATCCCTTCAGGTTGAACAGACTGAGTGTCATCATCAGGACTGGGGGGCTTTGGGAGAAGATTCGCTCCTAAGGAGGGAAGTTATCTCTTAGAGGACACAAGTGGAGACAGTGTCGTGGAGGAAATACGGGCTCTGTAATAAATCTAGCTAAAAGTAACCTCACAGGGCGATCTGATCATAAATTCTTAACTGGGCAGGTCCTAGAGGATAGTCACACACCAGGGCTATAAAAGTGTGTCCTTACCTTAAGCAAGCCCTGCCCATTGTTTTTGTGCATCTAGGTTAACACACCTTTGAATTGCCTCTTTTTCAGACCCCTCAGCAGCATAACCACCCTCAAGAGAGCACATAATCTTGACTATCCTATTATCCAATCACAGAAATTTCCCAATCTTGCTTTTTCTTATCTTCGTGTAATCTTCCTTAGGTTCCCTCCTTAATTCCAAATGTATAAAAGAAACTGAAAAACTCATTCTCTGGAGTATCTAAGATATTATTTTTAGGCATGTCATCAGTTTAGCTTGAATAAGCTCTTATAAAAATTTTTTACAGGTTTGGATGTCCTTACACTGATAGTATATAAACCTGGAGTCTATGGGCTCGGAGTGCAACCTTCCCTCATCTATGCCCCATATCTGCTCATAGACAAGTGCCCAAACACCTCAACACCTTTTGGTGCTTTTAAAGTCCATTTTAGTCTCAGTTAGGGCTCAATTCTGTCCACTGGAATATCTAAGTTCTCAGTGTATCCAATGAGTTCTTATTCCTTTTTTTTTTAAATTAAAAAAATTCATAATGAATTCATGGTCATTATAGAACAATAAGGAGGTAATGTAAATAAAAGAAAATTAAAAAATTAACACTAAAAGTTAAAATAGATACATATCAAAGAAAGTGGTACATCCAGATCAGTTATTAAGCAGATCTGCCAGAAATCAATGCAGCAAGAAAAAGACAGCGTGCTTCAGAAATTCCGATCTATTGCTTCTTTCCTGTTTTCCTCTGGAGACCCTGGTACAACAGCTGGCCATAACCAGCGGCATCGCTGGTGTCCAGTATGAACAGCACAGAGGAGAAGGAGTGTACTGACCTGTTCGGAAGGCCACAGTTGGCCACCGTCCTACATTTTCCTACATTTCTCCTCATTGCCTCCAGGAGTTGCCCTGATTAGGCAGTGGGCTGGGACCTGGAGTGAGGTTTCCCCATCCCCAGCTTGAACTGCTGTCTGCTCCACTCTGCAACAAATCATCTGTCTCATTTCTACTCCAAGTGAGAAGCAACAAACGGTGTTCTTTTAGGACGGTGGCAGAATGTGTAGCTGTCTCAGCTGTCCATGGGTTTGTGCTTCCCAGCTGGCAGGCCCAAGCTCTTGTCTGATGTTACCACGAGTCATCTGTAGCAACTAATGGATGCAGCCTTCTAACTAACCCCAAAAGGGCACTGAGGAAAGGAATGGAGAGGTCTTTGGTCTTTTGGGAAGTTCCCCGGGGAAGCTGTGCTCTTATTCTAATGATGAATGTTCTTTCACCTATGTCCTGTGGGTGCTGGTCAGATCCTTTATGAGAGAGGAGCATGGCAATAGTTCAGTCTGGAATTGCCCTCCCAGCCACCCAGAAAAATGTGTCTATTCCCATTACCCCTCTGGCTTCCTGCAAAATGGCCCATTTGGCTTGTCTTCATGTCTTATGCCTCAGAGCAGCTGGGGATGCCTGTGGGTCATTCTCCAATGACTCAGGATTTGCTTCTGTGTAACACCAGCTCACCAGCTAGCTGGGAGGGCTTGTCACAGGCTCTGCAGGTCCCTCCAAAGAGGCACCTCCTGGGGGAGGAAGGAGTAGTGGGGTGGGAGTCTGGAGCAAGCTTTCTCTCAGGGAAAGGCATCCACTGAGACCTGCGGGACCTTGTGTCCTGACTCTCTCCTCCCTCCAGACCTCAGCACTTCAGAGGCACTCTCCAAAGCGACTGCCATTGAATGCAGTAGGCTCCATGCTCTCTAATGGCACTGCAATTATGATTTCAGCAGCACCTACCAGAAAGATTTGTGTCACATACATTATTACTCACCCTCAAAACTGCTTCTCTTCATTTTGCCCAAGAAGCTCAGAGAATATGTTTGAGGTGACACATTTGTCTGTTTTACATTAAAATTCTGGCCCTGGGATGTCCCACGCTTGGTTGTGGTCAGCCAGTCCTATTCTGATGGTGGCAGAGGAGACAAATAGCAGTCAGGCCAGAGACCTTGGTCTCGAGGGCTGGGTTTTTCTAAACATGAGCCCTCCCGGTGGCCATCCTTCCCTCACTTTCAGGCCGCTGGAATCCCTCAATCCCAAGGAAGGGGATGCTCCCAGAGGGTGGTAGTATCTTCAGGGGCAGATCTCAAGGGGTTGGGGCGGGTGAGGCGCGCTGGAATGGGGGTGGAGGGAGGGTTAGGTTGGTGGGGGAGGGGGTCAAAAAGGGAGGAGAAGGGGTAGAGGAGGAGGGAGAGGGCTGGGTGAGGCCGGCAAGTGGGCAGTGGCCACGAGGGGTGGCAGGGTGGGTTGTGGACACCGCAGTGCAGGCAAGGGTAGGGCTCACTGGTGTGGCGGATGAGCCCGTAATGAAGCCGGGCGCCTGGGCCCCCTTTGTTCCCAGGATACCTTTTAAAAAGCCCCTTCCTCAGCCCCCGGCGGGGCGATCAGGGGCAGTGGTCTGCGGCGCAGTGGGCCACGCGGAACGCCCTCTTTAGAGAGGCAGTTCCAGCCACGGGGCGGTGGGGAAGGCTCCGGACGCCAGACACTGCGCGCGGGGGTGCGCACAGCTCTTAGGGGTCAGGCGGTCAATACTAAAACAACAACAAAGATGAAAAAAAGAAGAAAATCTCGCCACTGCAGAAAGGCGCAAATCTCTTGGGCCTGCGGGTCCTTGGCTCATGGCCTAAGCGGCTTCCCTGTCCCCCAGTCTCCCACCTGGCACCAAGGGACTGGGGCGCGCTCGCAACTGTGGGATGCATAGTCTCCCTTCCCTGAATGCCACTGTGGCACATTCCTGGATTTCGCAATTACTGGGAAATGAGAGGATCTTTTCTTTCATTCTTCCCCTTTTCCCCTCCCTTCATGTTTCTTCCAGGCATGGAATTATCTACTTTAGCAGTTCAAAAGACATTCCATTTCCATGACAAAAATAGAACTGGTGGTGTTGGCATGCCATAGCCTTCTTTCTTATAGGAAGATTCGAACCATAAATCACAGTAAATGAAAATTTAAAATAGCATTTCTTTGGTGTACTTTGCTTATTTTCAAAGTGCCACTAACAGCTCTGTTTCTTGACGTTCACCAAATAGAACCCACCTTAGATGCTGACCTGACAATTTTAGTCCTCTAACATTCTAACAGAAATGGATTGAGGAGATTCGTTTTGAACTCTCCGTCTCAGCTCTAAAATGCCTTAAATCTGTCACTGAACAGAGGCTGCCAGACTTTAAAACAGAGTAGGAAAAAACTATCATCACGGCAAATTATCAACCTATCTATCCATCCATCCACAGTGCTCCCCTTCCCTCCTTTGGCACACCCCTCTCCTGCCTTACATCTGTTCCAGAAACAATGACATATACACATCGGCTTACTCAAGGCCGACACATCAGTGTAAGCCAGAATATCTAGTAATAGTTGATCAAAAACACTCTCAGTAATGTGTAGTCCAACAGGAGACAATAACTAGATAAGAATGAAAGATCAGGGGGAATATTCCCCGAAGAGAACAAAATATTTGAAAAATTTGAACCCATCTTTAAACCAAACCTTCTCAGGCTTTCATCCCTAATGTGTTGCCATTTACACCTGGACTGGAGGATGGAGGGGTACCTTATTAAGTAATTGTTTCCAAGAAGGGTCATTTTTGGCTTCTCAAATCATGACTCTGGGATGTCACATTGCACAGGTATTTTTCACAGCTCACTAACTCTGATGGGTCTGACAGTATTTAAGGCTGCTCCAGAGAGGAGCCCAGGGACCTCATGATTAGGGGATTTCTGAAGGAAGCACGGTGGCAGGGACAATGGGCCAATTACCAGCAAAGCCTGCAGTCTCCCTTGGAGAGGTTAAGGAGGAGAGCACTCGGCCTTTGAGCTACCATGTCATCTGTCCTGGGGCTTAATCAAGTTATCATATCACCCCGGTGTCTCCAGGCCTCCATCCATCGATTTGAATGAAGACAAAAATTTGCAGACAAATTTCTAGCAGCAGGAAGTTGGTGCTCTCCTGCAAGGCTGGATGAAAAGCACCTGTAACCTTGTCGGCCTCATCCAGCTCCTGCTGGGAGCCACTTCACGCTGCAGCCTGCTGGCTTCAGAGCCTGCCTGTCTGCAGGAGCTGGGGCTGAGGGGGAGGTGCTATTCTGTGTTTCAAGAGAATGCCCTGGAGCAGGCCCAGCTGTGGCCAGGATAGGACAATGTGGTCAGCTACCCGTGAATGGGTTGGTGGACACTGTTGCCTTCCTTTTGATATTGGCCTGGAGTCATATTTAAGTTAAGACAAGGCTGGCCTGGAGAGACCTTTGTGATGGCATGAAGGGAATACTTGTATTTCTACCTCTCTTTTGGGAGAGTGAGAGACAGGGAACTCTTCCAGAATGTCATCAAGGCCAGACCTCTGCTCCTCTCAGGGCTGCATTTCCTTGTTTGTGAAATTCAGGGATGTTATAATTTATATCTAATCTGCAAAGTAGAGGGGAGAAGGAGTTTGATGCAGTGGATCAAACAGTGGTTGGGGGTTATGAGACTTGTGTTGGAGGCCTAGCTCTATGACTTGGAGAACTGGCTTAGCCTCTTTTTGTCATAGTTACTGCACTTATAAGATGGCGGTAATGATCCAGGCTGTTACCCATTTCATAGGTTATGAGTAAATGTGATGACAGATGTTTATTAGTAATGAAAAAAAACTCTAAAACCACATTACTAGTGCCTCTAAAGCCCTTCCAGTCATTGGTGCTCTGTGATTCAATGGGATAGGAGAAAAGGAGAGTTATTAATTAGCATTAATATAAGAGCGTTCCATCCTGAGAATAAGTTGATCACTGAACATAAATTTCATAGTCATTAGCAGGAGAAGCCAGAAGCTATGATGTAACGCTCTCATAGCGCTATATGCGACTAGTTGATCTGATTGAAAACAACTTTTATGAAGTCCACAGGAAATTGGACTTTTTGACATTTTAATGAAGGGCTTATAGCTTAAAAAATTGGATGGCGACCTGACCAATAAATTATTCCTTCCTCTACCCTTCAGACTATGTTTATATTCTGTAATCACTTTGTGAACCTAGTGGCAGCTCCATCCTGTTACCTCATCTCTAAAATGGGTACATTTTCTCCACCTCTCTAACTCATGGAGCATTGGTAGAATCAACTGGTTAACAGATGAAAATGGGCTTTGTAAATAAATAGTAAGGTGCTATATAGCTTGGCATTACACACATATGCACACATACACAGACACACTTATGAAGAGCTATTCTTGTCCATTCACATGGAGCTTGAATAAACACACTGGGGAAATTTTGCAGCCTTGTGGATCCGACTATATGGATTCAATGTCATGAATAATCTGGCTCAAAAGAGAATCCTTCATGTAGAATTAACACCTGGCTGCTTGCTCTGAATGAACAGGTATGGGTGCCCTGCTAATTTCAGTCTCCTGAGGGGGTGGCCCTGTGGGCATGGGCAGGGCTGGAGCACTGGTGCCAGGACACAGAGGTAATCAGACAACAAATAGCAAAAATGGAGATGGAGTGCTCTCCATTCCTTACCTTACCATTTGTCTGCCCCTAAGCCCCTGCCCCATCAAAATACCCATGGCTCTCCCTAACATCGTGTGAGGTCCTGCCCTAGATTTTGCCTCTGCCATTTCCTCTAGCACCATTTCTCCACCTTCTCTGCTTATTAAATCTGTTTTATTCTTCAACGTTCTTTGCAATGTCACCTCCTTTGCGAGGCCACGGTCTTCAAACATCAACCCAGTCAGAACTGACTGTCCCCTGTAAAACTTTGTCCCGTCCTCTGCCCCAATCACAGTCTGTTTTATATTAGTGTGTACTGTGAGCATACCTCTCTCCCTCCTCACTCTGTGAGCTTCTCAGGGGGCAGAAACCACGTTTATTTTTCTTTTGATGACCCAGTCCCTAGTATGGCTGCTGGTGCACAGTAATTTATGCATTAAACGTAGAATTATATCTTCGCCACTCCTCAATGTGTCAGAGAGTGAAAAGATCGTGGGAGGGGAGGAAAAGATGAAATCTTTTCATGTTTATTTATTTAAACCAAATTAATTTTTGATTTTTGATTTTTGATTTTTACTGCATGAAGGTTTCTCTTTTGAGCCAGATTATTTATGACTCGATTTGAAAATCTGCAAAACTGCTCCAGTGTAATTGTCAATTTACATGTAAGTGCAATTATGACTCTAATAAAACATTCCTTTTCCACCTCCTAAGTGACTTTAGGAAATCCTTGCAGAAATGGTTCCTGGCCAAGTGGACAGCTCTGCCCAGAAGCCTGGTCTTACAAAATACCCCTCGTGGACTAAACCCTACTGGTTTACTTCTACAAGAAGGTACAAGCTTCACACCCTGGCAAGGACCCAGTGGCAAAGGTCCTGTTTCTCAATTCCATATTTACACATTCAATCAGAGAACGCTGTGATCACAGATAGCATCTTTTCCTGTAGTTCTTAGCATGGAGTCCCTGGACAACCAGGGAGTCATAAGACTAGTAAACAAGGCTCTTGACCCTTTACAATATTTCAAAAATCCTGAGATAAGGGAATAGGGCCTACTTAATGTGAAGTTGCTGTGTTTTGTTCTCTTTTGGTTTTGGCTGTTTAGTATGGTAGCATGGGACAGCTCATGATGATAAAAAGTTACCCAGTACTATATTTAATTTTTTAGGTTGAAGTATTTTATTGTTGAAGTATCATTTACACAATAATATTTACACATTTTATGGATGCATTTTGGTGAGTTTTGGTGAGTTTTGTACAGTCATGTAACTAGTACCACAATCAAGGTACAGAGCATTTTTAATACCCCCAAAAGTTCTCTCCTGCCTCGTCACAGTTAGTAACCTCCCTAGACTCCCTGCTCCAGGCAACTGCTAATCTTGTCATTATAGTTTTGTCTTTTCTAGAATTTTTTACATAAATGGAATAGTACTATATGTTACTTTTTTTTGTATTTTACTTCTTTCACTTACCATAATGTTTTTGAGATTCATCCATGTTGTTGCATGTATCAATATTTTTTATTTTTTTATTGCTGAGTACTATTTCATAAGAGAACTACAATTTGTTTGTTCATTCACCAATTGGTGGTCATTTGGGTTATTTCAAGATTTTGGCCATTATGAATATGTGGCTATGAATAATGTTGCTATAAACATTCACATACAAGTCTTTGTGTGAACATTTATTTTTATTTCTCTTGGACAAATACCTAGGAATGAAATTGCTGGGTTGTATGATGGGTGTATGTTTAACTTTAGAAAGCATTGCCAAGCATGTTTTCAAAGTGGCTGCACCGTTGTACATTCCCACCAGTAGTGTATGGGCGTCCAGTTGCTCTCCATCCTCCCTAGGTAGTAGTACTTGCTGTTGACGGTCTTTTCAATTTTATCTATTCTAGTGGGGATGTTGTGGTATTCCCTTGTGGTTTTAATTTGCATTTCTCTTATGTCTAGTCATATCCATATTGTCTAGTCATATCCATATTGTCTAGTCATATATCTTTGTTGGGGAGGTGTCTGTTCAAATCTTTCGCCCAAATCTTTTTTATTGAATTATTTTCTTGTTATTCTTCGCACAAGCCCGTCACCTGATACGTATTTTGCAGATATTTTCTCCTAGTCTGTAGCTTGTCTTTTCAGTTTCTTAAATGTGTCCTTAGATGAACACAAGTTTTTAATTTTGATGAAGTTCATTTAAATATGTATTTTTATTATTCATGTTGTTTGTGTCATATTTAGGTAATCTTTGCCAACACAATATCACAAAGATTTTCTCCTATGTTTTTTCTAGAAATATTATTTTAGCTTTTATGTTTAGATCTGTGATCCATTTTGATAATTTTGTATGTGGTATGAGTTAAGGTTTAACATTCTTTATTTTTTTCTTCATGCAGATACCCAGTACTATTTCTAAAGAAGAATATCTATCCCCATTGAAGTACCTTGGCACTTTTGTAAAAAAATAATTAGTTGACTATATAAGTGCAGGTCTATTCCAGAACTCTATTCTGTTCCATTGGTCTATATGTTGATAACTATGTCAATTATAGAGTCTTGATTACTTGATTACTGAAATCAGTTAGTACAAGTCCTTTAACACTTCTTTATATTTTAAAGATTATTTTAGCCATTTTTTATTTTTTCCATATAATTTTAAAATCAGCTTATCAATTTTTCCAAAACAGCTTGCTAGGATTTTGATCAAGATTATATTAAATATATAGAGCAATTTGGAGAAAATGAACATTTTAATAATATTGAGTCTTGAAATCTATAAACATGGTATACCTCTCCAATTATTTAGATTTTCTTTAATTTTCTGTGATGCTATTTTTGTAGTTTTCAGAGTGCTGATCTGGCACATCTTTCTTTAAATTTATTTCTAATTATTTTTTATTCTATTTGTGAATGGAGTTTTTTTTTTTAAAAAAAACTTTTACTTCCTAATTATTCATTACTTGTACATAGAAATACAATTGATTTTTTAATTAAACTTTTAATTTTGAAATGATTTTGGATTCATAGGAAGTTACAAAGGTAGTATAGAAGGGAGCCATGTACCTCTCACTCAGTTTCCCCTAATGGTTAGATCTTACATGGTTATAGTACAATGTTGAAACCAGAAATTTGTCATTGACACAATGTGTGTGTGTTATTCTATCATAAGTGTGTATATTCATGTAACTATCACTACAATCAAGATACAGAACTATTCTACCACCATAAAGATTCCTCTTTTGCCATCTCTTTGTAGTAACCGCCACCTCCTTCCCCCCACCATTTGTAACCTCTGGCAGCCACTAACCTGTTTCTATTACTATAATTTTATCATTTTAAGAATTTCAAATAAATGGAGTCATACAGTATGGAACCCTTGAGCTTGGCTTTGTTTCTTACCCAGCATATGCCCTTGACATCATTCCAAAGGGTTACATGTATCAATATTCATTCCTTTTTATTCCTGAACAGTGTTCTATAATATGAATATACCATGATTAATCATTCACCTACTGAAAGATATTTTGGTTGTTTTCAGTTTTTGGATATTACAAATAAAGTGGCTAAGAGCAATCATGTGTAGGTGTTTGTGTTGAAATTAAGTTTTCATTTTTCTAGGATAAATGCCCAAAAGTACAATTGCTGTGAGGTACGGTAAGTGTGTGTTTAGTTTTTAAAGAAATCACCAAGCTGTTTTCTAGAGTGGCTGTACCATTTGATATACCCACTAGCAATGCACGAGAGATTCAGTTTCTCTGTATTCTGGCCAGCTTTGGTGTTGTGACTATTTTTTAAATTTCAGTTGTTCTAATAGATGTATATTGATATCTCATCATGGTCTTCACTGTATTTCTCTAATGACTAGTGATGTTTAACATCGTTTCATATGCTTATTTGCCATCTGTATAGGCTCTCCAGTAAAATGTTTCCTCATGTCTTTTGCTCATTTCCTAATTAGATTGTTTGAGTTTTTTCTTTTTTTACTGTCAAGTTTTGAAAGTTTCTTTATATGTTCTAGATATGAGTCCTTTGTCAGATATGTACTTTGCAAACATTTTCTTTCAGTCTATAACTCACCTTTCATTCTCATAAGAGGCTCTTTCGTAGAGCAAAAGTTTAATTTTGATGAAATCCAATTCATTAGTTTTTCCTCTTATGGACCATGCTTTTGATCTAAGAAAGCCCTAGGTTCTGAATATTTTCTCCTATGTTATCATCTAAAAGTTTTATAATTTCATGTTTTGCACTTAAATCTATGATCCATTTAAATTAATTTTTGTAAAAGATATGAGGTTAAGTTTCTTTTTTTTGCCCTTGAATATCAATTTGCCCCAGCATCGTTTGTTGAAAAGTCCATTCTTCCCACATTGAATTGTTTTTGCACCTTTGCTAAAATTCAGTTGGTTCTATGGAACCCTATTTTTGGGTTCTGTATTCTGTTCCACTGATTCCTCTTGACCTCTGTAGTTATATAAGAAGTCTTAAAAGTCAAGCAGTAAGATTTTTTCCACTTCATTCTTTTTCAAATTGTTTGCCTTTCATGTAAATTTAAAGATAAGCTTGTCCATATCAACAAAAAATTCTTGCTGGGATTTTGATAGGAATTTTGTTACACCAGTATATCAATTTGGGAAGAATTAACATATTTTATGTTGAAAATTTCTATCTATGAGTATGATATGTCTCTCCATTTACTGAGATTTTCTTTGATTTCTTTCATCAGCATTACAAAATTTTCAGATATAAATCTGCTATATGCTTTGTTAGATTTATATTTATTAATTTTTTGAGTGATTATAAATGGTATTATATTTTTAATTTTTGTATGTTTTTATAGATTTATCTTATATCTTACAATCTTGCTAAACTCACTTATTACATCTAAAACATTTTTTTTAGGTCATTTGCAAATAGGGAGACTTTTATTTCTTCTTTTTTAATCTGTATGCCTTTTATTTCTTTTTCTTGCCTTATTGCCATGACTAGATCTTCCAGTACCATGTTGAATAGCAGGCATGAGAGTGGACATTCTTGCATTCTTCCCAATCTTAGTCTTTCAACATTAAGTATGATGTTAGCTATAGATTAAAAAAAAAAAATCTGATTTATCAAGTTGAGGAGGTTCACCTCTGTTTCTTTTTTTTTTGGAGAAATTTTTTTAATCATGAAAAGGTACTGAATTTTGCCAAATGCTTTTACTATATTTATTGACACTACCAAATGGTTTTCTCTTTTATTCTATTAATATGGTGAGTTACATTGATTAGTTTTTAAAATTTAAACCAGTCTTTCATGCCTGCATTAAATCTGCAAGCTCACAATGTATTATCCTTTTTTACATATTGTTAGACTTTATTATCTAAAATTTTGATTTTGTGTCTATGCTCATGAGGGATATTGGTTTGCATTTTTCTTTTCTTGTGATCTCTTTGCTGGTTTTGGAGTCAAGGTAATTTTAGCTTCCTAATATGGGATGAAATGTGTGTCCTCCTTCTTTAGTTTTTGAAAACATTTTCATAGGATTGGCATTATTTCTTTTTAAATACTTGGTAGAATACACCTGTAACGTTGTCTGGGTCTGAAATTTTTTAATGAGAAAGTTTTTTTTATTACAAGTTCAATTTCTTTAATTGACACGAAGCTATTCAAATTGTCATACTTCTTCTTGAGTTAGTTTTGGTAATTTGTGTCTTTCAATGATTTATCCACTTTATCTAACTTATCAAATACATTGACGTATAGTTATTAATAATAAACCCTGTTAGTTTTTTGATGTCTGTAGGGTCTGTACTAATATTATTTCTCTTATTTCTGATATTGATAATTTGTGTCTTCTCTTTTTGTTTCTTGATCAGCTTAGCTAGAAGTTAATTTTATTGATCTCTTTAGAAAACCAGGTTTGTTTCATTGATTTTTCTCAATTATTGTTCCATTTTTTATTTTATTAATATTTGCTCTTATCTTTATTATTTTCTTTCTTATATTTAATTTGGATTTCATTGCTCTTTCTTTTCTAATTTATAAGGCAAAAACCTAGATCATTGATTTGAAGTATCTATTTTTTTATAATATAAGCATTTAAAGCTATTCATTCCCTGTAAGCACTAATTTACTGCACGTCATATATTTTGATATATTCCATTTTAATTTCTATTCATTTAAAAAGTTTTCATTTCCATTATGATTTATTTTTGCTCTCATGGACTATTTAAAAACATGTTAATTATTAAATATTTGGGGTTTCTTAGACATCTTGTTGTTATAGATGTCTAATTAAATCAACTGTGGTCAGAGCACATAATCTATGTGAATTTAATCTTTTCAATCGGCTGAGACTTGTTTGTGTCTCAGTATACCATTGATTCCTGATAAATAGACCATGTACACTTGAAAAGAATATGTTCTTACAATTGTTGTGTATAGCATTTTATAAATATCAGTTAGGTCAAAGTGGTTCAAATTGTTCAGATTTTCTATATCTTTGTTGATTATGTTTATCTAATTGTTCTATCTCTTGCTGAGAGTGAGGTATTTAAGTCTCCAACTATAGTCATGGAATTATATATTTCTTCCTTTAATTCTGTTAAGTTTTATCACTCATGATTTGAAGCTTTGTTATGAGGAACGTATATATTTGTGATTGTCAAGTCTTCCTGTTGAAATGATCATTTTATCATTATGAAATGTCTCTTTATCTCTTTAATTTTTTGTCTTGGTAGTTATTTTATCTGATATTAATATAGTCCCTCAAACTTTCTTATGATTATGGGTTTACATGGCAAATATTTTTACCATTCATTTACTTTCCACTGATCATTGCCTTTATATTTAAATATCATATATATTTATAAATAGCATATAGTTAGGTCTTGCTTTATTTATAATTGGATTGTTGTTCTACATATAATATATCATTTTCTCTTGCTTCAAGATTTTTCTCTTAATTGTTGACTTTACTGTGACTTAATGAGATTTTCTTTATGTTGCTTGTTGTTCATTGAACATCTTGAATCTGAAATTTCTATCTTTTATCATATTTAAGAAAATTTTGGCCATGAATTTCTTCAAAAATTTTTTCTTTCTCTCCTCTTCTTCTGAGACTGAATGTATGTCTATTGAGACTCTGCTAACCAATATTTATGTTTTCACTCTTTTTTCTGTTTGTTCTTTAAGTTGAATAATTTCTATTGTTTCGCCCTTAAATTCACTTCCTCTTTGCTATGCCATCTCCATTTTATTGTTAAGTTTGTCTAGTGACTTTTACATAATTTTAGATATTGTATTTTTCAATTCTAGAATTACTTTTTTTGTTTGTTTCTTTTTTTTGCCGAGATTTCCTATTTATTCTTTCATTGTGAAAGCATTTTTTTATTTCATTAAAGATAGTTATAATACATGCTAGCAATTTTATATTTGCTAATTGTAATATCTGGGTCCATTGCATTGTCTTGAGAATGTATTCTATTTTTCTTGGTTCTTTGTATGTTGAATACTTTTGGGTTATATTTTGGACATTATGCATGTGAAATCATATAGATTCTGGATTTTAGTATTTTTCATTGATTAATGGTTTTTTTGTTTATTTGTTTGTTTGTTTTTTGGTGGTTGTTTTATCAGGCAATTATCTTGGTTGGATTCGAACAGTAAACACTGTTTCTTAGGCAGCAATGCCAATATCAGTTCAGATCTTTCTCTAATAGCTTAGCTGCTTTGTGTCTTCTCTGTGTACATAGCATTCAGGGTTCAGACAGAGATTACGGACTGACAGAATTTTAGGATCATCTTTCTGCCTCTTTCCCTTTAAGGATTTACCCTCTTTCTCTTCACTATTAAAGTTTCCTTGGTTCCAAGGCCAGAAAAGATTTTTTATCTATCTTTTTCACCAGTGCCAACGCCTCTTGCCTCACTGCCCTGCATACTGCACCAGCTGCATGTGGTCCCAACTAAAAGCTGCAAATATGGGACTTTTCTCTTCAGAGCATGAACTCTTCATCATATTCTATCTGCTTCTTTTCACTAAACATGATATTACTCAAGTATTACCAGAGTGGCATTTGACTATATTTAAATTTAATCACTAGAAAATAAATGATGTATTTATTAACAAATGTAAAGATTGGACAAATTTCAGGATTAAAAAGAACTTGCTGGGCCTGACACGGAGTAAGCCCTAAATTAATGTTCGAGGGATAAATCTTTTCTACAAATCTCACTCTTCTTAATTCCTTCAATGACAGAGTGCTCACTACTTCATAAAACAGCCTACTCTATTTTAGACTATTCTGACCATTTAAAATATTTTCCTTTGAAATTCTCAAAACGTATTCTTTTCAGCTTTTGTGCCTCAGTTCCTGTTCCAATGCTCAAGGCCACATAGAATGAGCCCAATTCCCCTTTTCCACAAATGTCACTGAACTCTCAAGTAGGAGACATAGCCTCAGCCCCTCTAACCAGTCTCTGTAGTGTGGTATTCCTAGTCTTTTCACGATTCTGATCTACCCTTGAGTGACATCCTCTACCTACGTAATTTTCTTCAAATATGGTATCCAGAAAGGGCCCAACAGTTGGGGCAAGCCCTGAGCAGCCTAGAGTTCCCTTTTTTTCCACAAAGCAGCTTAGATTTTCATTGATGTATTTCCAGTCATGTCACAATTGGCTCATATTAAATTGGTGGCCAGTGAGCACCCCTGGGCCCTTTTTCATCTTTCCTCACATAGGTGCATGCACCAATTTTCCCCACCTGGCTTCTCAGAGTTTCCTTCTATGGAGCAAAACATCAAGCTTTAGAGGATTTGCCACCATCAGACCTGTGTTGCCCTGATACCTCCCCTCGCCCTCAAGGCATCAAGCCTAGACAGAGGTTGGAATCGGATGCTTAAGAACCCTTAAATCTGTCTGTATTTTAACTCTACAATTTTTAGAAAAATTAATCTGCATCATGTGATGGCTTATATTGAAATCAGGGTCCATACGGTCAAAACTGGGCAAAAAACTGTATAGAATTGTGTAGTTTGCCAAGTAGTTTCTATATAGTTCCTATGTTACCTCCTTGACTGAACCCATGGAATAACCGAAATGACTGTGTGAAGTATGCAGAGGGGTGTGTATTATTCCCTTTGGACAGATGAGAAAACTAAAGTTACTCGTAGGCCCCAGGCTGCAGGACTAGGAACAACGGATGGTCAGAATCAATGGAACACTCATATATTTATGAAAAAACACTTTCCTCAACATCTCAGAGACTTCAGGCTTCCATTCGAATTCGTCTCTGAGTCGTCCTCTGGGTAGAACATTTATTTTCAGGGCACTCATGGATACAGAAGATCTAAACTAAATCCCCTCACCCCCAGCCCCAAGGGGTGTGCTGCAGTTGTGCAATAACAAGGGAATAAGGGAGTCTCTAGGCTGCTTTCCAAGAAATTGCTTCCAGAATCATTTGCCTCCAGCCCCACACAAAAGCTCAGGTATGGAAGCTTGGCGTGCCCCTGACCTTTCACATCCCCAGAGCCAAGCTGTGGGGAGGAGGGGGCTGCTGCACAAAAGGGTCTGAGGAGTGACCGGGCCTGCCTCAGCTACCTGCTGTTCCCCACAATGGGGCCTGAGGCCCCGGCTGCCTCTGGAGGCAAGAGAAAAGGGCCGAGATAATGACAGGCTCAGCTACTGCTGCTCTCTTCAGAGCAATGAGAAGAGGGAGGCGGCAAAATCTCCCGGATAATAAAGAAGTAACAAATGAGGAATAAAAGCTTATGGAAGACATCTTAACCCAGGGATGAAAAAATGTCAACATCTGTGAGGCTTTCTGCACCAGCAGACCCAGGCCCTAATGAAAACCCTCGAAAAGCCATTCACCGGAGCAGAGGCAAAAAGGCTACATTTTTCTATGGGGCGTTGAGAGTTCGAGGAGGCTGCCCTTTCCCTTTCGGATTCTGCTGAACCAAGGGCTAATGTTCATCTCCAGCTTCATTAAGGAAGCAGGGGCAGGAGCCGAATGGAGCACCCAGACCATCTTTATCTTGAAGTCTGCGAGGTGGGTGGATTTAGGAGCAAGCAAGATGTGTGCGGGTTGAGGCAGGGAAGAAAGCCAGAGGAATTAGAGAAAATGTTGTTTAACAAGGGTCTCCTTTGACCAGAGCCTTTGGGAAGGATGCCGCTCCAGGAAAAGTAATCCTCTTAGCGCCGACTTACGACTTACGTGTGTGTACAAAACAGGGAAATCGAATCTGAATGTCCCCATCGCATTTGCTAAAATACCTAATGAAAACACAAAGATTCCTTATTCTGATCTTCACCTTTTATTCAGATGATAGAGAGTGGCAGATGTTTGCGAATTTGGGGTGGGGGAGGAGCTGACCCTCCTCTCTTTCCAGAAAGTGTGGGTCGCAGAACTTTGAGCCTTTGTATCTTCCCCTGCGGCCACCCCTCCTGCCTTGTGCCTTTGAGGCGCTAAGTGTGGTTTTATTTCTTGGGTTTGTGTTCTATGTTCACCACTGGAATGTGTCTCCAGAGGCCTCAATGAAAGAAATCTCAAATCTTGGCCAAAAATGCAGCTTCCTGAGAAGAGTGGGAAACTTGGCATGAAAAGAAATGTGCTCTCGAATTTGTGGCTGCTTTGCATTTAGGCAACATTGGCTAGAGCCAAGATGATCCTTACCACACCCATGTGCCCACATACTTACAACTCTCTCCATATACATCTACACACAGGCTTGCATTTCCCTACCCACATACATATATACATACATGCACATAACAAGCCATACCACTCACCCCCATGTTTGTATACACACACAGACACACACACATCCTTCTAGTTACAAAGATACGCACAACATCCCCCCTTCCCCAAATACTCACCCTTCCTCCCTCCCTCCCTCCCAATCTGAACTGTTTTAGTTAGCCTGGTGGACAACTATCTTCTTTACCCATCTCCCTGTACAAAGGTTAAGATCAAATGTTTCAATTATGATTTGGCTCTAGCATGAAGATGCAAATGAGAAATAAAATGTTTCAGGGATTGCCAAGGAGATTTTACCTAAACTAAAAATACCTAAGGCCCTTGTTTCTTGCCTTCAGCAAGTGGACTTTTTATTTCTCCTTTGACATATTAGGGAGCTGTTTGAAATTCAAAACTATTGTTTGCTGTTGGGATGCAAAAACAATGGAGGTGAAGGGGGCAGCCACACAGCGGCTGATTATGGTTCCAGGTCTGGTTCAAGCTGTTCGTTTGTGAGTCAGCACTGTAGTCCTAGGTTGCTAGGGCAGTTAGTGAGCTCATAGGCTCTCAAAGTATTCAAGCAGAGGCCTGCGAACCCTCAGTCATCTGTCATGGTAAATTGGGGTGGGGGGATTCCCATACTGGGTGTCCGGATGAACTCTGATGTCTTTAATAATCCTAGTATTAATAATAGTATTATTGCTTATGAGTACTAATTATGTGCTAGCCACTGTTCTAAGGGCCTTAATGGATTATCTCATTTAATTTTCAGAGCTCTATGGTATAAACTCTCTTATCATGCCCATTTTGTCATTAAGGAAACAAGACTATCATGGTTAGGGGCATAGCTGGTAATGATAGCCAGTCTTCAAACCAACTAACTCCAGACTTAGGCTTTTGACCTCATACTACCAGGCCTCTTAAGAGAACTTGATTTTGAATGATTTTCTGTTCCCTTCTTTTCTTGATTGGTAGGAGAGGATCAACTCCGTCTTTACTGGTTCATCCCCTGATGCTGCAGCATCTCTCCTCCCCCACCCCCCATTCTTTTGGAAGAATGAGGGAAACCTGGGGACTTTCCTGGCCAACCTGTCCCTGCTATAGGCTGAGGTGGGTTCCACACCCAAGTGCCAGGCCTCAAACCATCAAGGTGGCTGGACATCGTTCCTTGTCTGCAGCAGAAGGGTGCTCAAGTCAGGTGTCTCATCCACAGGTATACAGACTTTCTCAGGAGCTATTATAAGGCACTGAGTCATTGAAGAAAGTCACAGCCCTCCTGATCAGTGTACCCTCTGAGAAGCATACCTTCTCATTGTCAAGGTCCACTGTACTCAGATGAGAATGTAGCCTACCTAGAGAAAAGTCAGCAGACACCTCTGATCCTTTTATGTCCCTGGTGCTTAATGTGCCAAGGGTCAGGGAGCCATAATCACAGACCTGGGAAACATGGGGATCATTGGATCTAACTCCCTTGGCTGGTTTTCAAGATGAGTCCACAAATTCTCAAGTGGCAGAGCTCAATCATCCTCTTTCTGAGTGTGGACAGGACTTAGTGACTAGCCCATTAGAGAGTAGAATATAGCAGAACTGATGGGATGTCATTTCCAAGATTAGAGTATAAAAAGATGGTGGGTTCTATCTTGGGTTCTCTGTTTCTCTCTTTGTCCTTCTCTCTCTTGAATCACTTGCTTTGGGGAAAACCAGCTGCCATGTTGTGAGGCAGCCTATGTAAGATACTGAAGCCTGCCAGCAACTGCATGAATTTGCTTGAGAACGGTCTTCTGACCCTGTTGCCAGTCAGGTGCATGATCTTGGAAGCAGTTCCTCCCTCAGCTGAGCCTCGTCTGACTGTTGCCTTTGTGGACATACCGACTGCAACCTCAGGAATCTCAGGGGAGACCTGGATTTGGAATCACCAGGCAAGCCACTGCCAGATTCTTGACCTACAGAAACTATGAGGTAATAGGGTTCGTTGTTTTAAGCTGCTACATTTGGGGGTAATTTGTTCTGTAGCACTTCCTCATTTGTGCATTTGGGAGAACTGAGGCTCTGTTGCGGAAAGTCACTTACCCATTTTCACAACTGACAAGTCAGTTTTTGAAAGGAACTCAAATATTTTGACTTCTTGTCTAGTGTTTTTTCCACTACATCAGACTTCCTCTCATTCCCATTTCCCACTAATGGATGAGAAGAATTTCATCTGGCAGAACTCTGCCTGCCAGTGAGCTCAGGTCTTTATGTTCTGAGCAGTGTGGACATAGCCGGGGATGCAGTTGTGGCTTAGGGTTTGGTGGGGACAGAAGACCCCTTACAGGGCTGTTGGAGAGGGCGGCGAGCTCCACATCTGCCCCCCTTTATAGGGCTTATGTTTTGGCTGATGTGGAAAGTTCAACCTCTGCACACAAATTTTGAATTTAATACAGAACTTACCACCCAGAAATGACTATGTGAAGTAAGTGTAATTTGCCTGTGTTTATTTTTTTTATTATGAACTTAAGCAAAGTTTATGGAAAAAAAAAGGAACCTGATGATCATGAAATGTAGCTATTTACATCTCTCCAAAGTCTTTTTGTTAGTGTTCTTTGTACAGCTGTAATGGCCTGTGTAGACTGTTTAGAGTTTTGCCTTCCTCACTCAGCAAGTGTCCATTGTACCCCAGGCCCTGTGCGGTTGGGAACTCAGAGCTCGCTGTGCATGGCACTCTCCCAGACCACCCCCTTGATTGCCCAGCTCACCCTCTTGCCTTCTGCTCCTTGCTCACAGCCCCAGATCTCTGACCCCTTGGCTTTGCCCCAGACCTTACCCCACCCAAGCCCTCTGGCCTGTCTCCCTCTTTGGAACACACTGTGAGGCAGGGCCTGGAGTCTTGGTGTTCTCTCTGCCTCTACTGTGGGCTGGTCTCCTGGCTCCTCATACCACAGAGGCTGGGAAGCAGGGCTCCTGGAGGCTGTATAGCTTTGCTGTTGATGAGGGACCTGAGATGTCACTGCTAAAGACAACTTAACTTCCCTGGTTTTTGGGTTCTGAGTCCTGGGTTCTCAGCGTGTAGTACTCCTCTGCCCATGTTTGAATCCCTGGAGGCAGAGGCTGGTCAGAATGCAGGTTGTGGGCCCTCACTCCCAGTCCTTCTGAATCTGGAGAAGAGGCTTAAGAATCTGCATTCTCCTGAGGCAATGCTCGTATTCAGTACAATCTGAGAATGCTGGCTCTGCTCTTTGCTCTCTGCTGTTGTTTATAATTTGGAGCTTTTAAACACTGTTCATTGGTCTGGTTTTTAGCAAGCTTTGGAGAGACAGCCAAAAGCAATCCCTGATTCTCTGAACCTGAGCCCTCAGCTAGATGGGGTCTTCCTGCTAGCCCAGTTTTCTATTTGCTAATCACCTTTATCTTTTCCTATGACCCACCACAACAGGAAGAATCCAGGACGTCATTCTTGTTGCTCCATCGGCTTTCTGTTGGATGTCTAAGGAATGGTTTCTGAGGGAAGAAGTGGCAATTATTGGCCAAAATATGGGCTGACAATTCATATTGGCCTCTCTGAGTTGGTTTTATATGCATTGCCCTAGGGACAGTGATGCAGTGGGAGGTCTATAACAGGGACCTTTGATGGCCTTTGAGGGTGGTGTTGTAGGGTTGTACCTTCCAGGGCATCCTCTCTTGTTGCATCCCCAACCTTCTATGGAGCCAGTTCCTGAGTGCTTCCTATTCATTGCTTCTCCCAAGGAGAAGAAATCATCCCCAACCTGCCTGGGGTTCACACGATGTTCCTTACTCCTCTATGAGGGCGGGCAGTTCCCGCTTGGGCCTCAGTGGCCCCAGCTGTAACATGAAGGGTTCCCAGTAGATGGTCTGAGAAGTTCTTTCCAGCTCCCAGGTTCTGTGATATTTGCTGCAGATAGGAGACTCTCAGTACCACCTAGATTCTACCCATAAGTGACCTGCTGCCCTCCAGAGGTAACCTAGACTCACGGTGTTCATGGCTCAGTCCATTTCCCCATAAACAGAGAACAAAACAAGTCTCCAGACCCTGGGTCCTGTGAAATCCAACCAGACTGAAGCGTCAGTTAGTCAGAGAGGGAATGCAAGTTGGAGAAGGCTTAGAAAGTGTTGTGGGCTACAAGCACGTCTGCAGACTTCCGTTTAGTTTTACACCCTAACTGTCCTCTGAGGGAGGCTGAGGCCACTGAGCAGCAGCCAGCTCCTGGCTTTGTAGCTCTGCTTTGAGGCCTGGAATGTCTGAATTCTTTCCAAAGCATTTCTCCAAACCTCCTGCCCCCTGAGGAAGAGCCCCACCAGTCATGGAACCTAGGGCGGATGCACAGTGGGAGACGTGATCGGAATCTAAACAAAGCCCACAGGGAGGACCGGAAGTTTGACACACAATTGCTGGCATAAACCACCAACTCTAACAGCTGTTCTCCCCCACGGGACAGATGGGTTCAGCTGCAGCCTGGAAATATCACCCTGGGTGTCATCTGTGTCGCCTGTCACTGTCTTTCCCGCCCACCCCTGTCTTCCCTGCAGCCGTAGGCATGATGGCTTCCACCACTGACATTTGGGGTCTTGCAAGATGTCAGTCAGGAGAATAATTATTGTGCACAGCCCACGATGACCTACCCTTGATGTCCCCTATTACATCCCCTCCTTCTCCAGTTGCCTAGATTCCTTGACTGCCCTTGGCAAGCTTTTGCTCTTCCGGTCCTCCACATGGGCTCCAAGAATGGAAACTGCCTTGGGAACAGAAACTGCTTCATCTTCTGCCCTTGGACCCACAGTAAGGATAGACAGCACCCCATGAATGAGAAAGGCCAGAGGTTCCCTGGATTCTAGGTCCTTTGGTCCAGGGCTAGAACTGTTCCATATGATACTGACATCCACAGCTGGAGGCTGACCCCATTAATCTTGACTTGGACACATGGCAGCAATAGACACCAAGACAAGGTGGATACATGAAGCTATTATAAATGGGAGAGAAAAGCAAGGATCTGATTTGACCCTGAGGACTAGGATGGGGAATGGGGTAGGAAAGGTTGGTCTTCTCCCCTGCCAAAAAAAAGATGATCCAAAGATGTAACTATCATAAACGTGTCATCAGAACTGTGACTGATAAGGAGTTTCTAGTCTCTGCTCTTCCAGTCACTGTCCGAGTTATCCTGGGCAAGTCCTGCAACAATACTAGGCCTCAATTTCCCTACTGTACAGTGTCAGGATACTCTGATTGACAGTTAAGGGCCGTCTCAGCATTTACTTTCATGTTTCATTTCTGTTCTGTAAGTGTCAAGTTTCCAAAAGGATATGTGTTGGGGAGAGGAGAGACTGAGGAGACAGGAAGAGGGGTCTCGATTTGAGTATGAGAGAGGAGTGTGCACAGGAAGTTTCCCAGGATCGGAGAGCTGTTTTCTCCATTCCACAGCTGAGGAAATATCCTCAGAAAAGCTAAGTGAGTCTACCAGCTGGATTGTGGCTGGGCCAGGGCTTGGACCATATTTTACTTTGTTCTTTCTATAGCACCATCCCTGCCCTTATTCTCCCAACTCAACTTGTCAAAACCCTACCACCCTCTAACTCCTTCTCAGAGTCATTTCCTCCATGCAACCTTCCCTGAGGCCCCTAAGCAGAATCCATCTAAACCCTTATAGCATCTGTCTATCCTTCTCTTGCCCCCTTAACTTCTCAGACCAGAGACAGTTTGCTTGTCCAGTGGCCTGGGAGCCCCTTGAAAGCTGGGACTTCAACATGTTATCTTCTTTCCCAGCTCTGGCACAATAAATGGTCCACAGCAGGTTCCACTGAGTATAGAATTGAAGTCCCTCAGAGGCTCCTTTTGCCTCAACATTTGGGCTCCCCAACTTTGCTGCTCCCAGCCTCCCAGACCTCAGAGGTAAGACTGTGTAACCAACCCAGCCCCTTGTAGCATACGTTCCTGTATGGTGAAACACATGCCCACATGTATAGGAGGCTGAGAGGGAACCCATGCTGTCAGTTATGCTTTAAAGGGCCTTTCCCCTGAGGAGTCCTAAACCAAGCAGGAGAATAGGGAATGGGATGCCCTGCACTTGCCCATGAGAGAAGTTTGCTGAGTCCGCCGAGGACTCCAACCTTTTGAGGTGTTGTGACTGTAGCCCCTCCATCTTTCCATGTCTTATTTTCACTTACAACAACAGGAGGTCAGGAGAAGCTAGTGTGTCATTCTCCGGGTCCTTTCATCTTGTTAGAAGCTCAGTGAAGATGAGGATCAAGTGTGGTCTAGGCTTGCTCTGGCACCCAGCTCTGTATGAAGTACATGGAAGGGACTCAACGAAGGCTTTTTAAAGTCAAGGAGAATCTGTTATTCCTATTTGTCCCAGAACTGTTGAAGGATCTCAGAGGTTACGTAGTGAGTGAATCTAGGGCCATTTCAGGCATGGGGTTGCCTAAGAGTCCAGAAAAAGATTTGTTGAGAGTCACATTGAATCATGTGCCCAGACTCATTCTGTGTACTGTGACTTCTCCTTCCACAGGAGAACTCTGCAGGGGGCCATGTGCTTTCAGGAGGTGGTAGCAAAGGGGTGGTAGAAAGGGTGTGGGTTTTGGAGTTGAAAAGACCTGAGTTCAAATCCTACATCCACATCTTCTTCTGTGTGGCCTATGCAATGCCTTGATCTTTCTGAGCTTCACTTTTCTTACTCAGGAAAAGGGGATAATATCCACCCTGCCAGCTAGCTGTCGTGTGTAAAATGAGATAATGTTGGCAGAGTGTTGGCGTGCACAGTAGGTGCTCGAGAAATGCAGCCCCGTCACTACCCTTCCCTTTCTATGGGAGGAGGGATATAGGGTTTGTGCTAGTGGTGACACAACAGGCAGCTCCTTAGCTCTGATTGCGTCTGTACGTGAGGTTGCCCAGGGCAAGAAGTTAGAGGGAAATTCTGATGGGTGAGGAAGATGAATTTTCTTCCCACTGGTGCTGTGGCCTAGAGAGGCCACAGGGAAACTTGCCCCAGCTCTTCTCTGACAGAATTCTGGTACCTGGATCTTTACCTGACCAGCCAGGTGACCTGGGGCAGCTATGAGGATAGCACCTGCCTCATCTGCAGCTTGGGGCCATTGCAAAGATCCGCTCAAAGTATTTCACACACAGCCAAGTGCTGTGCAAACGCCAGGGTCATCACAGTTTTACTGTGAGCACCACTGTTTTCTTAAAGAAACTTTAAGAACTAATTTCTTGGTTTAAAACTTTTTTTTTTTTTTTTTACCCCAAAGCAGCAGAGGAAAGGAAGGAAAGAAGTTTAAAAGAAGAAAAAGATTCAAGCCGACAGCTCTGACTCGATCGTCGGCCAGATAGAGGAAAGAACTGAGTAGCAGTGATTGATTTCCAAAGGAGTCTGTCTGAGCCAAGAAGGGCTGCTGCCAACCCAGCTGGGACCTGGAGCCAAAGCCTCCGTAGGGAGCCAGTGTCCTGCCAGCCCCTCCCCAGGCCCCATTTCTCCCACCGGGTGTTAGTCAGGCCTCTGTGGTGCTGGGATGCTGAAGGTAATGAGGGTGCCAGGAGGCCTTTAGGACCTGGGTGTCTGGGATGGATCTGCTTCCCCTATGCCTCCCAGGAGCGTTGAGGGAGGGGAAGAAGAAGGAGTACCAAAGTCCTTGCTGGGTGTATGATTGTGAGGCTTAACCAGAGACCATCCAGTGATCACCCAGCTCAATTAGGGCTAGGATAGGAGGTGGGACTGGGGTTGAGCAGCTGGGGAAGGCTCTTAAGGGGAGGTTGGAAGGAAGTTATGGGGAATGGTAAGGAATGGAAGACTCAGGGAGTTGGGGGAAGCCAGGAGGGTTAGGGTAGAAGCAGGAGATGATCCCTTTCTCACTCTCCCTGCTTGGCTCAGTTTCCTTGACTTTAACTCTCCTTATTTCTCTGACCAGGTGACTTATTTTCCCATTGCTGTTTCCTGCCTTTCTTAGCTATGTTCCAGCCCAGGTTTCACAGCTGTCCTTGGAAATACAGGGAAAGCCCTTGAGGCAGCCTCCCTGCTTCCCCTACCCCCTGCCCCCCCATCCTGCCAGAGCTGTGCTCCCCGGGCTGTGCTCCCCACGCTGCCTGGGCGGCGGGTACTGGCTTCCCTAGCACAGGACTTTGGCACCTTCCTCAGGTTGCAGGCCGGGTGGAGGTCTTGGCCGTGAGCATGCTGAGAGTCAGGAAGTCCTGAAAGCTGTCCAAGGCCCAGTGAGGGGATGGAATTGGCCAGACCCATTTCAGGGCTGCTGCCACCAGCAGTCGTTAAAACCTTACCTGGGCCCACTGTTGCCAGGTGGGGAAGACAGCTGGGAAGGGGCTTTCTCCCATCAGATGTGCCCGAGCCACTGCCTAACTGGCACAGCCAGACGTTCACTCTGTTTCACCACAGTGCTAAAAAGGTAAATGGAGTTGGTGGGGAGGTCTGGCTCCAGGGCAGGTTGTCAAGGCAGGCAGGGGTTCCTGCCCCTTCCCCAGCCCAGGTAGGGTAACCAGCTCACAGACATCTAGAGAGAAGAGGTCAGAGACAGTAGGTATCATACTGTCAGCCACTCTAGCCCCTGTTTTACACACTGGGAAACTAAGGCCCAGAGAGGAGAAGGGACTCACACAGTGGCAGAGCCTGGATCTGGGCTCCGTGGCAGCTCAGCTTTGTGCTCTTTCTATCACTGCTTACTGTCTCTCACCACTAGGAAAATCCAGGCTCCTCAATGACCAAGGAACCAAAAGATTGTAAATCAGCTGATGGAGCAGAGGGTGCACTTTCTCACACACACAAACAAGTTTCACGATCAACCATGTCTCCTAGTGTCCAAGGATCGATCCCCTCCTTTACTAATCACTTTTTTTTTCCATGCGTGTTAGGATGGACTTTCTTGAAGAGATTTTGTTCCTCCGTTTATTTACAGTGGTTGGAATTTTAGGTGAAGCAATTATCTAGGCACATTCCCAGACACAGGAGGGAGTGGGGATCTCTTGGGTCAGAGAGGCACCTCATAGGCTTCAGCTTTCAGGACCAGCTGTTCCGGATTCTCAGACCTCCGCCCGCTTCATGTGAATGTACAACTCCAGAAACCCTTGTTTTCTGACACCATCTCCAGAGGGGAGAAGTGAGGCAGGGCGTGTGGAGAGGAGAATCTGGGGATAGGGTCTGAGGGCATTTGAAATGAGAGCTTCTTGTGGTAGCAGAGAGTGGAAATGCTATGTTATTGCTGTTGTGGTTGTCAGTTCCACCCACCCCTTGCCACCCTGCTGTGGCCCTTGTCTTAAGTCTCTAACCCCGGCCTCAGCCTCCAGACTGATCGCCCACTGCCATCTGCTCACTTCCTCTCCAAGCAGTCCTGTCCTGGGCTCCCCACTGCTCACATGATAAAGTCTAACTTCTTTCACTGCCCCCTTACACTTGCCCTAGCTTTTCGCTGCAATAGCCCCCTCGCCATTCTGCAAAACTTCTCCCAGCCTCTGTCCTCCATGCTTTCCCTGCCTGCCTCTGCAACCCGGCCTCATGTTGGATGCTTGCTCACTCCCTCCCACATTCAGCCAAATGAGCCTCCTTCCAGTCCTTGGACCCAGTAAGCACATGCCCACCTCTGCACCTGCTGTTCCTCTGCCCGAAGCCCTTCCCATCTAAGTATCCCTCCCCACTCCCCATGCCTTGTCCTGGAGAATTTCCATCTCTCTATTAAAGCTTACCTTCCATGTCTGTTCTCTTGGCGCCCGCCCCCACTCCTCTCACCTGCACTTCTCCCTCCACAGAACCTAAAACAGAGCATTGAAACTTCAGGAATTTCTCCTTCTCCACATGATGATGAACTGCTCAAGGGCAGGCCTGTTCCTTATTCACTGTAGGCTGCCCAGTGTTTAGCATTTAGTAAGCGCTTAAGAAAACATTTATTGAGTCAACATAATCTCTTTCTTACAGGCCTGGGAACTCCTCAAAGGCTGGACCCGCCTCCACACCACCAGGATGTCCAGCACAGTGCTGGCCTTGCAGACTGCCCACAAACGCTTAGCAAATTGAATTTCAGTGAGGCTGTTACTGTGGGGGGGAGTAATCAATAGTGTTTTCTATCTCTAAACACCCCCTGCTTGCAAAGACTTCCAGGCTGTTTTGGTGAGCAACCATTCTTGGTTTTCAAAGGTAAAAAGCAATTTGCCACAAGCAGAGAATGACAAATACTCAGGATGGGAGAGGAAGAAGGGAGGGAAGCAATTATTGGAGGGGGAGGGAGGGGAGAGTGGGCTGTCAACCCTATCTCCTAGCTTTCTTTCTGCAAATGAGAAGGAAAACAAAGAAGGGTTATTTTCAGAAAATCCCATTTGGTACTCAAGAGACCAAGAAATGGTTTGTGTTACGTATCAGGGTCTACGAGCATGAAGCACTTGGAGGCGCTGGCCAAGGATGCAGGACCTTGTGAGTCACCTGAGGGAGACTTCCACAGTATTTAAAACATAAGATTTAACAATATCTCCACACATATGCAAACCTCCACCAACTCTGGGCCGTTGACAGTTAAAAATGAAATTCTTTCCTTTGGTCATTAAACCATATTTGTTAAGCTCACCCTCCTGGTCTCTACTAGTATTTAAATTTTATTGGGAAGAGACATATTAAACATATACATACATACACACAAGGAAATCACCAAGAAAACAGCAGATAGTTCTCTGCAGAGAATTAATCCGGAGCACTGATATGGAGCTCAAGGTCAGGGAAGGCTTCCTAGAGGAGGCAACTTTAGATCTGAGGCCAGCCACACAAGCTGCTGAAGGGCACTCCAGGCCTAGGGCCTGGCAAGTGTGTAGTAGGAGCAAGCTTGCTTGGTCCATAGTCTGAAGAAGAGGGAGGGAGAGGAAGTGGGTCACAGAGGCAGCAGGTGGCAGATGATCTTTCCTCCTTAATCCTGCAGTTCACATGAAACGGGGCTTGGTGGGAAAAGAATGGTGACTCAGGAGGCAGGGCTCTGTTTCTGGCGCTACCACTGATTCATTGTGGACCAGCCTTTGTGCAGGACACCTTCCATTTCTTGGACTCCAGCTCCTCTTGGGAACTCTGCTTCACTTTTCCTAGGTGATGTCTGGCCACCCCTAGCCATGCTATACTCATGCATGTCTGCTGTGGTACAGATGAAAACAAGATAAAACGTCAACTGCTCCATTGGTATTAATTTGCCTGAAGAAACCCAGCATCCTTCCATTAAGAGCTGCACTTTCCTGAGGGTCTGGGCTGGGCCCCCTTTTAAGATAAAGACTGCTCCTCTACTGTTGGGACTCTTGGTTGCTGGCTTTCCTCACGCCAACAGCTAGTCTACAGCTGGCTGGCTGCTGGCCTGGGTTCTGGGCTGATGGGGTGGCTGGATTGATAAGAAGCTCCCTGGTAGCCAGGGGGGTTCCAGCCTCAAGAATCGCCCGGCAGCCTCTTTAGAACGAGGCCATCTCCCAGCGCCTTCCTCTCTCCCGACTCAGGGTGACTGGAGTGTGGATTTTGGCCTGGAAACGCCATGCACCAAACTCGTGTGTGGCAACCAGGGGACCACCCAGCCCTGAACAATTGGCCTGCCACATTTCAGGGTGGGTTATTTTCATGCGCGGACTTGTTTTTCCTGGCTCTGGGAAGGCCACATGATTCGTGGCAGCTAGGAGCCTCTGTGGCCTGTATTTACACAGCAAGCAGAGAGAAGTACACTTTTTTTTTTTGGTGTGTAAACAGAAGGTTACATGGGAACAGAACTGTTTATAACCCATTAAACTGCCTGTCCTGATAGATGCCGGGGCCCCTTCTACGTGTGCATAATATGTACAATATGTGCAGTGCTGCGGGCGGTACCGGCAACTCGCTCTGGCCAAGCACTTCTGTTCTGAATAACCCTCTTCGGTGTGCTAGCTGATTAATACCAGGGAGAAGCTCACATTCTGTGGTGAACAGAGGATCCTGGACCCCTGGGAAGAGGAGAGGACCCCCTAATGTCCCTAGCTCATGATTCCCTTTATAGAATCACCTCCTACCACCACGTGCATCCAATCTGAGCGCAGACACCTCCAGTGACCAGGAGTTCACTGCCCGTGAGTTTTCTATTCTTTGTGCAATAGATAGCTCAGCTTTCCAAAAGTTCTTCCTTAGAGCAGCCAAAATCTGTCCTCTTAATGCTCGCTGTAGGGCCCTTTGGGATCAGAGAAGGTCCACCCTCCTCGCTGTGACTTTCCTGCCCTTAAAAGACAGTTCTTCTGTTCTTGGTTGAGCTGCTTGAATCCCTTCAGCTGCTTTTCCTATAACCTGGTTTTGACCCCTTTCACCGGCTGTCCAGGCTCCATTACTTTTCTAGAAATGTGGCTCCCAGGTGTGCACTGAATAGCTTGATAAAGGGGGCAGCAGAGCCCCTGGTATTCTTCAAGAGGCAGGCTGTCCCTTCCTCCAATGAGAAATGGGGGAGGCTCTAGGCCCCCTTCAATCACATGCTGGGGCTCCATTCAGACACACTCTGCCCGCCCTGCCCTCCATCACAAGTGCCCACTCTGTCAGCTAAGGGCTCTGACATGGGTGCTCCTTGGGACCCAGGGTAGACGGCTGAGGAGAGACCAGTCTGCCGGCCAGCAGCTCACATTCTTCCTGTTCATTGCCCCTTTGTTTTTCCCTCATGTGGAAAATGGAAGCACTAAACCAGGTCAGTAAGATTTTAATAACAACAAGAAGCCCTCATGTAAGTATTGTGCCTTAGGTGTTTTTACAGACATTGTATGCTCACTCGAAGGCTTTGAGCAACCAGGGAACTGGGCATGGCAGGGGTTATTGCCCCATGGTACAGCTGAGGAAACCGAGGCTCAGCGGCTGAAATGACATGACCATGGTTCCACGGGTCAATGGCAACGCTACCAGGGATGAGAACCCTTGTTTTCTGAGGCCAAATCAGGTACCTTTCCTAGGACCTGGAACAGGGAGATAAGAGGTGCTCATGATGAAACAACCGGATGTGAATCCCGTGTCTCAGGCGTAGGGGAGCATGGGCCTGACGCCTCAGGTCACACCCCAACTCCCTCCATGCTGCACCATTCAGTTCAGGGAGCAGTGGCCAAGGGAAACAGCTGGGTGTTGCGGTCCCTCCTGCTGCAATGCTCTGGCCCAGAGATCAGAACCGGGGTGGCCCGCGCAGCCAGGGCTGGGGGTGGGCTGACCGTGGGTAGCAGCGGGTGCCTGCTCTGCCACTATCCTCAATACGCGGAAGCCTGAGAGCAGGACGACGGGCTGCCTTCCCAGAAAATGCAGTTCGTTGCCTGCCTGGCCTGTCCTTGAGCCCAGGTCCAGCTCTGTCCCTTAGCAGGATCCAGGTGGCCTGTAGGGAGCCACCCTCCTCCTCGAACCCAGGGAGGAGAGCAGACTCCTAGGTCTGGGTGAGCCTCCTTATGGGATGGGGACCCCAGGCTCACCTCTCCTGCCCTGCTCTGTAGGAGAGGCACCAGTGGCAGCTGTGTCTCCAAGCGAGGTCCCCATCCCCAGAAATGGGTTTGCAATGGCTGTGTGTGGCTGCATTCAGAGCAGGAGGCCAGACTCTGGAGAGCTCAAAGGAAGCACTTTGTTTTCAGGGAAGAAGACGGGGCAAGGGTCGCCTCTCCCTCCTTAATAAGTGAGTGGCTCCAAAATAGCCCTTCTCCAACCTGCCCCTGACAGGGCCTGGGGCATGGGGTGGGTGGGGCCAGAGTCACTCCCTGTTGCCCTCTTCCCTCAGTGATTAAACTGTTTGAGCTCAGCACAGTTTGTGTGTGGTCATGGCAGCTCTGGGAGCAGAATTTCTGAACCTGAGATCTTACCACTTCTGTGAACAGAAGCCTTTTCCTCCTGGAGGACAGTGGAATAGGCTGGTAGAGGGGAAAACTGACCCTGAGATGACTAGGGTTTGAAAAAGCAGGATGATCTTGCAGAAAAGGGTTGGGTTTAAACAGGCACTGGACCCTGAGGTTCTTGTGACTGAGGGGCAAGGAAAAGTACCAGTCCTGTTCTCAAGATGCTTGCATGAGGGGCAGGGATGGAGAAAGTGGACAGTGGAGAAGAAGGTGGCCACTGCTCCCTTTTTGCTGGTTTTGAAGGCCATGAACTGAAAGAAACAAACAAACAAAAAAAAACAAAAAAACAAAAAACAAAAACAAAAAACCTGCGGCAAGTAGAATGAAAAGACATTGTTTCGAGACCTAGCTCTGCCATGGACTGACTTCCAGATACTGACTCAATGTTCTCATCTGCGAAATGGGGCGTTAAAATTGTGCCCCTGAGAAGTCACCAAGTTGTTGTGAAAACTGGATGTGAAAAGGCTGTTTCAACGGTGATATGCTGTAGAATGGGACTGATATTTTTATCACTCAATAGGCCTGGTGATGGCACCCCACCTTTCCCAGGTGTGGGGAGGAGGGAATCCAAACGGGGTCCAGAATCATTCCTTCCCCACTAGGAGGAGCACTTGGCACTTTCAGGGACAGGATTTGCTTCCTGGCGGGAGAAGAGGGTGGAGTGGAACAGAGTCTGCCCTGCTCCCCTGCCTCCCGCCCCCACCACCCCCTCCCACAGGCTGCCCTTAGGGCAAACATCCTTCCAGCTCCTTCTGCTGGCCCCCCTCCCCACTACCTTGGCAGGCTTTCACAGACTGAGGAGGAGGCCTGGCTGCCAGGAAGGGTGGGGCTGCCAGGCAAGGCCCAGCCACAGTGTGACCTCGCCAGTCCCGGAAACTCTCCAAACCTTGGACCTCAGCGGACATCCGGCAACTTGGAGGGGTGGCAGCAGGGCCTGT
Organism: Eidolon dupreanum; assembly: GCA_028627145.1. Lineage (NCBI taxonomy): Eukaryota > Metazoa > Chordata > Mammalia > Chiroptera > Pteropodidae > Eidolon > Eidolon dupreanum. Next base: position 113,643,279 of record CM053507.1, read on the forward strand.
CAGGGCGACCGAGGATTTGTGGAATGCCTCTGAGGTCAGGTTGTTGGAGACTTCCAACGTGAGAAAGGAAGAGCGTGTTTTATCTTATTCTGGAGTCAGAAGGCTTTGTGATGTACTCACAGTGTTAACAGAAGTTGTGGGGCAGCCTTCAGAAATGCCTCTACCCCTGGATGCTGCCATAAGGCTGTGCATGTATCCTAGATTTACACATTTAAAAAATTAATAATAGTCAATACTTGCTGAAGAGTATTCATCATGTGCTGGGGACTTGTTAAGCTTGTTACCTACATGCATCCTTCAACAACTGAAGGCAAGATGATTATTAAGCCCATTTTATAAATGAGGAAACCAAAGCTCAGGGACAAGAATCACTTGCCCAAGGCCACAAAAATACTAACTGCTAGAGTCTGGATTCAAACGTGGGCAGGTCTGGCTGATTCCAGACCCCAGATTCTTAAGTTTCTTGGAAGGCAGGAACCACAGTTCATTCATCTCTGCAAAATGCTTAGTACCTGGCAGATACTCTATAAAGATACATTGAATGGGGCCTGAGGCATTTTGGGGGGCCTGATTCTCTCCTACATAGGCTGATGAAATGACATAAAATAAGTGAAAATACTTTTAGCTTAGTGGCAAGCTTACAGGCCCACATAAAACTGGAGGTGAGGCCCAGCTTTCCTCCTTTTTGCACGAAGTGTCTGTGCTCATGAACACTATTTTCAGAGAACACAACCTCCCCTTGGGTCCCTGCCTAGGCAAGGCTGTTAAAAGAGTGAGGGGTCTTGGGGGTGAGATACGGGAGGAAAATGCAGAGTCTGTGACTCTTCTCTTTGAGTCCCATGTGCTGTTAGTTTGGGAGTGGGGAGAAAAGACACCTGCTTTCTTTGTTTATGTCGCTGAGGGAGCCCCCCTTTCCTGCCTCGATGGAGGTGACATGGACCTGGAAGCTTGGCTTGCTCAGAGTTCCGAGGCACTGAGTCACACTGTTTGGCCCATGCATGTGAAAGCACTGACTGTCACAGTACTGAAGGATGCTAGGGATGGTGGGGCCTTGTGAGGGGAAAGGGGCCTTGGGTGGGACAAGGCTGACTCCAGGTCCTCTGATTCCTATGCAGAGTCACAGGTACACTTGGCCTGCCTCTTTATTCCCAGGCCATCACAGACCTGGTCCTTTCTTGAGAGCCAACTGGCCTGCCTGCTTCTTTGACTTTTCTTAGAGTAATCAAGATAGAACTGCCCATATTTCCATCCAGTTGACCCTCTCTGGGCTGAGTCTCAACTGACCTACACTGGCATAGAATCAGTCAGAGCGCAGGCAGAAAACACAAATCATTCCGGAAACCTTGACAGAGGGAAACTAGTTTTAAAGGCATTGGAAGAGATGGAAGGGCAGACTTGGGTGAAAAGCAACCTTGAGAGTAGCATTCACAGGAAAATGGCAGCATTCCTGGAATGAAAGGTCAAAAGAAAAGGTGGTATTCTCAGAATCCAGTCGGAGCAGGAACCCTGGCGGAGGCTCCCTGGCAGCAATGAGGACCCCAGAAGTGATCCTTCAGATAAAGGGAAAAAGGAGGGGAAAGACTGGTTTCTACTCTCTTCCTACCTGCAGGCTCCTGGCTGGTTGGGACCTGGCAAATGTAGCCTGCAGGCATAGCCCCCAGTGAGAAAAAGCAGAGCAGGGGAGGGGAAGGCACAGATCTGAGGGCAAGCAAGCAAATGGCCCTCCTAATCTCTAAGTGAGACCTTCGGGAAGGATGCATCCTTCCAACACAATGATCTAGAGGGTTGGCCCTGAAAAGTAAACTTGCTTCTGGAAGTGGTTCCTGATCCTCTGTTGGTTCCTGCAATCAGTGGGACTGCCCAAGCCTTATCCTGCTGGGAGAATGTTTTCATTTTTATTTTCTAAGGAAGATCTATTTCCTGTGTATTTTTCAAAGGATAAGGTAACCTCCAGTGTTTTTAACAAAGTACCAGGTTTCATGTTAGACCGTAATATCGGTCTTCAGGGCCAGAAAGATCTACGGCAGGCAACAAGACAGACTAGCATGCGCATGAAGGGGACTCAGGATCAGGAGACCTGGGGATAAGTCTCGGCTCAGACAAGTCATTTACCATCCTTGAGCTTCAGGCTCCACGTCTTTCCAAGGGGGACTCTGTGTTTTTCAAGGTCCTGTAGAAGTGACTGACAAAATGTGTGTTAGGGACTTTGTAGACTGTATAGTACTCAGATAGTAAAGCTTGTTCCTGTGAACACACATTCTCACAGGGGAGATGCTTGGCCTTATTTTGGAATTGATGTTTCCCCCTGGAGTTGGCACTTAGATTCCTTTTTTTTTTTTTTTTTTTATAATCATAGAGTCAAAGACAACTGGACGCCAGTCAGCTGGTCTAAACTCTCTTTTTAAGAAGGACTCTCTTCTTTAAAGTTCTCAGAGATGATCCTTTCCATCCTCTCTCCCTCCATCTCTCTTTTTTTCCCTCCCTGTTACTTCCCTCCCTCCCTCCTTCCCTTCCACAAATATTTGGAGCGCTTGCTCTTTGTCAGACACCTGCTGGTTGCTGGCCCTGCAGGAATAAAAAGACAGATAAGGACCCTCACAAAACTTACAGTCTAGCATTTGAAAGTCTATGCAAACAATTTCTGTTGAATACCTCTAGTAACAGGATGCTCACTACCTAGGAGACAGCCTATTTGGGCATTTAGTTTTTTCTTGTTTAAACTGAATTCTGCTTTCTTATAATGCATGTTCTTACCTCTAGAGCTATATAGAATGACTCTAACCCCATTTCCTATGTCACTGCCCTTGAAATGTGGGAAGATAAACAGGGTATGCTCAGAAAATATTCTCACTCTCCAGTTTCCACTCGTGAAAGGGAAATTGATTTTCTGTGAAGTTAAATTCTTCAAGGTCGTGAGATCAGAGTCAGGGTGGGCTATAATTTGGGCGTTTGGGAACAGGACTGGGCCCTGTTCCAAGTCTGCCCAGGGCAGAGGGAAGCTGTGTGGGGAAGTCTTACGAAGGGATGCAGTGTGAGGGTTTGCAGGTGGCAAGGGAGGTAGACCCAAGTGAAGTGAGGCGATCTGTCAGTCTGGAGTGGGGTATATGTGAGGCATGCTTGGCCATCTGCCCAGGACAACCCTGAGCTGCTGGGTTTCTGGTCTGATTCACAGCTTCCTCTCTCCCCAAAGGAATCCCCTTTATAGCTCTCCAGGCCTGACCCCAGCGTCCCTGTGAATGTTGTCTGACAGCTGCATGGAGTGCAGTTGGGCTCCTGTGCCGGGTGCCAGCTGGATGTGTTTGGCGGCCAGGGCCCTGGGAGCCACCTCTTGGGATGTCAGAGGAGAGCTGCAGCCGCCCTTCCGTCAGCAGGAAGCCCAGCCACAAACACTTGGACAGGAAGCCCGGGTGCTGGCCAGCTGAGCGAGCTCTGGTTTCTCCTGCGTCTGAGGGTTTGGCCCAGGGTGGAGGAAGGCGAGCCAGGTGCTGCGGTCACACTGACAAGGCTGGCGGTCGGCTCCCCTTTGGGCTAGGGATGTGGGTTCAAGGGTGTGAGCGGAAAAGCATCATCGAGGCTGGGCCAGAAGGGGTGCTTCCTGGAGGAAGGTCGAGGGAGCAGGAACACGGCGTCTAGCAGAGCTGGGCCAGCTGGCTGAGGATATGGAAAGACCCCTTTATGATAGTTCCAGACAAAATGTATTCCCTTGGGTTCAGACCTCCAGCATAAACCCAGACCAGCTCCAGCCTCCAGGCTGCCTCCACCTCCGGGAAAACACGCTACAGTCTCTTGGGTTGGGACATCCACACATTCCCAGCTTGACGAATGACTTCTCTCAGGGGAGGACTCTTTCGTAACCTATCAAGCTGCATCATGAGTGAATTAATAAAAATTCGGCAGGGGACAAAGGCAATTTTGCATTCAGGGCTGACATTTTTGCTTCTAAGTGCTCTGTGCGACTATCTTCAAGGCGGTTTATGTGTACATATGACAGCCCAAAGGACCCCCAGGATTTACAGAGCAGTTGCACTTTTCACAAATCACTCAGATATCCCCTCCATCCCCCCTCCACATTTGTTTTTCACAACCTGATAGGCCAGCAAGAGATGGCTGGTACCTGGGGACCAGGAGGTAAAGTAGATCATTCAAGATTATGTAGCTTAGCAATGGCATAGGCAGGGCCACTGTCATGACTTCTGCTGCTCTGGAAAGAGAAATTAGATGGTCACTTTCCAAGTGCCTGAGCATCTCTTACCTCATCCTGGACTGTGTGCATAGACCAGGGGGCGACAACTTTTTCTGTAAAGGGCCAGATAGTAAATATTTTAAGTTTTGTGGGCCATTTAGTCTTTGTTGTGACTGCTCAATGTTGCCATTGTAGTGAAAAAGCAGCTATAGAAGACATGCACACAAAAGGGTATGGCTATGTCCCAATAAAACTTTATTCACACATTCAGACTAGATTTGATGTCGAAGCCATGGTTTGCTAATCTCTACTTTAAAACTCCTTGAAGACAAAGACTTATTTGTTCTCATACAACCACAAGCAGTCTCCTCACCACCAGCATTTGTGTTGCACTGACTGTAATTATACTTTGTGCAATATAGGAATTCAGTGTTAATTCAATGAATGAAAGAAGGAGTTTGCAAATGAAGCCATTGTTGAACTCTAAGGTTTTAATTCCGATGCTCATCTGGAAGCATATGGTATGGTTGAGTATAATCTCATTGAAGGGAATTTTAGGCCTGGTTTAAACACCAGCTCTGCAACTTTCTAGCTGTGAAAACTTGGGAATGTAACTTTCTGAGCTTGGCCATATGAGATATAGGGTGATACCTACCTCAGAGGGTTGTTGTGGGATAAAGTGAGAATGTATGGAAAGTGTGGGGCTCAGTGCTCAGCACACAGTAAGTGCTGAAGAAATGGTGGCTATCGTTATCTGGAAGAAAGTAGTGTTACTGCTGAAAGCCATTTTGTGCTCAAGGTCAGTTTCCAGACTGGGCCTCAGTGGCCTCCTACTCTCTGACACATGGAGCGGATATGCTAAGAATAAATGAAAAGATTACTCTTATCTGGAAAAAGTAGGGTCATGTAAACCCAGGCAATTTTGTAGAAGTATCTCCATATGGCTTTTCTGTAGGCATCCCAAACTTACTGTTCAAAACAGACATGTTTGTTAGCTGGAGGTAGAGACATCTTCATCTCTACCCTCCACCCCGTAAGCTGCTCTTCCTTCTCCATCTCCCCAGATCCCAAGTCAGAAACCTAAAGGCCATTTCCATCAGGTTGCTCTCTCCTACCCCAAGATCAGTAGCTACCAAAGCAGCCACCATCTGCTCTTCTCCATGCTCCCGCCTGGTGAGCATCTCTCACCTGTGCTATTGCAGTAGCTGATTCAAGTGGCTTCCTACTGCATCCATTTAACCACTTTGCTATTAGATTTATGTTTCAAAATATAAATCTGGCCCTGTCATGCTTGGTTTCTAAAATCTTCGATGGTTCCCCATTCATAGCAGGTCAATGTCCAGTTCCTTAGCCAGAAAGAACCCTTCTGTCCTGGTCTCCAATGGTCTTTCCACTTCATCCCTTGGAATTCTTTGCCTATCACGTGTTCTAGCCTCACAAATGGACCTCACTATATGCATTCTCATCTGTGTTTTTTTATGCCATTCCCTGCTCTCCTCCTCATACCCCAGAATTCTCAACCTCTCTAACATATTACAAATCAGTCGTTAAATAATATTCTATGGACCTGGAGCTTTTAAATACAAATTTTAAAGGTATGTCACTCAGCTCCAGTTTGGAACTTAGCTCTGAGAAAACCTGTACCAATGGTATATTAAAGAAAAAAAAAATTTTTTTTTCAACTAAAAGGGAACATACCAGATGTTTTCTGTCAAGAAGCTTCTCTGGTATACCAGAAATAACCAGTCATGGGCTTATAGATCATTTGTCTAACAGCAATCATGAGGCATCCTGTCCACAAGAATAAAGAAGTGGACAGTAAGGATATCATTTGGTTAAACTGCTCTTCAAAAATTCCTCTTGTGTCACAGAACAGAAGGATCCTTTGGGCAGCAGGCGCCTCCAGTGGAACCTGTCATGGGTGATCATTCATGAATCCAACATAACAGGCAGCTGAGACTTGGCCTCCTGCGACTTCAAAGACTGATGAGTTTGGAATAAAGGATGAAACTTCCAGGCTACGGGAATTCGATGAGTGAAAAATCTTTGCTCTGCTGCTAGTGGGTAAAAGTAGCTCTCCCTATCCTGGGAAAGGGTCTCCAGTGCAAAGACCCAGAGCCGGTCCATGCTGGTCCTCCCTGTTTGTTCCTCTCCATTCCACCCCCAACCCAGTCTCTAGTCTCACCTGCTGACCACTTGGGCTTATTAAAATCCTTCTGGCCTTTCTTGCTCCCCTGAGAACAGGGAACCAGGACATAGTGCTCCACTCCGTGTCGCTGGAACTTTCACCTTCACCTGTTTGCATATCAGAGTTAGGTAGTCTGGTGTCCTTTCTGAAGCTACAAAGATTTTTATTTTCTTTTAGGAAGTAATGTATAAAGATAAAATGCTAAGACATCAACAGGATTGAAAACTTGGAGGAATTCAAGGAAACATTTTTCTTAAAAATAAGAGAAAGAAATTTGCTTTTGCTTAAAATTCGCTATTATTAACCTCTCTGACGTAAAATTCCTGTTTGGTTTAGAAGTAGTAAAGTATAATAGACAGAAAATGAAATAAGAAATTTCACTCTAATCAGGAAGAGAAATTAGCTCATCTCTATCTTATAAAATGTCCTTCTTGATGTGAACTTACTGATACCCTAGGGCTGTTAGGAAAAACATTGCTGGGTTGAATTTTTTACAGTGCTTTGAATTGTTAGTAAGAAAGTACTGTTAGAGGTATACCTTGGTTTTAGAAACTTGAAATATTGAACAAACAGATGGATTTTGGCATGGTGAAATAATTTACAACATTGAAAAGATGAATATCATAGTGCATTTAAAGTATGATTAGATTTATTGAGGTTTAGCTGCACGTTTTAAATAAACCTTCTATGGCATAAAGCAGCTGTAGGACTTTTCAATATTGTATTGATTAGGATTAGTTTTGGGTTTAAACAAGGCAGAACTTTGTTCTTTCTCATGTAAAAGTCCAGGTGGGTGGTCTGGGCCCACATGACTTCCCTAGTGTCAGAGACCCAGACTTGTTCATTTATTCATTTATTTAATCAGGCAGTCAGCAAATATTTATTTAGCACCAATTAAGCAATGACATTACAGAAGTGGGGAAAAAATAGACAAAAATCCTTGGCATCATAAAGTTTATATTTTGTTGATCCACTGTGTGTGGCCTTAACTTCGTGGTCTGAAATGGCAACATTTCTGCCTTCTAGGCAGCATGATGGAGGAAAGAATGAAGAAGAAGAAGGCAAAGAATGCATTTATGTAATCTCTTAAGAAAGGTTTTGGAAGCTACATGACTCTTTCTCTTACATCCATGCAATGATTAGTCACATGGTCCCACTTAGCTGCAAAGAAAGCCGGGGAATGTAGTCTTTATTGCAGGGACCACCATGTGCCCAGCTGAAAGCCTATTATTAAGGGAGGAGGGAAGCTGAATAATGGCGAGGGGCAGGAGACCATTGGTCTTTTCCACAAGTAAAACTTGTAATTTAAAAAATAATGTATTTTATTTAATTCAGTATATCCAGAATATTATTATTTCAACATTGAAACAATGTAAAAATTATTTCGCCTTTTTTTTTTAATTAAGTCTTTGAAATCCAGTGTCTATTTTACGCTTACTTATTATATTCTCTCACTCATTCAGTCACATCACATCTCAGTTCAGATTGATAACATTGCAAGTGTTCAGTAGCCACATTGGACTGTGCAGCCCTGGAACTTGGTAATTTGAAATACAGTTCATGGGCCAGCAGCATTGGCAACACTGGGAAGCTTATTAGAAATGCAGATTCTCAGGCCCCCCAGAATCTAAATTTTAATAAGATTCCCCCAGTTATTTGGAGTTCACATTAAAGTACAATGTGCAATGTTCTTTAATTCTCCTTTAGATGAGGATTTCCAGTAGAATCTAGTAAAAAGTCTAGAGAAAAAAAGAAGTTATATCCATCCAGTAAACTCTTTGGAATCAAATGTGGAAAGTTGTAGACCCTATCTTTCCTTTTTCTGATCCCACGAGGTTGCTAATTAAACCTTCAGAGAGAGGAAATTTTAAAGGAGCAACATTCAAAAAAAAAAAATTGACCTACTTAATTGACTAAGAGAGAGACTTAAAAAACAAAATGCTACAAAATTGTTGGATTATGAGTGGATTTAATTTTCAAGGCTATCTTCCAAAGCCACAAACACAGCTTTGAAATACGTTGGATTCATCTTAAACTCATTGCCTGATTTTTTAACAGCTTTATTGAGATACAATTCATATAACATACGATTCACCAATTTCAACTGTACGGTTCAAAGTTTTTTGTATATTCACAGAATTGTGCAACTATCACTAAAGTTAATTTTAGAACATTGTCCCCCCCAAAAAGAAATCGTGTACCTATGGGCAGTGACTACCTATTTCCTGCATCCCTAGGCAATCACTGGTCCACTTTATGTCATTATAGATCTGCCTATTTTCAACATTTCATATAAATGAAAGCACACCATATGTAGTATTTGGTGATAGGCTTCTTTCACTTAACCCAATATTTTCAAGGTTAATCTACATTGTAGGGTATGTCAGTACTTTCTTCTTTTTATGGCTGAATAATATTCCACAGTATGGATATAGCACATTTTATTTATCCATTTATAAACTTGTACATTTTTAATACAGAATCCAGAAAGAAGAGGAAAACAGTAAGTAGGAACTCAAGAAAGAACTAGATCGCATGAGGGACAGAGTCATGTTCAGAGTCATAGAGAATCGAAACTGAAAAGAATCTTAAAAATTACTCAGTGTCTTGCTTTCCACGTGGAAAGCATGAGAACAGGAAAGGGCC